>CAWUFW010010139.1:682500-687500 GCA_963921515.1 Calotriton arnoldi
AGAATTTCTATTTTCTGTGAGGGCTTAAGTGGTAGATTATCAAGTTTTTGAGCCCAATTTACAATAACCTAATTAATTTTGTTGTTGCTTGTATGGCCAGTGTGTCGATCAAAGTTCAATCCGAGGTATCTCTCACTTTCTTCTGGATGAATGTTTTCAATATTTTGTTTTTCAAACTGCCATGGTTTACAGTTGTTAATCAGGATTTTATCTTTATGGTGACTGATATAAAATCCATGTGTCTTTTTCACATTAAGTTTTAATCCTGTTGTTTTACTGAATTTTTCAATGATTTTCAGATTTGTACTCATTCCTTCCCAGGTGCTGCTGAGTACTGCGATGTCATCAGCAAAGGCGAGAGCGGTGATTTGCTCAATGAGACCATCAGATCCGAATGTGAAGCCCTTGCCGTCTTTCAGAAGATCACAGATCAGAGGATCCATGGCGATGTTAATTAGCAGTGGGGATAAAGTGTCACCTTGTTTAACCCCAGATTTCATTGTTATTTCAGGAGTTGCTTCGTTGTTCTTTCCCTTGAAAAATGTTGTTGAGTCTTTTATTATGTCTCTGATGTATAATGGAACTCTGTGCCTTGCGAGACTCTGAAGAATGTGACCATGGCTGACAGAGTCAAAGGCTTTTGAGATATCTATGAACACAACTGCTAATGAGTGACTGTTTTTTCATGCCCCTTTTATGATATTTTGCAGAAGAGTCAGATTCTCGAGACAACCTCTCACCTTCATGAAGCCTTTTTGTCTCCTATTCAGTTCAACAAAAAATGAGAGTCTTTTAGTTAGTATTTTTGTGAATAACTTCATGAATGCAGTACCAATGGTAATTTTACTGATTTGTTTAAGTTCACTATTCGGTACATTGTTAGGTATCAATATCGACCGGTTCTTTTTAATACTTTCTGGTACTCTTCTCATCGATAACCAAGATGATAAAATTCTGGGCAGCAGTCTTGGTTGCTTGCTATGTAGTTTATTCAAGTCATTCAGACCAATCTTATCAGGCCCCACTGCTTTCTTTAAATCTGAGTCATTGAAGGCATTAGTTATTTCGAGCAGTGTAATTTCTTTACATAAATTTCAAATTTCCCATTCATCCGGTATCCGATCAATCAGTATGAATTTAGGGTTTTTCTTGTTTTCTTTTTCAATTATGTCTTTGTAGTATTGGAAAATTTAATCAGCACTGATTTGGCAAGTGGCATCTTCTGCCCCATCAGTGATAATCCTGGCAATTTTCTTTTTGTCTTTTTAAACATTGCCTTGTATTCTTTATAGCTGCCCTTTGCTTTTGCATAATTTTTCTTGTGTGTCCGATTAAGCCTTCCGTTTTTCTTGTCTTTCTTTGTTATCTTGTTTTCTACTGAGGCATTCTGGTGCTCATCTTGAGCAGAGTTCATAGGCACATTATTGAGTTCGCTTGCTGGTTCTCTATGATTTGCTGGTACAGGACTTATATCAGTGGTGTGTTCCGAGATATAAGTCACTATCTCATCCATCAGATCCATAGCAGCATCGTGTTGCTCTATGTTTTGGGTGTACTTCTCGACTTCTGTGATACTATCCTCCAGCTCATCAAAGTTCTTGATTTTTTGTGCATGTTTGCGATTGATAAAGTCTCTACGCTTTTCTGTTGTTACTTCCACTGCAACCTCTGGTTCACCGCAAGAGTCATTCTCGGAAACACTTGATGCTTGCAGTACATCTTTTGCTGATTTTTTACTCTTATCTCTTCTTTTTTCTGCAATTTGTTTTCTGTTTTTATTGTCAAAATGTGGAACGATCAGCGCATTAATATTTCTCTTGTTCTCATACACTTTTTCCGATTCTGCTAATAGCAGTATTTCTTCCTGTGACCATAATTTTGATGGTTTGCTACTTGCTAGAGCTGCTAGTCTAGCCTCAATTTGCGCTCTTGGATGCGCATGCCGAGCATGTTGTGAAACTCCAATCTTTGTTCCAAATCTGAGGTCACAGAAGCTGCACAACAATGGCAGCACTGCTTTTTGAGGTCTTCCTTTACATTTGGCATAATGGCATGCAATATTGTGGTATTCGGCTTCTTTGTCACATTTTGAGCAATACGTTTTGAGAAAGAAGCCTTTATGCTTGTTGGAGACATGTTTTCTTAGTTCTTTAAAAGTTCCCAATATGTCTCCACACAAGTCACATTTATACTTTTCGTTTGGGTATTTCCAATATGTGTCTTTTTTCGTGTAGTCACTTTTCTTTGTTAGGCCACAAACTCGATAGTTTCGCTGAGGTCTACTGTTGTGTCTTCTTCTGCTACTGAGGGTGAACTAGGGCCTATATCGTGATCTGAATCGTTGTTGCTTGTTGCATTGTTTGAAGCGGGTGCTGGTTTGTCAAATTCGGTGAGGAGGTTAATGATTTCTGGAAAAGACAGCACCTCCTTACGCCATCTTAACGGGGTTTTTAATCTCCAGGAAATACCCCATCTGGAATTGTGTTTGTTTGCTTTGCCATTTCTCACTATCACGCTCGCCGCCATGATAGAACCTTGTTTGGCCTGTCTCTATAGACCTCTCTACGCAGAGTCTAGCACTATAGAGGCAGTTATCGGCGGGACCACTGGGAGGTAAAGGCCACTGCAACTGAGAATAGGTTAAGAGAGTCATAGTTACTCCCGCCGTTTACCCGCACTTCATTGAATTTCTTCACTTTGACATTCAGAGCACTGGGTAGAAATTGCATCGCGTCAACACCCGCCTCGGGCCTTCGCAATGCTTTGTTTTAATTAAACAGTCAGATTCCCCTGGTCCGCACCAGTTCTAAGTCAGCTGCTAGGTGCCGGCCAAGGCAGAACGCCGGTCCTGCGCCCCCGGGAAGGGGGCATGGGGAGAGGCAACCACCGCAGCTGGGGCGATCCACAGGAAGGGCCCGGCTCGCGTCCAGAGTTGCCGCCGCCCCAGAGGGAGGTGCCTCGTCCAGCTGCAGCACGCGCCCAGCCCCGCTTCGTGCCCCAGCCTGACCGACCCAGCCCTTAGAGCCAATCCTTATCCCGAAGTTACAGATCTGACTTGCCGACTTCCCTTACCTACATTGTTCCAACATGCCAGAGGCTGTTCACCTTGGAGACCTGCTGCGGATATGGGTACGGCCCGGCGCAAGATTTACTCCATCTCCACTGGATTTTAAAGGACCAGCGAGAGCTCACCGGATGCCGGCGGAACCGCAACGCTTTCCAAGGCTCGGGCCCCTCTCTCGGGGCAAACCCATTCCAGGGCGCCCTGCCCTTCACAAAGAAAATAGAACTCTCCCCGGGGCTCCCGCCGGCTTCTCCGGGATAATTTGCATTACCGCACTGGACGCCGCGAGGGCGCCCGTCTCCGCCACTCCGTGTTCGGGGATCTGAACCCGACTCCCTTTCGATCGGCCGAGTGCAATGGAGGCCATTGCCTGTCCCTTCTGAACGGCGCTCGCCGATCTCTTAGGACCGACTGACCCATGTTAAACTGCTGTTCACATGGAACCCTTCTCCACTTCGGCCTTCAAAGTTCTCGTTTGAATATTTGCTACTACCACCAAGATCTGCACCTGCGGCGGCTCCACCCAGGCCCTCGCCCCGGGCTTCCGTGCGCACGCTCTTGCTCCACCTCCCCGACGGAGCGGGCGAGACAGGCCGGTGGTGCGCCCGCCACTGGAAGCGCGGCGGGATCCCACCTCAGCCGGCGTGCGCCGGCCCTCACCTTCATTGCACCACAGGGTTTTGCTCGGCCCTCCAACTCGCGCACGTGTTAGACTCCATGGTCTGTGTTTCAAGACGGATCGGGTGGGTAACCAACATCGCCGCAGACCCCTGGCGCCCGGCTTGGGCCTCCCCGCCTGGGGGCATGACGCGGTCGAGTGCACTGAGCACAGTCCGCCCCAGTGGACAGTCGCGCCGGGAGCAGGGGGCCCTGTCCTCCCTTCCCTGCCCCGGTGCTCCCAGTGGGGCAGCTGGGAGCAGTTGCCCGGGGGAGGGTGCGGAGGTGGTCGAATATCCCTCTGCCCTGTGGACATGGTGAAGCTGCTGCCAGGGGGGGCTGTAACACCCTCTGCCAGAGTAGAGGGCCACCTGCCACTCCGAAGCCTTCCCAGCCGACCCGGAGCTGGTCGCGGCGCACTGCCGTGGAGGGAATGCACCCTGCGGGGGCCAGAGTGGATCCGGAACTCCCAGGCCACGACCTTCCCGCCGTGTTGAATCCTCCGGGCAGACTACACGGACCCCACCCATTTACCTCTCAACAGTTTCACGCCCTCTTGAACTCTCTCTTCAAAGTTCTTTCAACTTTCCCTTACGGTACTTGTTGGCTAACGGTCTCGCGCACGTATTTAACCTTAGATGGAGTTTACTACCCGCTTTGGGCTGCATTCCCACGCAACCCGACTCCGAGAAGACCCGATCCCGGCATGCCGGGGGCCGCTACCGGCCTAACACCGTCCCCGGGGTGAGCCTTGAGCAGAAGGACTTGGGCACACTGAGCGACACCGGGGTGTGGTCTTCTGTATGCCACATTTCCCGCACCCGCCCCTGGGCTGGGATTCGGCGCTGGGCTCTTCCCTCTTTACTCACCGTTACTGGGGGAATCCTGGTTAGTTTCTTTTCCTCCCCTTAGTAATATGCTTAAATTCAGCGGGTTGCCACGTCTGATCTGAGGTCGTAGTCGGAAAACGCCAAAGCGTAGGGAGAGCTGGGGGACGCCAGCCACCCCTGCTCTCGCAGGGGTGCTGGCATCCCGGCAGCACGCTCTCTTTTCCCCGGATGGGCAGGGGTTCTACCCTCCCCGGGAAGCCAGCTGTGGAGGTGGGTGCCCGAGGCGTGTGCGTGCAGGCAGCCGGTGGGACACCACAGACAGCCATGCACGGCATGCAGCCAGGTGCCCCAGGACAGGCCCGGGGCAGACCGGTCAGCACCCCTCCTGCCCTACCTCCATGACAGGACTGGGTGAGGGACACTGCCACTGGCGATCGGGGGGTCTGAAC
>CAWUFW010010139.1:692500-723093 GCA_963921515.1 Calotriton arnoldi
GGGAGCCTTTCGTTGATAAAATACACGGCACAGCCCAGTGCCGACAGACAGGCGTGCATCACCTTGAAAAACGACACTGGATCGCCACCAGGAATGAAACTGGTGGTTCGTGTCATCGCGGATTTCCGCGTTCTCAGGGCCTGTCTGGACCATCATATTTTGGGTATGTGACAGGACAAACTGGGTTTAATAATACTGAACTGATTGTTTAATACAGACTCTTGATATAACGCCTATTTCGACTTTGATTGTGTATTGGAACTACTTGGCCCAGGATGCATTGTGTTTCTATTGGGAACTTGATTGGAGGACTATATAATAAACTCACCTGTGGCAGTCCAAGTATACTTTTTTTGCCGCTGGAACCCGTGAAAAAGGCAGAATGTTGAAACGCGTTGGGGAGACAGATATGTCCGTGTTGCCACTGTGGATTAAAGATAATTGTTTCCAGTTGGAGAGTGCCGCCTTTGCTTCCCGGGGTTATGTTTGGAGCCTTTTGTTGATAAAATACACGGCACAGCCCAGTGCCAGCAGACAGGCGTGCATCACCTTGGAAAACGACACTGGATCGCCAGCAGGAATGAAACTGGTGGTTCGTGTAATCGCGGATTTCCGCGTTCCGAGGGCCTGTCTGGACCATCATATTTCGGGTCTGTGATGGGACCAACTGGGTTTATTAATACTGGCATGATTGTTTAAAACGAACTCTTGATATTACACCTATTTAGGCTTTGATTGTTTTTTGGAACTAATTGGCCCAGGATGCATTGTGTTTCTATTGGGATTTTGATTGGAGGACTATATAATAAACTCACCTGTGGCAATCCAAGTAGCCATTTTTTGCCACTGGAACCCGTGAAAAATGCAGAATGTTGAAACGCGTTGGGGAGGCAGATATGTCCATGTTGCCATTGTGGATTAAAGATAATTGTTACCAGTTGGAGAGTGCCGTCTTTGCTTCCCGGGTTACGTGGGGAGCCTTTCATTGATAAAATACACGGCACAGCCCAGTGCCGGCAGACAGGCGTGCATCACCTTGAAAAACGACACTGGATCGCCAGCAGGAATAAAACTGGTGTTTCGTGTCATCGCGGACTTCCGCGTTCTGAGGGCCTGTCTGGACCATCATATTTCGGGTCTGCGACGGGACCAACTGGGTTTATTACTACTTGCATGATTGTTTAAAACGGACTCTTGATATTACGCCTATTTAGGCTTTGATTGTTTTTTGGAACTACTTGGCCCAGGATGCATTGTGTTTCTATTGGGAACTTGATTGGAGGACTATATAATAAACTCACCTGTGGCAGTCCAAGTAGCCATTTTTTGAGCTGGACCATCTGAAAAAGGCAGAATGTTGAAAAGATTTGAGGAGGCAGATATGTCTGTGTTGCCATTGTGGATTAAAGATAATTGTTACTAGTTGGAGAGTGCCGTCTTTGCTTCCCGGGGCTACGTGGGGAGCCTTTCAATGATAAAATACATGGCACAGCCCAGTGCCGGCTGACAGGCGTGCATCACCTTGAAAAACGACACTGGATCGCAAGCAGGCATGAAACTGGTGGTTCGTGTCATCGTGGATTTCCACGTTCTGAGGGCCTTTCTGGACCATCATATTTCGGGTTCGTGACAGGACCAACTGGGGTTATTAATACTGATATGATTGTTTATCACGGACTCTTGATATTAAGCCTATTTAGGCTTTGATTGTTTTTTGGACCTACTTGGCCCAGGATGCATTGTGTTTCTATTGGGAACTTGATTGGAGGACTATATAATAAACTCACCTGTGGCAGTCCAAGTAGCCATTTTTTGCCGCTGGAACCTGTGAAATAGGCAGAATGTTGAAACGCTTTGGGGAGGCAGATATGTCCCTGTTGCCATTGTGGATTAAAGATAATTTTTACCAGTTGGAGAGTGCTGCCTTTGCTTCCCAGGGCTACGTGGGGAGCCTTTCATTGATAAAATACACAGCACAGCCCAGTTCCGGCAGACAGGCATGCATCACCTTGAAAAACGACACTGGATCGCCAGCAGGAATGAAACCGGAGGTTCGTGTCATCGCGGATTTCAGCATTCCGAGGTCCTGGCTGGACCATCATATTTCGGGTCTGTGACGGGACCAACTGGAATTATTAATACTGATATGATAGTTTAACACGGACTCTTGATATTACGCCTATTTAGGCTTTCATTATTTTTTAGAACTACTTGGCCCAGGATGCATTGTGTTTCTATTGGGAACTTGATTGGAGGACTATATAATAAACTCACCTGTGGCAGTCCAAGTAGCCATTTTTTGCCCCTGGAACACGTGAAAAAGGCAGAATGTTGAAACGCGTTGGGGAGGCAGATATGTCCGTGTTGCCATTGTAGATTAAAGATAATTGTTACCATTTGGAGAGTGCCGCCTTTGCTACCCGGGGTACGTGGGAAGCCTTTCGCTGATAAAATACACGGCACAGCCCACTGCCGGCAGACAGGCATGCATCACCTTGAAAAACGACACTGGATCGCCAGCAGGTATGAAACTGGTGTTTTGTGTCACCGCGGATTTCCGCGTTCCGAGGGCCTAACTGGACCATCATATTTCGGGTCTTTGACGGGACCAACTAATTTTTATTAATACTTATATGATTGTTTAACAGAGACTCTTGATATTATGCCTATTTAGGCTTTGATTGTTTTTTGGAACTACTTGGCCCAGGATGCATTGTGTTTCTATTGGGAACTTGATTGGAGGACTATATAATAAACTCACCTGTGGCAGTCCAAGTAGCCATTTTTTTGCTGCTGGAACCCATGAAAAAGGCAGAATTTTGAAACGCATTTGGGAGGCAGATATGTCTGTGTTGCCATTGTGGATTAAAGATAATTGTTACCAGTTGGAGAGTGCCGCCTTTGCTTCCCGGGGCTAAGTGGGGACCCTTTCGCTGATAAAATACACGGCACAGCCCAGTGCCGGCAGACAGGCATGCATCACCTTGAAAAACGACACTGGATCGCCAGCAGGAATGAAACTGGTGGTTCGTGTCTTCGCGGATTTCCGCGTTCCGAGGTCCTGTCTTGACCATCATATTTCGGGTCTGTGACAGGACCAACTGGGTTTATTAATACAGATATGATTGTTTAACAAGGACTCTTGATATTGCGCCTAATTAGGATTTCATTGTTTTTTGGAACTACTTGGCCCAGGATGCATTGTGTTTGGGAACTTGATTGGAGGACATTATAATAAACTCACCTGTGGCAGTCCAAGTAGCCATTTTTTGCTGCTGGAACCCGTGAAAAAGGCAGAATGTTGAAACGCGTTGGGGAGGCAGATATGTCCGTGGTGCCATTGTGGATTAAAGAAAATTGTTACTAGTTGGAGAGTGCCGCCTGTGCTTCCCGGGGCTACGTGGGGTGCCTTTCGTTGATAAAATACACGGCACAGCCCAGTGCCGGCAGACAGGCGTGCATCACCTTGAAAAACGACACTGGATCGCCAGCAGGAATGAAACTGGTGGTTTGTGTCATCGCGGATATCCGCGTTCCGAGGGCCTGTCTGGACCATCATATTTTGGGTCTGTGACAGGACCAACTGGGTTTATTAATACTGATATGATTGTTTAACACAGACTCTTGATATTACGCCTATTCACTTTAATTGTTTTTTAGAACTACTTGGCACAGGATGCATTGTGTTTCTATTGGGAACTTGATTGGAGGACCATATAATAAACTCACCTGTGGTAGTCCAAGTAGCCATTTTTTTTGCCGCTGGAACATGTGAAAAAGACAGAATGTTGAAATGCGTTGGGGAGGCAGATATGTCCGTGTTGCCATTGTGGATTAAAGATAATTGTTACCAGTTGGAGAGTGCCGCCTTTGCTTCCCGGGGTATATGGGGAGCCTTTGTTGATAAAATACACGGCACAGCCCAGTGCCGGCAGACAGGTGTGCATCACCTTGAAAAACGACACTAGATCGCCAGCAGGAATGAAACCGGTGGTTCGTGTCATCGCGGATTTCAGCATTCAAAGGGCCTGGCTGGACCATCATATTTCGGGTCTGTGACGGGACCAACTGGGTTTATTAATACTGATATGATTGTTTAACACAGACTCTTGATATTACGCCTATTTAGGCTTTCATTGTTTTTTAGAACTACTTGGCCCAGGATGCATTGTGTTTCTATTGGGAACTTGATTGGAGGACTATATAATAAACTCACCTGTGGCAGTCCAAGTAGCCTTTTTTTGCTGCTGAAACACGTGAAAAAGGAAGAATGTTGAAACGCGTTGGGGAGGCAGATATGTCTGTGTTGCCATTGTAGATTAAAGATATTTGTTACCAGTTGGAGAGTGCCGCCTTTGCTACCCGGGGTACGTAGGAAGCCTTTTGTTGATAAAATACACAGCACAGCCCACTGCCGACAGACAGGCGTGCATCACCTTGAAAAATGACACTGGATCGTCAGCAGGTATGAAACTGGTGTTTTGTGTCATCGCGGATTTCCGGGTTCCGAGGGCCTGTCTTTACCATCATATTTCGGGTCTGTGACGGGACCAACTGAGTTTATTAATACTGGCATAATTGTTTAAAACGGACTCTTGATATTACGCCTATTTAGGCTTTGATTGTTTTTTGGAACTACTTGGCCCAGGATGCATTGTGTTTATATTGGGAACTTGATTGGAGGACTATATAATAAACTCACCTGTGGCAGTCCAAGTAGCCATTTTTTGCCGCTGGAACCTCTGAAAAAGGCAGAATGTTGAAAAGATTTGAGGAGGCAGATATGTCCGTGTTGCCATTATGGATTAAAGATAATTGTTACCAGTTGGAGAGTGCCGTCTTTGCTTCCCGGGGTACGTGGGGAGCCTTTCATTGATAAAATACACGGCACAGCCCAGTGCCGGCAGACAGGCGTGCATCACCTTGAAAATCGACACTGGATCGCCAGCAGGAATGAAACTGGTGTTTCGTGTCATCGCGGATTTCCGCGTTCCGAGGGCCTGTCTGGACCATCATATTTCGGGTCTGTGATGGGACCAACTGGGTTTATTAATACTGGCATGATTGTTTAAAACGGACTCTTGATATTACGCCTATTTAGGCTTTGATTGTTTTTTGGAACTACTTGGCCGAGGATGCATTGTGTTTCTATTGGGAACTTCATTGGAGGACTATATAATAAACTCACCTGTGGCAGTCCAAGTAGCCATTTTTTGCCAGTGGAACCCGTGAAAAAGGCAGAATGTTGAAACACGTTGGGGAGGCAGATATGTATGTGTTGCCATTATGGATTAAAGATAATTGTTACCAGTTGGAGAGTGCCGTCTTTGCTTCCCGGGGTACGTGGGGAGCCTTTCATTGATAAAATACACGGCACAGCCCAGTGCCGGCAGACAGGCGTGCATCACCTTGAAAAACGACACTGGATCGCCAGCAGGAATGAAACCGGTGGTTCGTGTCATCGCGGATTTCAGCATTCCGAGGGCCTGGCTGGACCATCATATTTCGGGTCTGTGACGGGACCAACTGGGTTTATTAATACTGATATGATTGTTAAACACAGACTCTTGATATTACGCCTATTTAGGCTTTCATTGTTTTTTAGAACTACTTGGCCCAGGATGCATTGTGTTTCTATTGGGAACTTGATTGGAGGACTATATAATAAACTCACCTGTGGCAGTCCAATTAGCCATTTTTTGCTGCTGAAACACGTGAAAAAGGCAGAACGTTGAAACCCGTTGGGGAGGCAGATATGTCTGTGTTGCCATTGTAGATTAAAGATATATGTTACCAGTTGGAGTGTGCCGCCTTTGCTACCCGGGGTACGTAGGAAGTCTTTCGTTGATAAAATACACGGCACAGCCCAGTGCCGGCAGACAGGTGTGCATCACCTTGAAAAACGACACTGGATCACCAGCAGGTATGAAACTGGTGTTTTGTGTCATCGCGGATTTCCGGGTTCCGAGGGCCTGTCTGGACCATCATATTTCGGGTCTGTGACGGGACCAACTGGGTTTATTAATACTGGCATGATTGTTTAAAACGGACTCTTGATATTACGCCTATTTAGGCTTTGATTGTTTTTTGGAACTACTTGGCCCAGGATGCATTGTGTTTCTATTGGGAACTTGATTGGAGGACTATATAATAAACTCACCTGTGGCAGTCCAAGTAGCCATTTTTTGCCGCTGGAACCTCGTGAAAAAGGCAGAATGTTGAAAAGACGTTCAGGAGGCAGATATGTCCGTGTTGCCATTGTGGATTAAAGATAATTGTTACCAGTTGGAGAGTGCCGTCTTTGCTTCCCGGGGTACGTGGGGAGCCTTTCATTGATAAAATACACGGCACAGCCCAGTGCCGGCAGACAGGCGTGCATCACCTTGAAAAACGACAGTGGATCGCCAGCAGGAATGAAACTGGTGTTTCGTGTCATCGCGGATTTCCGCGTTTCGAGGGCCTGTCTGGACCATCATATTTTGGGTCTGTGATGGGACCAACTGGGTTTATTAATATTGGCATGATTGTTTAACACGGACTCTTGATATTACGCCTATTTAGGCTTTGATTGTTTTTTGGAACTACTTGGCCCAGGATGCATTGTGTTTCTATTGGGAACTTGATTGGAGGACTATATAATAAACTCACCTGTGGCAGTCCAAGTAGCCATTTTTTGCCGCTGGAACCCGTGAAAAAGGCAGAATGTTGAAACGCGTTGGGGAGGCAGATATGTCCGTGTTGCCATTGTGGATTAAAGATGATTGTTGCCAGTTGGAGAATGCCGCCTTTGCTTCCCGGGGCTACGTGGGGAGCCTTTCGTTGATAAAATACACGGCACAGCCCAGTGCCGGCAGACAGGCGTGCATCACCTTGAAAAACGACACTGGATCGCCAGCAGGAATGAAACTGGTGGTTCGTGTCATCGCGGATTTCCGCGTTCCGAGGGCCTGTCTGGACCATCATATTTCGGGTCTGTGATGGGACCAACTGGGTTTATTAATATTGGCATGATTGTTTAACACGGACTCTTGATATTACGCCTATTTAGGCTTTGATTGTTTTTGGAACTACTTGGCCCAGGATGCATTGTGTTTCTATTGGGAACTTGATTGGAGGACTATATAATAAACTCACCTGTGGCAGTCCAAGTAGCCATTTTTTGCCGCTGGAACCTCGTGAAAAAGGCAGAATGTTGAAACGCGTTTGGGGAGGCAGATATGTCCGTGTTGCCATTGTGGATTAAAGATGATTGTTGCCAGTTGGAGAGTGCCGCCTTTGCTTCCCGGGGCTACGTGGGGAGCCTTTCGTTGATAAAATACACGGCACAGCCCAGTGCCGGCAGAAGGCGTGCATCACCTTGAAAAACGACACTGGATCGCCAGCAGGAATGAAACTGGTGGTTCGTGTCATCGCGGATTTCCGCGTTCCGAGGGCCTGTCTGGACCATCATATTTCGGGTCTGTGATGGGACCAACTGGGTTTATTAATATTGGCATGATTGTTTAACACGGACTCTTGATATTACGCCTATTTAGGCTTTGATTGTTTTTGGAACTACTTGGCCCAGGATGCATTGTGTTTCTATTGGGAACTTGATTGGAGGACTATATAATAAACTCACCTGTGGCAGTCCAAGTAGCCATTTTTTGCCGCTGGAACCCGTGAAAAAGGCAGAATGTTGAAACGCGTTGGGGAGGCAGATATGTCCGTGTTGCCATTGTGGATTAAAGATGATTGTTGCCAGTTGGAGAGTGCCGCCTTTGCTTCCCGGGGCTACGTGGGGAGCCTTTCGTTGATAAAATACACGGCACAGCCCAGTGCCGGCAGAAGGCGTGCATCACCTTGAAAAACGACACTGGATCGCCAGCAGGAATGAAACTGGTGGTTCGTGTCATCGCGGATTTCCGCGTTCCGAGGGCCTGTCTGGACCATCATATTTCGGGTCTGTGATGGGACCAACTGGGTTTATTAATATTGGCATGATTGTTTAACACGGACTCTTGATATTACGCCTATTTAGGCTTTGATTGTTTTTGGAACTACTTGGCCCAGGATGCATTGTGTTTCTATTGGGAACTTGATTGGAGGACTATATAATAAACTCACCTGTGGCAGTCCAAGTAGCCATTTTTTGCCGCTGGAACCCGTGAAAAAGGCAGAATGTTGAAACGCGTTGGGGAGGCAGATATGTCCGTGTTGCCATTGTGGATTAAAGATGATTGTTGCCAGTTGGAGAGTGCCGCCTTTGCTTCCCGGGGCTACGTGGGGAGCCTTTCGTTGATAAAATACACGGCACAGCCCAGTGCCGGCAGAAGGCGTGCATCACCTTGAAAAACGACACTGGATCGCCAGCAGGAATGAAACTGGTGGTTCGTGTCATCGCGGATTTCCGCGTTCCGAGGGCCTGTCTGGACCATCATATTTCGGGTCTGTGACGGGACCAACTGGGTTTATTAATATTGGCATGATTGTTTAACACGGACTCTTGATATTACGCCTATTTAGGCTTTGATTGTTTTTGGAACTACTTGGCCCAGGATGCATTGTGTTTCTATTGGGAACTTGATTGGAGGACTATATAATAAACTCACCTGTGGCAGTCCAAGTAGCCATTTTTTGCCGCTGGAACCCGTGAAAAAGGCAGAATGTTGAAACGCGTTGGGGAGGCAGATATGTCCGTGTTGCCATTGTGGATTAAAGATGATTGTTGCCAGTTGGAGAGTGCCGCCTTTGCTTCCCGGGGCTACGTGGGGAGCCTTTCGTTGATAAAATACACGGCACAGCCCAGTGCCGGCAGAAGGCGTGCATCACCTTGAAAAACGACACTGGATCGCCAGCAGGAATGAAACTGGTGGTTCGTGTCATCGCGGATTTCCGCGTTCCGAGGGCCTGTCTGGACCATCATATTTCGGGTCTGTGACGGGACCAACTGGGTTTATTAATATTGGCATGATTGTTTAACACGGACTCTTGATATTACGCCTATTTAGGCTTTGATTGTTTTTTGGAACTACTTTTCCCAGGATGCATTGTGGTTCTATTGGGAACTTGATTGGAGGACTATATAATAAACTCACCTGTGGCAGTCCAAGTAGCCATTTTTTGCCGCTGGAACCCGTGAAAAAGGCAGAATGTTGAAACGCGTTGGGGAGGCAGATATGTCCGTGTTGCCATTGTGGATTAAAGATGATTGTTGCCAGTTGGAGAGTGCCGCCTTTGCTTCCCGGGGCTACGTGGGGAGCCTTTCGTTGATAAAATACACGGCACAGCCCAGTGCCGGCAGAAGGCGTGCATCACCTTGAAAAACGACACTGGATCGCCAGCAGGAATGAAACTGGTGGTTCGTGTCATCGCGGATTTCCGCGTTCCGAGGGCCTGTCTGGACCATCATATTTCGGGTCTGTGATGGGACCAACTGGGTTTATTAATATTGGCATGATTGTTTAACACGGACTCTTGATATTACGCCTATTTAGGCTTTGATTGTTTTTGGAACTACTTGGCCCAGGATGCATTGTGTTTCTATTGGGAACTTGATTGGAGGACTATATAATAAACTCACCTGTGGCAGTCCAAGTAGCCATTTTTTGCCGCTGGAACCCGTGAAAAAGGCAGAATGTTGAAACGCGTTGGGGAGGCAGATATGTCCGTGTTGCCATTGTGGATTAAAGATGATTGTTGCCAGTTGGAGAGTGCCGCCTTTGCTTCCCGGGGCTACGTGGGGAGCCTTTCGTTGATAAAATACACGGCACAGCCCAGTGCCGGCAGAAGGCGTGCATCACCTTGAAAAACGACACTGGATCGCCAGCAGGAATGAAACTGGTGGTTCGTGTCATCGCGGATTTCCGCGTTCCGAGGGCCTGTCTGGACCATCATATTTCGGGTCTGTGACGGGACCAACTGGGTTTATTAATATTGGCATGATTGTTTAACACGGACTCTTGATATTACGCCTATTTAGGCTTTGATTGTTTTTGGAACTACTTGGCCCAGGATGCATTGTGTTTCTATTGGGAACTTGATTGGAGGACTATATAATAAACTCACCTGTGGCAGTCCAAGTAGCCATTTTTTGCCGCTGGAACCTGTGAAAAAGGCAGAATGTTGAAACGCGTTGGGGAGGCAGATATGTCCGTGTTGCCATTGTGGATTAAAGATGATTGTTGCCAGTTGGAGAGTGCCGCCTTTGCTTCCCGGGGCTACGTGGGGAGCCTTTCGTTGATAAAATACACGGCACAGCCCAGTGCCGGCAGAAGGCGTGCATCACCTTGAAAAACGACACTGGATCGCCAGCAGGAATGAAACTGGTGGTTCGTGTCATCGCGGATTTCCGCGTTCCGAGGGCCTGTCTGGACCATCATATTTCGGGTCTGTGATGGGACCAACTGGGTTTATTAATATTGGCATGATTGTTTAACACGGACTCTTGATATTACGCCTATTTAGGCTTTGATTGTTTTTGGAACTACTTGGCCCAGGATGCATTGTGTTTCTATTGGGAACTTGATTGGAGGACTATATAATAAACTCACCTGTGGCAGTCCAAGTAGCCATTTTTTGCCGCTGGAACCCGTGAAAAAGGCAGAATGTTGAAACGCGTTGGGGAGGCAGATATGTCCGTGTTGCCATTGTGGATTAAAGATGATTGTTGCCAGTTGGAGAGTGCCGCCTTTGCTTCCCGGGGCTACGTGGGGAGCCTTTCGTTGATAAAATACACGGCACAGCCCAGTGCCGGCAGAAGGCGTGCATCACCTTGAAAAACGACACTGGATCGCCAGCAGGAATGAAACTGGTGGTTCGTGTCATCGCGGATTTCCGCGTTCCGAGGGCCTGTCTGGACCATCATATTTCGGGTCTGTGACGGGACCAACTGGGTTTATTAATATTGGCATGATTGTTTAACACGGACTCTTGATATTACGCCTATTTAGGCTTTGATTGTTTTTGGAACTACTTGGCCCAGGATGCATTGTGTTTCTATTGGGAACTTGATTGGAGGACTATATAATAAACTCACCTGTGGCAGTCCAAGTAGCCATTTTTTGCCGCTGGAACCCGTGAAAAAGGCAGAATGTTGAAACGCGTTGGGGAGGCAGATATGTCCGTGTTGCCATTGTGGATTAAAGATGATTGTTGCCAGTTGGAGAGTGCCGCCTTTGCTTCCCGGGGCTACGTGGGGAGCCTTTCGTTGATAAAATACACGGCACAGCCCAGTGCCGGCAGAAGGCGTGCATCACCTTGAAAAACGACACTGGATCGCCAGCAGGAATGAAACTGGTGGTTCGTGTCATCGCGGATTTCCGCGTTCCGAGGGCCTGTCTGGACCATCATATTTCGGGTCTGTGACGGGACCAACTGGGTTTATTAATATTGGCATGATTGTTTAACACGGACTCTTGATATTACGCCTATTTAGGCTTTGATTGTTTTTGGAACTACTTTGCCCAGGATGCATTGTGTTTCTATTGGGAACTTGATTGGAGGACTATATAATAAACTCACCTGTGGCAGTCCAAGTAGCCATTTTTTGCCGCTGGAACCTGTGAAAAAGGCAGAATGTTGAAACGCGTTGAGGAGGCAGATATGTCCGTGTTGCCATTGTGGATTAAAGATGATTGTTGCCAGTTGGAGAGTGCCGCCTTTGCTTCCCGGGGCTACGTGGGGAGCCTTTCGTTGATAAAATACACGGCACAGCCCAGTGCCGGCAGAAGGCGTGCATCACCTTGAAAAACGACACTGGATCGCCAGCAGGAATGAAACTGGTGGTTCGTGTCATCGCGGATTTCCGCGTTCCGAGGGCCTGTCTGGACCATCATATTTCGGGTCTGTGACGGGACCAACTGGGTTTATTAATATTGGCATGATTGTTTAACACGGACTCTTGATATTACGCCTATTTAGGCTTTGATTGTTTTTGGAACTACTTGGCCCAGGATGCATTGTGTTTCTATTGGGAACTTGATTGGAGGACTATATAATAAACTCACCTGTGGCAGTCCAAGTAGCCATTTTTTGCCGCTGGAACCCGTGAAAAAGGCAGAATGTTGAAACGCGTTGGGGAGGCAGATATGTCCGTGTTGCCATTGTGGATTAAAGATGATTGTTGCCAGTTGGAGAGTGCCGCTTTGCTTCCCGACAGGCTACGTGGAGGAGCCTTTCATTGATAAACTCACCTGTGACAATCCAGTAGCCATTTTGCACTGGAACCCAGTGCCAGTGCAGAAGGCGTGCATCACGCGTTGAAAAGCGACACTGGATCGCCATTGCAGGAATGATAACTGGTACCGGTTGCGAGTGTCATCGTGGCTTCCCGCGTTCCGTGGGAGCCTGTCATGAGAATACCGCATGCATAGTTTCGGCAGTCTGGCGTGCATCGCCTTGAGACCGACACTGGGTCGTTGATTAATATTGGTGTTTCATGTCATGTGTTTAACACGGACTCTTGATATTACGCCTATTTAGGCTTTGATTGTTTTTTGGAACTACTTGGCCCAGGATGCATTGTGTTTCTATTGGGAACGTGATTGGAGGACTATATAATAAACTCACCTGTGGCAGTCCAAGTAGCCATTTTTTGCCGCTGGAACCTGTGAAAAAGGCAGAATGTTGAAACGCTTTGGGGAGGCAGATATGTCTGTGTTGCCATTGTGGATTAAAGATAATTGTTACCAGTTGGAGAGTGCCGCCTTTGCTTCCCGGGGCTACGTGGGGAGCCTTTCGTTGATAAAATACACGGCACAGCCCAGTGCCAGCAGACAGGCGTGCATCACCTTGAAAAACGACACTGGATCGCCAGAAGGAATTAAACTGGTGGTTCGTGTCATAGCGGATTTCCGCGTTCCGAAGGCCTGTCTGGACCATCATATTTCGGGTCTGTGATGGGACTAACTGGGTTTATTAATACTGGCATTATTGTTTAATATGGATTCTTGATATTATGCCTATTTAGGATTTGATTGTTTTTTGGAACTACTTGGCCCAGGATACGATGTGTTTCTATTGGGAACTTGACTGGAGGACTATATAATAAACTCACCTGTGCCAGTCAAAGTAGCCATTTTTTGCCGCTGGAATCCGTGAAAAAGGCAGAATGTTGAAACGCGTTGGGGAGGCAGATATGTCCGTGTTGCCATTGTGGATTAAAGATGATTGTTGCCAGTTGGAGAGTGCCGCCTTTGCTTCCTGGGGCTACGTGGGGAGCCTTTCGTTGATAAAATACACGGCACAGCCCAGTGCCGGCAGACAGGCATGCATCACCTTGAAAAACTACACTGGATCGGCAGCAGGAATGAAACTGGTGGTTTGTGTCATCGCGGATTTCCGCATTCCGAGGGCCTGTCTGGACCATCATATTTCGGGTCTGTGACGGGACCAACTGGGTTTATTAATACTGGCATGATTGTTTAACACGGACTCTTGATATTACGCCTATTTAGGCTTTAATTGTTTTTGGATCTACTTGGCCCAGGATGCATTGTGTTTCTATTGGGAACTTGATTGGAGGACTATATAATAAACTCACCTGTGGCAGTCCAAGTAGAAATGTTTTGCCGCTGGAACCCGTGAAAAAGGCAGAATGTTGAAACGCGCTGAGGAGGCAGATATGTCCGTGTTGCCATTGTGGATTAAAGATAATTGTTGCCAGTTGGAGAGTGCCGCCTTTGCTTCCTGTGGCTACGTGGGGAGCCTTTCGTTGATAAAATACAAAGGCACAGCCCAGTGACGGCAGACAAGCATGCATCACCTTGAAAAACGACACTGGCTCGCTAGCAGGAATGAAACTGGTGGTTCGTGTCATCGCGGATTTCCGAATTCCGAGGGCCTGTCTGGACCATCATATTTCGGGTCTGTGATGGGACCAACTGGGTTTATTAATACTGATATCATTGTTTAAAACGGACTCTTGATAATACGCCTATTTAGGCTTTGATTGTTTTTTGGAACTAATTGGCCCAGGATGCATTGTGTTTCTATTGGGATTTTGATTGGAGGACTATATAATAAACTCACCTGTGGCAGTCCAAGTAGCCATTTTTTGCCGCTGGAACCCGTGAAAAATGCAGAATGTTGAAACGCGTTGGCGAGGCAGATATGTCCATGTTGCCATTGTGGATTACAGATAATTGTTACCAGTTGGAGAGTGCCGTCTTTGCTTCCCGGGGTACGTGGGGAGCCTTTCATTGATAAAATACACGGCACAGCCCAGTGCCGGCAGACAGGCGTGCATCACCTTGAAAAACGACACTGGATCGCCAGAAGGAATGAAACTGGTGTTTCTTGTCATCGCGGATTTCCGCGTTCCGAGGGCCTGTCTGGACCATCATATTTCGGGTCTGCTACGGGACCAACTGGGTTTATTAATACTGGCATTATTGTTTAACACAGACTCTTGATATTATGCCTAATTCGGCTTTGATTATTTTTTGGAACTAATTGGCCCAGGATGCATTGTGTTTCTATTGGGATTTTGATTGGAGGACTATATAATAAACTCACCTGTGGCAGTCCAAGTAGCCATTTTTTGCCGCTGGAACCCGTGAAAAAGACAGAATGTTGAAACACGTTGGGGAGGCAGATATGTCCGTGTTGACATTGTGGATTAAAGATAATTGTTACCAGTTGGAGAGTGCCGCCTTTGCTTCCTGGGGCTACGTGGGGAGCCTTTCGTTGACAAAATACACGGCACAGCCCAGTGCCGGCAGACAGGCATGCATCACCTTGAAAAACTACACTGGATCGGCAGCAGGAATGAAACTGGTGGTTTGTGTCATCACGGATTTCCCGCATTCCGAGGGCCTGTCTGGACCATCATATTTGGGTCTGTGACGGGACCAACTGGGTTTATTAATACTGGCATGATTGTTTAACACGGACTCTTGATATCACGCCTATTTAGGCTTTAATTGTTTTTTGGATCTACTTGGCCCAGGATGCATTGTGTTTCTATTGGGAACTTGATTGGAGGACTATATAATAAACTCACCTGTGGCAGTCCAAGTAGAAATTTTTTGCCGCTGGAACCCGTGAAAAAGGCAGAATGTTGAAACGCGCTTAGGAGGCAGATATGTCTGTGTTGCCATTGTGGATTAAAGATAATTGTTACCAGTTGGAGAGTGCCGCCTTTGTTTCCTGGGGCTACGTGGGGAGCCTTTTGTTGATAAAATACAAAGGCACAGCCCAGTGACGGCAGACAAGCATGCATCACCTTGAAAAACGACACTGGCTCGCTAGCAGGAATGAAACTGGTGGTTCGTGTCATCGCGGATTTCCGAATTCCGAGGGCCTGTCTGGACCATCATATTTCGGGTCTGTGACGGGACCAACTGGGTTTATTAATACTGATATCATAGTTTAAAACGGACTCTTGATAATACGCCTAATTCGGCTTTGATTGTTTTTTGGAACTACTTGGCCCAGGATGCATTGTGTTTCTATTGGGAACTTCATTGGAGGACTATATAATAAACTCACCTGTGGCAGTCCAAGTAGCCATTTTTTGCCACTGGAACCCGTGAAAAAGGAAGAATGTTGAAACACGTTGGGGAGGCAGATATGTCCGTGTTGACATTGTGGAATAAAGATAATTGTTACCAGTTAGAGAGTGCCGCCTTTGCTTCCTGGGGCTACGTGGGGAGCCTTTCGTTGACAAAATACACGGCACAGCCCAGTGCCGGCAGACAGGCATGCATCACCTTGAAAAACTACACTGGATCGGCAGCAGGAATGAAACTGGTGGTTTGTGTCATCGCGGATTTCCCGCATTCCGAGGGCCTGTCTGGACCATCATATTTGGGTCTGTGACGGGACCAACTGGGTTTATTAATACTGGCATGATTGTTTAACACGGACTCTTGATATTACGCCTATTTAGGCTTTAATTGTTTTTTGGATCTACTTGGCCCAGGATGCATTGTGTTTCTATTGGGAACTTGATTGGAGGACTATATAATAAACTCACCTGTGGCAGTCCAAGTAGAAATGTTTTGCCGCTGGAACCCGTGAAAAAGGCAGAATGTTGAAACGCGCTGAGGAGGCAGATATGTCCGTGTTGCCATTGTGGATTAAAGATAATTGTTACCAGTTGGAGAGTGCCGCCTTTGCTTCCTGTGGCTACGTGGGGAGCCTTTTGTTGATAAAATACAAAGGCACAGCCCAGTGACGGCAGACAAGCATGCATCACCTTGAAAAACGACACTGGCTCGCTAGCAGGAATGAAACTGGTGGTTCGTGTCATCGCGGATTTCCGAATTCCGAGGGCCTGTCTGGACCATCATATTTCGGGTCTGTGACGGGACCAACTGGGTTTATTAATACTGATATCATTGTTTAAAACGGACTCTTGATAATACGCCTATTTAGGCTTTGATTGTTTTTTGGAACTAATTGGCCCAGGATGCATTGTGTTTCTATTGGGATTTTGATTGGAGGACTATATAATAAACTCACCTGTGGCAGTCCAAGTAGCCATTTTTTGCCGCTGGAACCCGTGAAAAATGCAGAATGTTGAAACGCGTTGGCGAGGCAGATATGTCCATGTTGCCATTGTGGATTACAGATAATTGTTACCAGTTGGAGAGTGCCGTCTTTGCTTCCCGGGGTACGTGGGGAGCCTTTCATTGATAAAATACACGGCACAGCCCAGTGCCGGCAGACAGGCGTGCATCACCTTGAAAAACGACACTGGATCGCCAGAAGGAATGAAACTGGTGTTTCTTGTCATCGCGGATTTCCGCGTTCCGAGAGCCTGTCTGGACCATCATATTTCGGGTCTGCTACGGGACCAACTGGGTTTATTAATACTGGCATTATTGTTTAACACAGACTCTTGATATTATGCCTAATTCGGCTTTGATTATTTTTGGAACTAATTGGCCCAGGATGCATTGTGTTTCTATTGGGATTTTGATTGGAGGACTATATAATAAACTCACCTGTGGCAGTCCAAGTAGCCATTTTTTGCCGCTGGAACCCGTGAAAAAGACAGAATGTTGAAACACGTTGGGGAGGCAGATATGTCCGTGTTGACATTGTGGATTAAAGATAATTGTTACCAGTTGGAGAGTGCCGCCTTTGCTTCCTGGGGCTACGTGGGGAGCCTTTCGTTGACAAAATACACGGCACAGCCCAGTGCCGGCAGACAGGCATGCATCACCTTGAAAAACTACACTGGATCGGCAGCAGGAATGAAACTGGTGGTTTGTGTCATCACGGATTTCCCGCATTCCGAGGGCCTGTCTGGACCATCATATTTGGGTCTGTGACGGGACCAACTGGGTTTATTAATACTGGCATGATTGTTTAACACGGACTCTTGATATCACGCCTATTTAGGCTTTAATTGTTTTTGGATCTACTTGGCCCAGGATGCATTGTGTTTCTATTGGGAACTTGATTGGAGGACTATATAATAAACTCACCTGTGGCAGTCCAAGTAGAAATTTTTGCCGCTGGAACCCGTGAAAAAGGCAGAATGTTGAAAGCGCGCTTAGGAGGCAGATATGTCTGTGTTGCCATTGTGGATTAAAGATAATTGTTACCAGTTGGAGAGTGCCGCCTTTGTTTCCTGGGGCTACGTGGGGAGCCTTTGTTGATAAAATACAAAGGCACAGCCCAGTGACGGCAGACAAGCATGCATCACCTTGAAAAACGACACTGGCTCGCTAGCAGGAATGAAACTGGTGGTTCGTGTCATCGCGGATTTCCGAATTCCGAGGGCCTGTCTGGACCATCATATTTCGGGTCTGTGACGGGACCAACTGGGTTTATTAATACTGATATCATAGTTTAAAACGGACTCTTGATAATACGCCTAATTCGGCTTTGATTGTTTTTTGGAACTACTTGGCCCAGGATGCATTGTGTTTCTATTGGGAACTTCATTGGAGGACTATATAATAAACTCACCTGTGGCAGTCCAAGTAGCCATTTTTTGCCACTGGAACCCGTGAAAAAGGCAGAATGTTGAAACACGTTGGGGAGGCAGATATGTATGTGTTGCCATGGTGGATTAAAGATAATTGTTACCAGTTGGAGAATGCCGCCTTTGCTTCCCAGGGCTACGTGGGGAGCCTTTCATTGATAAAATACATGGCACAGCCCAGTGCCGGCAGACAGGCGTGAATCACTTTGAAAAATTACACTGGATCACCAGCAGGAATGAAACTGGTGGTTTGTGTCATCGCGGATTTCCGCGTTCCGAAGGCCTGTCTGGACCATCATATTTCGGGTCTGTGATGGGACCAACTGGGTTTATTAATACTGGCATGATTGTTTAAAACGGACTCATGATATTTCGCCTATTTAGGCTTTGATTGTTTTTTGGAACTAATTGGCCCAGGATGCATTGTGTTTCTATTGGGATTTTGATTGGAGGACTATATAATAAACTCACCTGTGGCAGTCCAAGTAGCCATTTTTTGCCGCTGGAACCCGTGAAAAATGCAGAATGTTGAAACGCGTTGTGGAGGCAGATATGTCCATGTTGCCATTGTGGATTAAAGATAATTGTTACCAGTTGGAGAGTGCCGTCTTTGCTTCCCGGGGTACGTGGGGAGCCTTTCATTTATAAAATACACGGCTCAGCCCAGTGCCGGCAGACAGGCGTGCATCACCTTGAAAAACGACACTGGATCGCCAGCAGGAATGAAACTGGTGTTTCGTGTCATCGCGGATTTCCGCGTTCTGAGGGCCTGTCTGGACCATCATATTTCGGGTCTGCAACGGGACCAACTGGGTTTATTAATACTGGCATGATTGTTTAAAACAGACTCTTGATATTATGCCTATTTAGGCTTTGATTGTTTTTTGGAACTTTTTGGCCCAGGATGCATTGTGTTTCTATTGGGAACTTCATTGGAGGACTATATAATAAACTCACCTGTGGCAGTCCAAGTAGCCATTGTTTTCCGCTGGAACCTATGAAAAAGGCAGAATGTTGAAAAGCTTTGGGGAGGCAGATATGTCCGTGTTGCCATTATGGATTAAAGATAATTGTTACCAGTTGGAGAGTGCCGCATTTGCTTCCCGGGGCTACGTGGGGAGCCTTTTGTTGATAAAATACACGGCACTGCCCAGTGCCGGCAGACAGGCATGCATCACCTTGAAAAACGAGACTGGATCGCCAGCAGGAATGAAACTGGTGGTTCGTGTCATCGCGGACTTCCGCGTTCCGAGGGCCTGTCTTGACCATCATATTTTGGGTCGGTGACGGGACCAACTGGGTTTATTAATACTGGCATGATTTTTTAACACGGACTCTTGATATTACGCCTATTTAGGCTTTGATTGTTTTTTTGTACTACATGGCCCAGGATGCATTGTGTTTCTATTGGGAACTTGATTGGAGGACTATATAATAAACTCAACTGTGGCAGTCCAAGTAGCCATTTTTTGCCTCTGGAACCTGTGAAAAAGGCAGAATGTTGAAACGCGTTGGGGAGGCAGATATGTCTGTGTTGCCATTGTGGATTAAAGATAATTGTTACCAGTTGGAGAGTGCCGCCTTTGCTTCCCAGGGCTATGTGGGGAGCCTTTTGTTGATCAATTGTGTCTCAGCCATAGGCATTGAACACAAGGCCAAAGCCCTTCTGTCCTCTTTTCTATCCAATCGCACCCAGTCAGTTAGTTTGGGCGATTTTAACTCACCAGTTTTTTCACTCCCATATAGAGTTCCGTAAGGATCCTCGCTAAGTCCGACTTTGTTTAACATTTATGTCACTGACTTAGCATGAGTAATTAAATCGTTTGGGATGGGTCTCACGTCATATGCGGATGACACACAATTGGTGTTCGCCATGCAGTTTCGGCCAGCTTTCACGATGGCATATTGGCCATCAGTACCTGGTTGTCAAATCACTGCCTTAAATTAAACTCAGCCAAGACAGAAGTAATGGCCTTTGGAAATCTTTCCCTAGGATGGTCTCCAGGCTGGTGGCCAGATAATTAGCCTGTCAAAAAAGCCAGGAACATAGGTGTCATTTTTGATGATAGATTATGTTTTATACATCATGCTAACGCAGTGGTCTCCTCATCCTTTTATGTTTTAAGAACGAAAAATAAATTGTTACCTTTCGTCCCGGCTAGTACCATGAGAAAGTTAATTTGTGCTCTGGTCATGTCTAAGGTTGACTACTGCAATAGCCTTTTAATTAATGCCCAGGAAAGGGTTCTTGGTAAGCTGCTGTTGGTACAGATCGCAGCCGCTAGGATACTGTCAGGTACCCCCAAGTTCAAGCCTATCTCTAATGTGGTGCGACAGCTTCATTGGCAGCCCATAAGAAGCAGAACAAAATGTAAAGCCCTCTGTAATTCCTATAAGGCAATTCACAATGCAGGACCAGAATGCTTGAAGAAAGCCTTTCTGGCTTACACGCCCATCCGATCTCTTTGCTCAGCAGATGCCAATTTTCTGGTCGTCTCTAGAACCAAGAAAACCAATTGGGGTGACAGAAGCTTTATAGTTGCCACATCCAAACTGTGGAATTCTCTTCCCTTGCAGATTAAGGCTAGTCCCACGCTGCTATCATTCAAAAAACAAATACAAACTTGGCTTTTCAAGCAATAGGCTTTTTTACCAGCTCTTTGCCTACCTTTTCAGCACATAGCGCCGAGACACCTACGGGTGTTTGTGCGCTTTACAAGTTGTAAAATAATAATAATAATAATAATTAGTTCAACTAACTATACCTCACGCCCTCGAAATGCACTGCTGATGACGCCACATATTACATCATTCAGTGGCATTACTGATGACATCTCAAATGACATCACTGATGACATCACTGATGACATCATCCACATGAAAATCTGATGCACCTCCACACACCCTAATATAACCTTTGATACACCCACTCTAAAATACAGACTACCATTTTCGATCTCAAATATCTTCCTGTTATATTTCAACAGGAGCAGCCTGTCAGTTGATGCCTTTGTGTTCTACTGCAGCTTCCCAGAGTGTTCTAAAGAACAACTAGAGCGCTAACAGCCTTACTTATGACAAAAGTATGGCACACCTGAAGCCATCTTGATTGGAATAAACTGGTAACACTTAAAACATTTAATTTAAAAAGGAACAAAATGAGGGGTTCATTTTGCCATAGAAATTATGGTTAGTGCTGCAAAAGAAAATGTAGTGCATGTTTTAAGTGAGATCTCAAATCCTCTTCTATTTCATTAGAAAATTCTGACATGCAGACTGAAACAATCACTTTCAATACCAGCAGTAGACTTCCAGTTAACTCTTTGGTGAGCAGTAGCTTTACTACAGTGATCTAATGAACAACTAGAGTAATAACATTCTGAATTTATGGCAAATGTCTGACACATCTGAATGCCTTCTTGATGGAATCAAAGTAAAAAACTGAAAGCATTTCCTACTGAGGAGACTGCAGTAAATGAGGAAATTAGGAAACTTCATAACAAAGAAGTCTTCCAAGATGGCCACCAGTGAAAAAAGAGCCCAAATGTAGCACAAATATTACCCAGATGTAGCCCACATTTAGCCCAATAACAAAAGTGTGCAAAACACTTTTTATTTTTAGTTTTTTTGCAGTTTTATGTAGTGCAGACTGGTCAGGTATTGGAGCGTTGCATCTTAAAACATGACCCCCCTACACTACAAAAACACCACTGCACTACCCTAAACCCTAAAACAATCAATCAGTCAATCAAGCATTTGTATAGCGCGCTACTCACCCGGAGGGTCTCAAGGCGCTTGGGGGAGGGGGGTCCGCTACTGTTCGAACAGCCAGGTCTTGAGTTGCTTCCTGAAGGAGAGGTGGTCTTGGGTAAGGCGGAGGTGGATGGGTAGGGAGTTCCACGTCTTGGCAGCCAGGTAGGAGAAGGATCTTCCTCCCGTTGTGGCTCTTCGGATGCGGGGGACGGCGGCGAGGGCGTGGTTGGTCGATCGTAGCTGGCGGGTGGGAGTGTAGAAGGTCAGACGGTCGTTGAGGTATCTGGGGCCTTGGTTGTGGAGAGCTTTGTGTGCGTGGGTGAGGAGTCGGAACGTGATTCTCTTGCTGACGGGGAGCCAGTGCAGGTCTCTCAGGTGTCCGGCGATGTGGCTGTGTCGGGGGATGTCCAGGATGAGTCGAGCTGAGGCGTTCTGGATGCGTTGGAGTCTTTTTGAAGTTTGGCTGTGGTTCCGGCGTAGAGGAGTTGCCGTAGTCCAGTCGGCTGGTGACGAGGGCCTGGGTGACCGTCTTCCTGGTTTCGGTGGGGATCCACCGGAAGATCTTGCGCAGCATGCGTAGGATGTTGAAGCAAGACGAGGAGACGGCGTTGATTTGTCGGGTCATTGAGAGGGAGGAGTCCAGGATGAAGCCCAGGTTGCGTGCGTGGTCCGTTGGTTTGGGTGCGTTGCCCAGGGCAGGGGGCCACCAGGAGTCGTCCCAGGCAGAGGGTGATGATCCTAGGATGAGGACTTCCGTTTTATCTGAGTTCAGTTTCAGGCGGCTGTTCCTCATCCACTCGGCTACGTCCTTCATCCCTTCATGTAGGTTGGTTCTGGCGGTTGTGGGGTCGTTGGTGAGGGAGAGGATCAGCTGGGTGTCGTCGGCGTAGGAGATGATGTTGAGGTTGTGTTGGCGTGCGATGGCTGCGAGGGGGCTCATGTAGACGTTGAAGAGGGTGGGGCTGAGTGATGATCCTTACCTACCCCAGCACGACCCCCTACACTACACAAGCACCACTGCACTATCCTAAACCCTAAAACACTACCCCCAGCATGACCCCTACAATACACAAACACCACTGCACTACCCTAAACCCTAAAACACTACCCCAACACCACTGCACTAACCTAAATCCTAAAACACTACCCCCAGCACGACCCCCTACACTACACAAGCACCACTGCACAACCCTAAACCCTAAAACACTGCCCCCAGCACGACCCCCTACACTACACAAACACCACTGCACTACCTTAAACCCTAAAACACTACCCCCAGCACGACCCCCTACACTGCCCGAACACCACTGCACTGCCCTAAACCCTGAAACACATACCCTAGCACGACCCCCTACACTGCCCGAACACCATTGCACTGCCCTAAACCCTGAAACACCACCCCTTCACGACCCCCTACACTGCCCGAACACCACTGCACTGCCTAAACCCTGAAACACCACCCCCAGCATGACCACTACACTGCCCGAACACCACTGCACTGCCCTAAACCCTGAAACATCACCCCCAGCAAGACCCCCTACACTGCCCAAACACCACTGCCCTAAACCCTGAAACACCACCCCCAGCAAGACCCCCTACACTGCCCGAACACCACTGCACTGCCCTAAACCCTGAAACACCAGCCCCAGCAAGACCCCCTACACTGCCCGAACACCACTGCACTGCCCTAAACCCTGAAACACCACCCCCAGCAAGACCCCCTATACTGCCCGAACACCACTGCACTAAAGCCTGAAACACCACCCCCAGCAAGACCACCTACACTGGCCGAACACCACTGCACTGCCCTAAACCCTGAAACACCACCCCCTGCACGACCCCCTACACTGCCCAAACACCACTGCACTGCCCTAAACCCTGAAACACCACCCCCTGCACGACCCCCTACACTGCCCGAACACCACTGCACTGCCCTAAACCCTGAAACACCACCCCTCAGCACGACACCCTACACTGCCCGAACACCACTGCACTGCCCTAAACCCTGAAACACCACCCCCTGCACGACCTCCTACACTGCCGGAACACCACTGCACTGCCCTAAACCCTGAAACATCACCCCCAGCACGACCCCCTACACTGCCCGAACACCACTGCACTGCCCTAAACCCTGAAACATCAACCCCAGCAAGATCCCCTACACTGCCTGAACACCACTGCCCTAAACCCTGAAACACCACCCCCTACACTGCACAAACACCACTGTACTGCCCTAAACCCTGAAACACCACCTCCAGCAAAACCCCCTACACTGCCTGAACACCATTGCTCTGCCCTAAATCCTGAAACACTAGCCCCAGAATGACCCCCTACACTGCCCAAACACCACTGCACTGCCCTAAACCCTGAAACACCACCCCCAGCACGACCCCCTACACTGCCCGAACACCACTGCACTGCCCTAAACCCTAAAACACTAGCCCCAGCAAGACCCCCTACACTGCCCGAACACCACTGCACTGCCCTAGACTCTGAAACACCAGCCCCAGCAAGACCCCCTACACTGCCCGAACACCACTGCACTGCCCTAAACCCTGAAACACCAGCCCCAGCACGACCACCTACACTGCCCGAAAACCACTGCACTGCCCTAAACCCTGAAACACCAGCCACAGCACAACCCCCTACACTGCCCGAACACCACTGCACTGCCCTAAACCCTGAAACACCAGCCCCAGCACGACCCCCTACACTGCCCGAACACCACTGTACTGCCCTAAACCCTGAAACACCAGCCCCAGCACGACCCCCTACACTGCCCGAACACCACTGCACTGCCCTAAACCCTGAAACACCACCCCCTGCATGACCCCCTACACTGCCCGAACACCACTGCACTGCCCTAAACCCTGAAACACCACCCCCTGCAGCACCCCCTACACTGTCCGAACACCACTGCACTGCCCTAAACCCTGAAACACCACCCCCTGCACCGCCCCTACACTGCCCGAACACCACTGCACTGCCCTAAACCCTGAAACACCACCCCCAGCACGACCCCCTTTACTGCTCGAACACCACTGCACTGCCCCAAACCCTGAAACACCACACCCAGCACGACCCCCTACACTGCCCGAACACCACTGCCCTAAACCCTGAAACACCACCCCCTGCACGACCCCCTACACTGCCCGAACACCAACTCACTGCCCTAAACCCTGAAACACCACCCCCTACACTGCCCGAACACCACTGCACTGCCCTAAACCCTGAAACACCACCCCAGCACGACCCCCTACACTGCCCGAACACCACTGCACTTCCCTAAACCCTAAAACACTACCCCCAGCATTACCCCCTACACTGCCCAAACACCACTGTACTGCCCTAAACCCTAGAACACTACCCCCAGCACGACCACCTACACTACCCGAACACCACTGCACTGCCCTAAACCCTAAAACACTCCCCCCAGCACAACCCCTACACTACCCAAACACCACTGCACTGCCCTAAACCCTAAAACACTACCCCCGCATGACCCCCTACACTACCCAAACACCAATGCACTACCCTAATCCCTAAAACACTACCCCCCGCATGACCCCCTACACTACCCTAAACCCTAAAACACTACCCCCGCATGACTCCCTACACTACCCAAAGACCACTGCACTACCCTAAACCCTAAACACGACCTCCTACACTACACAAACACCACTGCACTTCCCTAAACCCTAAAACACTACCCCCTACACTACACAAACACCACTGCACTACCCTAAACCCTAAAACACTACCCCCAGCAGTACCCCTACACTACCCAAACACCACTGCACTAACCTAAACCCTAAAACACTACCCCCAGCAGTACCCCCTCCACTACCCAAACACCACTGCACTACCCTAAATACTACCCCCAGCACGACCCCCTACACTACCCAAACACCACTGCACTACCCTAAACACTAGCCCCAGCACGACCCCCTACACTACCCAAACACCACTGCACTACCCTAAACCCTAAAACACTCCCCCAGCACAACTCCCTACACTACCCAAACACCACTGCACTACCCTAAACCCTAAATCTACCCCCAGCATGACCCCCTACACTACATAAACACCACTGCACTACCCTAAACCCTAAAACACTACCCCCAGCACGACCCTCTTCACTACCTAAACACAACTGCACAATTTGTTACAGACGTTGCAACGCAGGCCTGTGGTGCTTACTGGAAGTACCTAGTGGGCTAGTTGGGCCCCAGGGACCCTCAGTATTCAAGGTGACATAATCCCCCAACTTAAAACGCACCACGGGGCGCGTTTGCACAGTGGTGAAGGGAGGGGGCGGGACCTCAGGTGACATGTGCGCAAACACGCCCTGTGGTGCGTTTTAAGTTGGGGAATTAATTCCCTTTGAATCCTGAGGGACCCTGGGGGCCAACTAGCCCACCAGGTACCTTCAGTAAGCACAACAGAGTTGCGTTGCAGAGAGGTGAAAAAGGTGCGTGGCCTCGGAACGCCTCTCTGCAACTCAGCTCTGTGGTCCTAACTGTAGGTACCTGGGGGGCTAGTTGGGCCCAGGGACCCTCAGAATTCAAGGGGACTTAATCCCGCAACTTAAAACGCGCCACGGGGTGCGTTTGCTCACATGTCTCCTCAGGCCCCCCCCCCTTCACCACTGTGCATACGCACCCTGGAGCGCGTTTTAAGAGGTAGTTTTAATCCCCCTGCCCTATTATGTACTAGGGACTTGCAGAGGAGGTCATGCTAATCACAGGGGTACCCCAACGCATAGTGTTCCCTAGTGTATGTAGGTGTTTTCACTGTATTCTAAGTGTCTTTTAGCATAGCACTGGCTCTGGTTAGTCAGAGTCAGTTACCACCAGTACCCGTCTGAAAAAGTTGTGGGCACAGGATGATTTTGCAACAAGGCCTCTTTCTGCTCCTCTGTTGGTTCTTTCTGCACATCTTTTGCTTCTTTCTGTGCGTTTTTTCTTCTTTATTCACATGTCCTACCTCTGTAGGCATAGTTAGAAACTAGCATTTAAAAAAACTTTTGAAATTCACTTAAAAAATCATAGGTTTCAGGCACGTTATAGTTAGAAATTAGCATTTAAAAAACCTTTGAAATTCACTGAAAAAACCATAGGTTTCAGACATGTTATAGTTAGAAATTAGCATTTAAAAAACCTTTGAAATTCACTGAAAAAACCATAGGTTTTAGGGACAGTTATAGTTAGTTGGACATTTCACTCGTACAAAACCATAGAAATTCCCCGTTATAGTTAGTTCAGCTAACTATAACTCGCGCCCCGCAATGCACTGCTGATGACGTCACATATTACATCACTCATGACATGGTCAGTGACATCACTGATGACATCACTGATGACATCTCAAATGACATCACTGATGACATCATCCATGTGATAATTTCATGCATCTTCTCACACCCTAATATAACTTTTGATACACCCACTCTAAATTACAGACTGCCATTCTCAAAACCATAGACACTCCAACACCAAAAACTACATACCCACTCACTGATTCTTAGGTCTACACACACATCCACTCACTCACCCGTACAGTCACTCATACTTAGTCACTCAGTACAGGACTATCATATGCACTCATACACCTATATAAACACTCACACACCGCCACTCATCCATAGAGGTACTCACACACCTAGTCAGTCATGCAAAAAACTTAATCACACACCCATTTACTCACCTATACAGTTATACACACACCAGCTCACTTACTCATACAAATACTAGCACATTCTTACACTCTTATACAATCACTGATACAAGTACACACTCATCCATACAGCCACTCTCACAATCACACACTCTCACTTATAGCCATTTATATACTCCAACACACATATATACTGCCTTTCACATATGTAGTTACTCACACATGTACCACTGAGATATACATTCAATCACTAACACACCCATACACACACTCCCCCACCCATACAGTCCATCACAGATGCACTCTTGAAACCATGCACCCAGTGAATCACCAACTCACACATCTATGCACAGAGTCACACACACCCCACCCACACAAACACTCAGGCACCCATACAGATACTCAGACAATCAATCAATAACCCATGTAGACACTCATGTAGCTATTCAGAAAGCCATGCAGCCGCTTACAAACCAACAGACAGACGGATACAGACATTCACACAGTTTAGTCACTAACCCATGCATTCAGTAAGATACATTTAATCACTCACTTGTAGAGTCAGTCACTCACGTACTAAATCATCCATTCAGACACTTATACACCCACTCATTTTTCAATACGCCTTTCCCTATATATATTAAACATATTTAAACTTTACAGAAACACACAGTCACTGGATGATGTCATCAGTGATGTCATTTGAGATGTCATCAGTGATGTCATCAGTGATGTCACTGACCATGTCATGAGTGATGTAATATGTGACGTCATCAGCAGTGCATTGCGGGGGCGCGAGTTATAGTTAGCTGAACTAACTATACCGGGGGAATTTCTATGGTTTTGTACGAGTGAAATGTCCAACTAACTATAACTGTCCCTAAAACCTATGGTTTTTTCTGTGAATATATATATATATATATATTACCTACTGGCAGTTGCCAGTAGGTAGTTATAGTTAGGACCTTGTTTCTATTCAAAAAGCGTTTTTCTTTTGCTAATATCTTTGGCACCATTTGACGAATCTTCGCGAAATTTTCAGAACTAATGGTTCACTCAGGTCAACTCCTGTCTGGAAAGTTTAGATGTGATTCGTCAAGCGGGGGCCGAGAAAAAAGGGGGGTCCCAAAACAGGTTTTCTCCATGTTAATTTCCATAGGAAATTTTGGAACAGGCTATAGCCCGAACTGCTGAACGGATCTACACCAAATTTGCCAAAAAGGTAGTTCTTGGTTCAGAAAGCGCCCTTTGTTTCAAATCGTGTAAATCCGTTCAGTAGTTCCTGAGAAATGCAAAAATACAAATATTGATATCTGAGCAGCGAGGAGGAGCCGCAAATCCTCCCGAGCACGGGCTTCATTCTTATTGGCTGACAACACTGTAGGAGAGTAGGATCTGCTTCACATGGGTACCCCCACTTTTTGCTGATGCTTCACTGTTTTTCGACATTAGTCTGGCTGGGGCCCTGCTAATCAGAACCCCAGCCTAGCTGCTTCCTCTCTAAAATGGTTTCCATGTGCCTTAGGCACATCACTGATTGGGATCTGGAGTGCCCTTATAAGTCCCTAGTATATGGTATACTATGTACCAAGGGCATAGGTACCTCAGAGGCCTGCCAGGGGCTGCAGCATGTATTATGCCACCCCTGGAAGGCCATCCAAACTGACACCACAGGTCTGCTACTGCAGCCTGGGTAAGGTGGTGCATGCACCTCTTACTGTGATATAGGTTACCTATATCACTAAATGCATACACACATATAAACCTATAAGTCACTCCTAAGGCAGGCCTTATCAATCCTAAAGGCAGAGTGCATGGTTCCTATGTGAGAGGGTGCCCCTGCATGAGCAGGGCCCCTCTGCAGCGTTCAGAGACCATCTCTGATGCTGTTTGTAGTGCAGCCTGACCATATACTCTTAAGCGCATTATATCCTCGCGGTAAAATGCTAACTTTGGAATGGCTGCACCTAAACATGTCGTGTTTGGTGTCAAACATCTTGGAACACTACCCCCCGCCAATCCTGGCGGCGGGGGTAGCATTCCACCCTTCTAGAGGGAAAGACATGTTAACTCTGACTAGTCCGGTAACTTCTTTCCAGAGCCCTGGCATCACAAAATGGATGCTGCTGCCACAGACACGAGTCTGGCCTCCTGCTGCTGGACGAAACTCCGGCAGGGGAGGCCTGGACAATAGGTTTCCTGTCCCAGGGAGGTGTGACCACCTCCCCAGACAGGATAATGTGTATTGGGGTGGGGCGGGAGCACTTTCGGGTGCTTTGAAGTCCTGCACTGGGGGCACATTTGGTGTCCCTGTGCATACCCCAGTTCAAACCGGATCAGGGGCTTGCAGCCCCTGCTTTGGCGCGAACTGGACAAAGGGAAAGGGGTGTAGCCACCCCTCTGCCCTGACCCACCCATAGGTGGGGCCACAGAGTAGTCCAACCCCTATCTTTGGTATAAAGGTAGGAACCCAGTCCTTAGGACTTTAGATTATCCCTGGACGAAACTCTGAAACTGAATCCTGGACCTTCGATGCTCTACTCACAATTAGAGGACAGAAGAATCTCCCTTGGGGTCAAGGAGTGACTCCCCTGCTTGGCAGGCACCAAAGAAGCATCTGTCCGGTTGGCATTTCTGAAGCTCCCGTCGGACGCCGAAGTCATCACATCACCAGAGGTGGATTCTCAGACTTCCCGGAGGCTACCCTGAGTCCCCAGCAAAGCTGAGGCCCGTGGCTATCGTGGGTGACTTGAGACCGTGACCCCTGGACACCAAGCACATTTGCAAGTGCATCCTCTTCTGGGTCTCCCAAGAAGTCGTGCTTTGGGCTCCGAGTAGCCCTAACCTCCAGCACCACCTGCACCGAAGATCACTGGCTCCCACTCCACGAGTGTCCTGTAAGCCAGATCCACGTGCGGCATCACGAGGCTCCTTCGCGGTCGCTAGCCCGTTGGCTAGTTGCCCTTAACGAAGGCCAATCCTTTTCTTTCTTGGTACCCTGGTTGCTCCAGACCTGCCCTCACTTACCCTTGCTGGGTGAGTTCCACAGATCTTGCTGGTCTGCACCATCGACGATCTACATCTTCACCAAGACTTGCCGTTGCCAAGGCTTGTTGGGTCCAATCCGGTCGCCAACACCTCAGCACTCGACAAACATTGTGTACCAGCCAGAATCCTGCTCCTGGTTGCCGACAACGCCTCCTGTACCTTGTGGCTGAAGAGTCAAGACGACTGTCAATGCACC
>CAWUFW010010141.1:0-95000 GCA_963921515.1 Calotriton arnoldi
AATCTTGCTTTCACCTATGCACTGCAGGGCTCCTGCTGTCCATCGACCATTCCCAGACTTGGCAACGATGGTGGAACGTGACAGCATCCGACGGTACCGCTTCACCAGGCAGCTGATTGAGGATTTGGCAGTGCGGTTGGCCCCACATTTGCAGCCTGGCCGGCCGTATCCTACAGCGCTGACCCCCAAGGTGAAGGTGATGGCAGCCCTACACTTCTTTGCCACCGGTACCTTTCAACACACTGTGGCAACTACTGGTGGGATGTCACAGACTATGTTCAGCCGTGTGCTACACAATGTTTTGGGGGCAATGTTGAGATACCTCAACCAGTACATCTATTTCCCAACACGTCAACGACTCACTGACGTCAAGAGTGACTTCTATGCCCTGGGGAGGATGCCACATGTAATTGGCTCCATTGATGGGACACATGTGTCTTTGATACCACCACAGGCACATGAGCAGGCATACCGCAACCGTAAACATTACCATTCGATCAATGCTCTGGTGGTATGTCTTGCAGATATGACCATCTCACATGTGTGTGCCTGTTTCCCCGGTTCTGCACACGATGCCTACGTGATGAGGAGTAGTCGCATCCCAAGGATGATGTCACAGATGCCGAACCAGCGTGCCTGGCTTGTTGGTGTGTACTGACTTTGTACCATTGTGTGTGTTCTGCTATGTTGTTTTCCGCACACATTTTCAAATCGGCTAATGTGCAATTGTCTGTCTGTAGGTGACTCGGGATACCCCAACATGCCGTGGTTGCTGACACCCCTCAGGAACCCTGTGACACCAGCCCAGATGCGCTACAATGAGGCACATGGTCGGACGAGGAGGGTGATTGAGCGGACCTTTGGTCTCCTGAAGAGCCGCTTCCGCTGCCTGGACAAGACAGGAGGGGCCCTCCCATATGCCCCAGCAAAGGTGTGCAAGATTGTCATCGTCTGCTGCATGCTACACAACCTGGCAGTGCGGAAGGAGTTGCCTCTCATCCTGGATGACGATGACCAACGTCCGCCACCTGTGGAAGATCCTGGCCTGGGTCACGATGCCAGTGAAGATGATGATGATGATGATGGTGATGTCCGCACACAGCTCATCACCAACTTCTTCAGCTGAATGTGAGTCTCCAGAGGGTTGTAATGTCAATGATTTGAGTTTGCATGATATGTGTGTGTGGTGCTCTGGTGCTGTTTGAGTGTGGCCATGTGCTACTTGACTGGATGCGTGCAGCGATGTGTCCTTGCAGGTGGTCTGTACTGCCCAACAGTGTTGACATGCTAACTTGGTTTTGTGTAGTTATCTCGTGACATGTATTAGACATGAGTATTGCCGTTCTGTGCTGTTCTTCAGTGGTTTTGACTGTGTGTCATGTCTGTCCTTCACAGGGTGCTGCTGGAGTTGTCTGATCAACTTGGATCCCCCGAATCCATGATTCAACTTCCAAGGTGGAAGCAGTCGTTTCCCTACAGGTGATGTGCCACACACCCCTGGACTTTCTATCTTCTGCACTTTTTGACTTTGTGGCCACAGCCAGGTTGGATTAGCTTGCATTTGTAGTGGAAACTACATGTTGGAAATGTGTAATAAACCTGTGCTTGACTTTGGGATGTGCGTTGTCTGTAGTCACACATCTGACTGACATTTGCTTACTGCACCTGTTGTCTAGTTGACAGTGACTGTGAATAGGTGGCGTGTCTGTACATTCCACTGTACTTCATTGCAACATCAGTATAGGTGATGAGTCTGATGGCCCTGGTGTGTATGTATTTTGTGGCCCTAGTGGTGTGTCTCCCTCATATGTGTCACGTCGCCATGACTGACATGACAGTGTTGGACTTGCTGTAGCAGTTAGCATGCACAGTGTAATTTAGAAGATCAACATCTACATGACAAAAACCACGTTGGAATCACAACAGAGGCAGATATGGTGTATTGGTGAGTTTATTTACATACAGGTGTGAGGATGGTGCACATGATGGTGGGTGCTGTACATAGAAATTTGGATCCAAAGTTCCCATGTGAATTGGAAGTCTTGGTAGCTGAAAAGTCCAGAGTAAAGTCCACAGTTATCTGATACATTTGGTCAACTAGAGCTCCCCATGTCATGTGGGAGAGTTGGCTTGGCTTCAACAGGGCGTGCAGTATGTACACAGAGGAAAAGTTCCAGAACAGGTGTTGGCTTCCTGGGGGATGTAGATGGCCATCGGCCTCTCAGTTTGGCCTCCTCGGACGGCCCCTCTTCTTGGGGGGGGGACCCTCAGGTGCAGGCTGCGGCAGTGCAGGGGACTCTCTGCCAGAGTCCTCCTCCCTCCCTGTGGCATTTGCAGTTGTTTCAGCAGCAGATGTTGTGGGCACACAGGGAGGTGAGGCCATGTTGGTGCTGATCTGGCGGAGGCATGTCAGTATGTCCCTATGCACCGCTGTCAGTTGTTCCAATGTGTCCCACTTGGACTCCATGCCAAACATGTGTGTCTCGACACGTGACATGTGTGTCTCGACACGGGACATGTGGGAGTCCAAGCGGGCATGATGGGCAGCCTGCTGCTGTTGTATGTCCTTGAGGATCCCCACTACCTGGCTGACCTCTCCGGTGCTAGTCTGGTACGCATCCGCGATGCGTGCCAGTTGTGGGTCATCATACAGTCCAGACCCCTCTGCAAGGAGAGACCTATGTCTCCCACCCCTCACACCACCCCTGGCGACACGTGCAGGACCTGCAGTGGCACGCACAGGTGACCGTGGGCCCACTTGGGTGTTGTTGCTGGGCTCGTTGTCAGCAGCTCCAGTTTGGGCCTGGTCCGTGCGCTGTTGTCATCTGTTGTCCTTGGTGTGTCCGTGTTGGCAGGGGTGGCCTGTGTGTTGGCAGTTGTTGGAGGGGTGGGTGCAGGGGGTACAGATGTTGGTCCTGCTGGTGCTGCATGATGACTCACACCGGAGGGTCCAGCTGGTTCTTCGCCATCCGAGGAGTGCAGAGGCTGATCCACACCAGTGAGCTCAGTGTTCCCGGAGCCTGGGACAGGGAGTCCTCCTGGTCTGCTGCTGTGTCCCCATCATCTCCTGTTTTGGGGAGAGACACAGATTGTATGTTATGTTTCTACTGGCATCAATTGTTCAAACACCTGACAGTTGTGACTGTACCTCTGGATGTGGGCCAGGACATTGCATTCTCCTAAATAGTGACAGTCAGTGAGTGATATTGGTGTAGCACATTGTCCTGCCAACCTGTGGCATGTCAATGTGAATGTTGAGGTGTGTGCATGACCAGCATTGGTGGTATTTGGTTACCATCCAGGCCTCCTTCTCCCCCAGCCCAGTTATCCCACCATGCAACGTGCTTGCATTGCAGGGCGTGCAAGTTGCCTTTCAGGATGTCAGGCAGTGGTGTCCTGCTGTTTGTTGTTGCACAGTTCCCAGCAGGGCCTTGTGCTCCCCACAGCAGTACCCAGTGTCAGCCATCTTGTGAGTCCTTATCCACTCCCTGTGATGTGAGCATGGTTGAGAGTGGTGTTGATGGGCCAATTGTGAGGGTGAGCAATATCTGTGCCTACAACTCCCATCATGCTATTGCCTCCACCCCCCTTCCCAGCATGGCCATCCTTCCTTCCTTTTGACTCTGCTTCCCTGTGGGGTGGGGTGCCTGTGCTGACAGGATGGATGGGAGTGTTGTCCTGGCAGTTGTTTGGCTACAAGTCCCAAGAGTGTCCCTGTGCTTCACACAGCATAACCCAGGGTGGTGGTTCTTTGTGGGATCTTCAGTTAGGCTGTGAGGCATTGCATTCTCCCAGGTGGGTTATGTGGAGTTAGTATTGAGGGGTGTGTGAGGAGAGCTGCTTGTAACTATGGTCAGTGCTGTGAGTCCTCCTTCCCACCCAGCCAGATATCCCACCATGCAACGTGCTTGCATTGCAGGGAGTGCAAGTTGGCTTTCAGGATGTCAGGCAGTGGTGTCCTGCTGTTTGTTGTTGCACAGTTCCCAGCAGGGCCTTGTGCTCCCCACAGCAGTACCCAGTGTCAGCCATCTTGTGAGTCCTTATCCACTCCCTGTGATGTGAGCATGGTTGAGAGTAGTGTTGATGGGCCAATTGTGAGGGAGAGCAATATCTGTGCCTACAACTCCCATCATGCTATTGCCTCCACCCCCCTTCCCAGCATGGCCATCCTTCCTTCCTTTTGACTCTGCTTCCCTGTGGGGTGGGGTGCCTGTGCTGACAGGAAGGCTGACAGTGTTGTCCTGGCGTTTGTTTGGCTACAAGTCCCAAGAGTGTCCCTGTGCTTCACACAGCATAACCCAGGGTGGTGGTTCTTTGTGGGATCTTCAGTTAGGCTGTGAGGCATTGCATTCTCCCAGGTGGGTTATGTGGAGTTAGTGTTGAGGGGTGTGTGAGGAGAGCTGCTTGTAACTATGGTCAGTGCTGTGAGTCATCCTTCCCACCCAGCCAGATATCCCACCATGCAACGTGCTTGCATTGCAGGGAGTGCAAGTTGGCTTTCAGGATGTCAGGCAGTGGTGTCCTGCTGTTTGTTGTTGCACAGTTCCCAGCAGGGCCTTGTGCTCCCCACAGCAGTACCCAGTGTCAGCCATCTTGTGAGTCCTTATCCACTCCCTGTGATGTGAGCATGGTTGAGAGTAGTGTTGATGGGCCAATTGTGAGGGTGAGCAATATCTGTGCCTACAACTCCCATCATGCTATTGCCTCCACCCCCTTCCCAGCATGGCCATCCTTCCTTCCTTTTGACTCTGCTTCCCTGTGGGGTGGGGTGCCTGTGCTGACAGGATGGCTGGGAGTGTTGTCCTGGCAGTTGTTTGGCTACAAGTCCCAAGAGTGTCCCTGTGCTTCACACAGCATAACCCAGGGTGGTGGTTCTTTGTGGGATCTTCAGTTAGGCTGTGAGGCATTGCATTCTCCCAGGTGGGTTATGTGGAGTTAGTGTTGAGGGGGTGTGTGAGGAGAGCTGCTTGTAACTATGGTCAGTGCTGTGAGCCCTCCTTCCCACCCAGCCAGATATCCCACCATGCAACGTGCTTGCATTGCAGGGAGTGCAAGTTGGCTTTCAGGATGTCAGGCAGTGGTGTTGTGCTGTTTGTTGGTCACAGTTCCCAGCAGGGCCTTGTGCTCCCCACAGCAGTACCCAGTGTCAGCCATCTTGTGAGTCCTTATCCACTCCCTGTGATGTGAGCATGGTTGAGAGTGGTGTTGATGGGCCAATTGTGAGAGTGAGCAATATCTGTGCCTACAACTCCCATCATGCTATTGCCTCCACCCCCCTTCCCAGCATGGCCATCCTTCCTTCCTTTTGACTCTGCTTCCCTGTGGGGTGGGGTGCCTGTGCTGACAGGATGGCTGGGAGTGTTGTCCTGGCAGTTGTTTGGCTACAAGTCCCAAGAGTGTCCCTGTGCTTCACACAGCATAACCCAGGGTGGTGGTTCTTTGTGGGATCTTCAGTTAGGATGTGAGGCATTGCATTCTCCCAGGTGGGTTATGTGGAGTTAGTGTTGAGGGTGTGTGTGAGGAGAGCTGCTTGTAACTATGGTCAGTGCTGTGAGTCCTCCTTCCCACCCAGCCAGATATCCTACCATGCAACGTGCTTGCATTGCAGGGAGTGCAAGTTGGCTTTCAGGATGTCAGGCAGTGGTGTTGTGCTGTTTGTTGGTGCACAGTTCCCAGCAGGGCCTTGTGCTCCCCACAGCAGTACCCAGTGTCAGCCATCTTGTGAGTCCTTATCCACTCCCTGTGATGTGAGCATGGTTGAGAGTGGTGTTGATGGGCCAATTGTGAGGGTGAGCAATATCTGTGCCTACAACTCCCATCATGCTATTGCCTCCACCCCCTTCCCAGCATGGCCATCCTTCCTTCCTTTTGACTCTGCTTCCCTGTGGGGTGGGGTGCCTGTGCTGACAGGATGGCTGGGAGTGTTGTCCTGGCAGTTGTTTGGCTACAAGTCCCAAGAGTGTCCCTGTGCTTCACACAGCATAACCCAGGGTGGTGGTTCTTTGTGGGATCTTCAGTTAGGCTGTGAGGCATTGCATTCTCCCAGGTGGGTTATGTGGAGTTAGTGTTGAGGGGGTGTGTGAGGAGAGCTGCTTGTAACTATGGTCAGTGCTGTGAGTCCTCCTTCCCACCCAGCCAGATATCCCACCATGCAACGTGCTTGCATTGCAGGGAGTGCAAGTTGGCTTTCAGGATGTCAGGCAGTGGTGTTGTGCTGTTTGTTGGTGCACAGTTCCCAGCAGGGCCTTGTGCTCCCCACAGCAGTACCCAGTGTCAGCCATCTTGTGAGTCCTTATCCACTCCCTGTGATGTGAGCCTGGTTGAGAGTGGTGTTGATGGGCCAATTGTGGGTGTGACCAATATCTGTGACTACCACTCCCATCATGCTATTGGCTACACTGACTTGACCAGCATACACAGGATTCCTTCCTTTGAGTGAGATTCCCTGTGAGGTGGTGTTCTAGTGGTGGGTAAATATCTGTGAGTGTTTGTTGGTTCTATTTGTGCCACTGCCTTGCTGTATTTGTTGTTAGGTTTGTAGATGTCATGACACAGTTACATGTCACTATGAGATGGCAGGTATTGTGTTTGTCTGACTAGCATTCACATCTTGGGATGAATATCTTTTGGTTGCTGTGTATTTGCTAAGTGTGCATGGTTTGCCTATCCCCTTGACTGTGATGTGTGTGTGTTGTCACACCATATTGTATATATTAGTTGTGTACTCACCAGGCTCTGGGATGTCTGTTAGTCCGTATCCCTCACTGGTGGTAGGATGGCCCGCACCTTCTCCTCCCAGGGCCTGAGGTATACTGGTTTTGCAGGAGGGCCACTGCCGGTGTGCTGGCTGAGGAGGTAGTCCTTTTTGAGTAGGTCCCGGACCCTCCTGCGCACATCATACCACCTGTTCTGGATGTCTTCCTTTGTGCGCAAACATGGTGATTGTGCGTTCACCCTGTCGACAATCCTCGCCCACATCTTGGTTTTCTGCGACATGGGGGTCTGTTGTACCAATGTACCAAACAACTGTGGCTCTACCCTGAGTATCTCGTCTACCAGGACTTCCAATTCACAATCTAGGAACTTATGGTTCTTCTTTGGGGGCATGGTGATGGGTGGTGGTGGTGATTGATGTGTGTGTGTGTGTGCAGGTGGGGGGTGTGAGTGTAGGTTTAGTTGGGTGTGTGTGAGGGTGCTATTTGTAGGTGTGGTAATGGTGTGTGGTTTGTGTGATGTATGAGCTGTGAGTGTGTCTTTGGTTGCTGTGTGATGGTGTTGTGTGCTGGCAGGTCAGTGGAATTTGCAAAGGATCATGGTAGGGATTTGTGGCCTTTATGTAGGTGGAGTTGGAGGTGTGTCCTTGTTCCATTTTTTTTCCCTCCCTGTATTTATTGGCTTAGTGGTTGCTTGTTTGGCCCTTTTTTTCTAATTTTTCCTTGGTGTTTTTGGTGCATGTACGAGTCGTTCTTGTGTCCGAGTAGGACGCTGCAGTTGTCTGGTGCGATCTTGTCCGACTCGTTCCTGCTGTGTGTCAGCTAGGTTTCATATGCGGCGTACGAGTCGGTCGCGTAGTATTGGGTTGCTTCGGCTGGGTTTTGTATGCGTGTCGGTCGTACGGCTTGTGCTCCGGGCGAGTCGGTCGTGTTTTGCACGCACAGCATCGTACTACGCGGGTCGGAGTTCGCGGGTACGTTTCGTTCGGGTTCAATCCGAGTGCGTGTCGGTCAGTTCGTTTCGCGTGATTTCCCGGCCGGATGGCTTGTTTCCGTCCGGCTCGGTCGGTCGTTTTTTATTCCGTCCGAGTCTGTCGGATTTCACATTCATTTCATCGTACTACCCGGGTCGTGCGGCGCCGGTCCGAGTCGGTCGGACTAAATTCCCGTACCGAGTCGGTCGGTACGTTTTCCGGCCCGAATCGGAATCGGCCCCACTGTCTCTATCTGAACTTCCAGTTTATAGCAGTGATCAATACCTTTTTTTATCAATTAACATTACTCTGAAAATGCCTATACAACACCACCACACAGCTGCTGGAGCACCCATTAACTCTCATTAAGACTAGAGCAAACCCCTCAAAAACGGACTGCTTTTCTACTAAATGTTTAGGCTCCAAAAATCAAGAGATGCAGCTATAGCCTTAATTTCAGACTGGGTTAGACCCAAAATACCCTCCACTGGCTACCATTCAAACACAAAAAACAAAAACGCCTGTAGAATACTCAGCCATACCGTCAGATGCTTTCAAAACAAAATCTACAGATACACCCCCTTCAGACACCTCTCTTCTAACAACCTCAAAATACCCAGGCCCCGAAAACAAATTGCAAGTCCCAAAAAGACAAGTAATTCTCTATGGCTTTCCCTTGCATGTGGAACAACCTCCCACATGACATACATAAGCTGCACAACCTACTCACTGTAGGAAGCTGGCTCTGTATATAGTGCACCAACATGGGGTACACTGTGCAGAAAGTCCAGGCAAACCCCAAAAGGAATTGCAGGTACAAATGACAACCCAAATGCTCCCTTTTGTGGTAGTGTGGACGAGCAGATAGGCATATTAGAGGGTAGTGCTAAGCATTTATTACACACACAAAGGCAGTAAGAGAGGCCACACTCCATAAAGAAATCCGACACCAATTTATAAAAATAACATGTACTTTTATATAAACTTAGCTACCAAGATCATTTGAATGGGGTAAGTACTTTTCGAGTTATGAATTTTTACAGTTTTCAAAAATGGACACTGCATTTGATGGATTGGTAATGTTATCCTATAGAGGAAAAACATATATTGCATCCAGGCACTTAGCAGCAACGTACAGGACTGTTCTTCAGGACTTAAGGTGACTATAGAGCAAGTTTCAAGGACACACCAACAGGTCACCTCTGGAGGCTCTGGGGCATCTGGGTTCAGAGGTGTGTCACAGCGTCGGGTGTCCCATTAACTTCAATAGAAGAACGGTCCGGTTACAAAGAGCTGCACACTGGGACTGGGGGCCAGTCCAGGGGAACCCACAGGGGAGCTCGACCCTTGAGATCCTTGGGCACGCAGGGACACCCTTGGTCCACTTCTCCTCGGGCTGTGGGGCTCAGGTGCAGTGGTGTCTGTTGGCGTCGAATCTGGTGCTGGAGTCACTCGTAGTTGGAGGGGGCCTGCAGAAAGAGGCTGCAGGTGGCGACTGAAATGCCAGTCTGGGCAAACCCAAAGATGGGCTTAGCTCTTGTGGGTCTGGGGAGCCTGTTGGTGACGTCACCTCCCTTGGACTCGGGCTTATGGTGCACAGGTGCTTTGAGGGGTTGGGTGGCGGCGGCCACAGACTCACTCTTGGTCTGTGTTTCTCCTTCTGAGGGGCAAACAGGACAGCTGGGCCACTCTCAATGTGGGTCTCACTATTCCTTATGTCTCTCAACGTGCAGGTCGGTCTTCCTTGGTGTTGGTGTCTGTCTGGGCACAACAAATCTTGGCTGTTGCAAGGGGTCCAGTAACCCAGGGATTGTTACTATGTGGCTCCGGTCGGTCGTGGCATCCCCACAGTTGGAGAGAGAATGGATGTGTCCTGTAGGAGCACTGCTACCTCTTCCTGGATGGCTGCTGTGTCGGTAGTCCCTGTAGGCGGCAGGTCGGTGTACCGGGTCTTGCTCTTTTGTGCCTGAGGCTCAAGGGGAGTAGCTTCTCTACTCCAAGGGAGTTCCTTTGGCAATTTGTGAAGCACCAGCAGGCCTCTGGGGTTCTTGAGGTCTGCACAGCGGCAGGATAAATCAGTTGCTCCACGAGGGTCGGGTGCAGCAGGCAAGCCGGCAGGGTTGATGCCAAGTCAGTCGTGCTCCTCGGTTCTCGAGTCAGCAGTCTTCTTTTTTATCCACTTCTTCTTTTGGTCCGTAGAAATCTAAAGTCCTGTTATCAGGGGGTCCCCTAAATATTCAATTTAGGGGTGCTAAGAGGAGTGAGGGGCAGTAGCCAATTTACTACTTACCCCTGGGGTCGCTACACTCCCTAAATGACCACTTCCTTTGGGGAGTAGGCATCACCCTGTCCCAGAATTCCAAATTCCACCACACACAATATGGTGGAATTTCCAAAGTCGTGTTCACGTAAGGCTTGGTCACTCTAGAGATGTGTCCAGGCTGGCAGTGCAACACGCCTCCTGCATTGCTAATTTACCCACCTGTCCTGGCGTCGAATGGGCCCTCGACAGGGGGCCTGGCAACCCCTCCTGTGAGGGAAGCCAGATTCGCATACCAAAGGCGGTGGGCTCTTTGAAGCCCCCTGTCTTGGAATGCTAATTCCCAGGTCATCCTGTGGGAGGGGGTGTAAACACCCTCTGCCCGAGCAGGCTTTGTTTCTGACCTTCTGAGAGCAAAGGCCCTCACCCCTGGGGGTCAGAAACTCATCTGTGGTGGCAGGCTAAGACCAGTCCGTAAGCACACTAGTAGTTGTTTAGTTTTCAGGGGGCATCTCCAAGGTGCCCTCTGGGTGCATATATCACTAAATCCATCGCTGGAATCAGTGTGGGTTTATTAATACGAGGTGCTTGATACTAAACACCATCTTTTTCGGTGAAGCCATTTTGTTGGTGGGGAACACGTTTTGACCAGTGCCCAGTACATACCTTAAGATGGCTTCCCTGCTCACTTGCAATACCTAGTAATAGAACTAGACATCACATGGGCATATCTGCTCATGCAGATATGTCATCACATAAAATATAATGCACCCTGCCTTAGGGCTCAAAGGCCTGTTGTCGGGGTGACTAACATATATTAGATGCAGTGACTTTGGCATGACACACAGGAGTGTGTCATGTTTTCATTCATGGTTTGCACCATGTCAGGCAGCTTGCAATGGCACTCTGTGTGGAATTGGCATGTGGGTCCCTTAGGGTGGCATAAGATATGCTGCAGCCCTTAGGGACCGTCTTTAGTACCCCTGCCCTAGGTACCTGGGGTATCATTTACTGGGGACTTACAGGGGTGCTAAAGTCCTTTGCCAATTGTAGCACTATTAGACAACACCTTGTTTTAGGGAAGGAGACCAGGCACTGAGTTCTGGTTAGCAGGCCTCAGTGCACTCATCTAGTAGCTAAAAGGGGGGCAAAGGTGGGGGATCGCAACAAAAGCCCAGTTCCCTACACTCACCTTAAACAAAACTGATAATCCATCTATTCTATGTCTCAGTGACATCCACTTCTTCTCTAATTCTCCCTCTAGCAAGTGCCCAGAAGCAGTTCATTTATAAAGCGTTCGTAATACAAATTGTATCTGTTAGATTTGGGGGTCTCTAGTTGGCAGAGGTAGGTACCTTTGTCCAAATAGGGACCCTTGAGTCTAGACAGGGAAAGTAGGTACACTCCTGAAATAACCCCTGCTCACCCTCTTGGTAGCTTGGCACGAGCAGACAGGCTTAGTTCAGAGGCAGTGTGTAAAGCATTTGTGAACACATACAGTAAGCAAGTGACAACACTACAAATGGACACCACACAGGTTATATATTTATAAAAATAGGTATACTTTATACAGATTTATCACAAGACCATAAACGACAAAAATAATCCACAATACTGTCAAGAATGCTTAGTTCTGATCAAAAAGGCTTAATTCAAGTCGGTAGCCTCCTCCGGCTACGGCGATGTAAAGAACGAACAGAGTCTATCAAATCCAGCTGACCGCGTCGATACGGGCCAACACAGCGTAGACGGACTCGGTCACAGTACCTTTTACTTGAAGCGGCAGGCACGGGCGTGCGAGCCGGACGGCTGAACGTCGCGGTCGCGATGCAATAATGGAAGCGTTGCAGGACGCGTTGTCCCTCTATGCGGTGCAGGCAGCGGCTCGTTGACGGAGTCGGTGAGACCAAGGCCGTGCGTTGCAGGGCGAGACGGTGCTTCGATGCGGTGCTGGCAGGTTGCGGTGCGGCAACGGAGCCGGATTCAGGAGCTGGCGTCGATCAGTCCGGACAGCGGTGCGAGTCGGGCCGTGCGTCGCGAAGCTTGCAAGGCGGTGCCCAACTCCGGTGCGGTCACAGGACTCGAACTCAGCAACAGTGACTGTGTCGGTCGGACCAGATGGATTCGGTGTAGCGAGGCGTTGCAAGGTGCGGTGCTCACAGGTTACGGTGTAGGCAGCGGCTCGTTGACGGAGTCGGTGAGACCAAGGCCGTGCGTTGCAAGATGCAGGCGTTGCTCGATGCGGTGCCAACAGGACACCGAGCCGGTCGGGAGAGTCGGTCACAGCTCCCTACCTCTGTAGCCACTGAAACAGAGTTTCCAGCAGCAATTCACAAAGGGGGTGAAGTCCAATGGTCCTGGGACTTCGATCAGGGGGCAAGCTCTCTTCCAAGCCCTTGGAGATCCTTCACAAGTTGATGAAAGTCACAGAAAAGCAAAAGTTCCTCTCTCCTTTCTTTGGCAGTCAGGCAAACCACTGCAGGCCCATCCCCCAAGCAGCACTTCAGGCTTAGGGATAGTCTCTCCTCAGTTTCTTCTTGGTTCCGCTCCTCAGCAAAGGTTTCTTCTTGTTCCCAAAAGTGATCTAGAGTTCCTGGGTTTGGGCCCCAGTACTTATACTCCTTTTCTCTTTGTTCTCTGAAGGCAGAGAGGCCTTTGCCTAGCTTAAACCAGTTCTGTGCAGCTTTGGAGCACTCTGTGTACATGACTCCTTCTTTCCTTTCAGGATGTGGGGCAGGGTACTCAGACGCCCGGCAGGAGGTGGAGCCAGCATTGTGGAAGGCAGGCACAGCCCTATTCAGACCCAGAGGCAACTCCTCCCTCCACTCTGGATGCAGATCTCTCTATTCAGCCCTGGGCTGCCTCACCCTGTCTCCTGTGGCCACCCCCAGCCCCTGTCACGCACAAACCAGACACACAATACACAAGCTGGCAGAGGCAGGCTGGATAGTTAGGCAAGAAAATACCCACTTTCTAAAAGTGGTATTTTCAAACACAGAATGTTAAAACCAACTTCACTAAAAGATGTATTTTATCATTCTGACTTCAGGCATACTAAACTCGATTTTTCTACCTAGTTCCCTGAGTCAGTTTAGGATTATAAGATGTTATAATCAAACTGCCCATTCTGGCCTATGGGGAACAGGTAGCCTTGCAATAGTGAAAAACGAAAATGGCTGTAATTCACTATTAGGACATGCCACACACACCAGGCATGTCCCACCTTATCCTTACAATGCACCCTGCCCGTAGGCCTACCATAGGGGTGTCTGATATGAAGAAAAGGGAAGGTTTGGGGACTGGTAGGTGGGTGCACTTACCAAGTCGACGTGGCAGTCACAGACTGCACACAGGCTCTGCAATGGCAGGCCTGAGACACACTTTACAAGCTACTTCTGTGGGTGGCACAACCAGTGCTGCAAGCCCACCAGCAGCATTTGATTTACAAGCCCTGGGCACACTCAGTGCACTGTACTAGGGTCTGACAGTAATTCAAATAAGCCAAACATGGAGTCACTAATTCACATCACAATTTACAATAGGGAGCACTTGCACTTTAGCACTGATTAGCAGTGGCAAAGTGCCCATGAGCATCTAGTCCAGCAAAAACATATCGACAACAGTGGAGGCATTATGAAAAAAATGGAAGGGAGACCCACGCCAAGGATGCCAGGTCTAACAGTATCCCAAATGCAAATCGCCTTTATGAAGCATTTGTAATACAAATATAATATAAGCAATGGGAATTAAGAGGACATTTTGTATGGTGCCAGGCCAAGTACTTGGAAAATGTTAATAAGAAGGAAGCAGATAAGGAATGGTGGAAACTCTGAGTATGTGTATTTTCGATTTCTAACGTAGTGGGAGTAAAACAGAAAAAAGAATATGTATTAAAAGATAATTGCTGGAATATAGAATGAGTGATTAAGAGAGCTACCAGGCAGTGTTACGAAAATAGCAAGCAAGGAGGGTAATCGTGTCAGTGAGAAAATGTTGCTCAAAGTGAGGTTGTGCCACCATTTGACAATCGAAAAGACGAAGATTATTGAAAGATAGGGAGAAGTAAAATTCCCCTTAAAGGCAGATAGTGTGTGTGTGTGTGTGTTTTAGTGTGCTTTGGGTAATGTGCACAGATTATCAGGTACTGCTTCGAGTGTGTTGCTTTTTCTCTTTTAGGTTGATATTTTGATGTCTTGCTTGACGTTTATGGGGTAAGAAAATGTGTGTTGTCATGCCTGTCTGTCTTATTATTGTATATAGTGGATTTGTGTCATCTAAAATCAATGGGTCCTTGTTTGGGAGTGAGGGGAAAATCCCAGGCAAGTCACTTGGTAATGTTAGATGGACAAACATTACCATACATGCCAATAGAACCGCTTCAGGCAGGAGACTCCCATAGCTGCCCAGTCTTCAGATTGTTGATGTGCGACATTTCCATGGTTTCGGTGTACTTACGAGTGACATTCTACAGCTAAATGTGTGACACTTTGAGTGACATTTATCTTTTACTGTGTAGTACAACTAATGACTTGCATATTTAAAGTGCTTTTGCAGGTCGCAGGACGGGACCTCATAGCACTATAAACAGACAAGTCACTATTCCCTATTGCGCCACCATGATTCAATTCCTTTTCTTCTTAGTTTCAAACACAAAGACAGACACTTGTAGAGAGACTGCATTAACCAATTAAGATTTCACAATGTAAAAGAGCGCATTTTTCACCGATTACTTGAACTTGCTTTTATCTGTCATTTAGGGTATCTGTGTTATTTTATATGTAGTTACCTGAAGGTGAAAGCCAAACACGGGCAGATATATTCTGTCCTTTTTAAGCACGTCTTTGCCTCACTTTGCCCACTGCAATCAGTTTAGTGCTTTGCTGCTGGACTGACATGTGCCAACCAGAAGCGACTGTCAGGGCAGGCTGAGGCTCGGTGTTGGCACTGGGGCCGTGCGTGATGGACGGGCTCCTGGATGCATAGCGTCTGTGTGCTGCCCTTGAGGGTCGTGCTGCACGGCATGACGGCCACACTGCCATCGGCGCAGCTCGGAGGGGAAACCTGTGACAGCTGAGGGCAGGCTGGCTGGCACTTTTAAATGAGTGCACTCTGCTGCTGGCATCGGACTGGACTACAATGACGTGTAATGACAGTTCCTGATTATCTTTAAAACCCTCTTTTACCTGTCTATAGTTACATTCTCACCTTTGCACCATTTTCTATAATTAAGCATCAATAAGTTTGCCAACATTTTTAGAATGCACCAATTTCTACATGGAATTATGATTTGGTGATTGGTGGAGGGTCAATACAGAATTCAAGAGAGGAATGGGAGTGAATGAATAAATGAATAATTTATTGTGTCATGTAATTAAAATCGATAAACGTAATTATAGTAAATCAGAAAAGCGAAAAGGAACAGAATTAAAACTTGTAAGCCGTGTGGACCCAAAATTTTAAAAGTCTACATAAAGCGATCCAAAATAAAATATGTGTGTGCAAAATAACTGTCGAGCCGTGACAATTATAATCAGAATGTTCTCTGTCTAATGGCAGTAAAGATTATGTTGATAAATTCCCCGAAGCGTGCCAAGTACAAGGGAACGGTAATGGTCGTGCAGAATTCCAATGCTTTGTTACAAGTAAGGGCCCCGTTCAACAAAAACATTGATCAAAGCAGGTGGAGCATGGACTCTGTTGATGCCCAATCCGCGCCATTCTCATTGATTGGAAGGACCATGAGTCGTGCTCTAAGGATACTGTGCCTAGACTTCTTGCTTAGAACTGTCTTAAGATATCGTTGCAATCTCATTACCTCATATGATGTTATGATTGGGCCAGCATATGTAATGGTATGTACTGTTGTCAAGTCAGCCTTCGAGGCAAATGCAGCCTGTTTCCTCAGAATTGACATCACGCTCAAGAAGGGAATGGTGAGTGCCGACAACATGTCCATGTTGACATCTAAGTCCAGGACCACCTTTTTAAGATATAAAGTCCATGGACTGCTCGAGATAGTAAAAATAGCTTGAAGAGCCTTTTTTTAGAGTGTATGGTTTGGCTATTTGAATGGCTTAATTGTGCTTAATTTGTAAAAGAATTAGTGCCAGGGCACTAGGCTTGCTCCGTCCGTTGCCCCTGGCAGCACTGCAAATGACAGCACCAACACACTACTAATCATCACAATCTTAAAAGTGTGACAATTCATACTGTTACAGGGCCCCAAAGCTAAAAGGATGGGTTTGGAGGCAAATACTAATCATTGAAAATGTAAATTGAATTAATAAACAGATGTTGTTGTGCTCGTACCTAAATTTGGCAGACACCACTACCATGTGCCAGACAATCATAAGCCCCAGTGCTGGCAATTAAATGCCGGTGCTGAGCACCAGAAACCACCGGCTTAAATTAAGCAAGGAGTGAGGAATGCGGCCTTGCATTCAATGTCCTGTGCATTCAGGCAAAACTCCAGGCAAATCAGGGAGCGGCAAGTGTATTTTGTAAGATGAAACAGCTTTCTGTAGCCGTTACTCTGAGACTTATCCAAAATAAGAGATAATTTCCCCAGAAATGCATGTAAACCATAAGAAAGATTAGGTAGTATCTTCGCTTGAGTTGATTGACTCGCAAGATGGCCTTTGCTGGTATATAGAGGAATGGGAGTGAATATGACCCTGTTTCAGTGTTTGTTGCCATTTTTTTTTAATCCTAAGGCCCCATGGTGTCTACTGACGGGTCACCACATGTCACAAGCTGAAGTGAAATTTCTAACTTAGTGACAGTCAGACATTGTGTGCATCCTGTGACGGTCAGACATTGTGTGCGCCCTATAGCGGCTAGTCTTGTGAGTGGCGCTATTCTAGTCCTCCTGCTCCGTCAGAAGGGAGTCAGCTGCAGCAGGCAGTTTCCAGGATTCTCTCCCACTCATTCTCCTTTTTATGCCTCGTACCTTCTCCCTCTCTATCATCGGTCCACCTCTCTCCTCTCTATCTGTTCCCTTCCTCCTCTCTCTCCTTGTCCCCTCGCTCTGTGTCCCGCTCTCCCGTTTTTATCTGAATCTCTCCCTGTCTCTATCTCATCCTCACTCTTTCCTTCTATCTCAATCTGATTATCTACTCCACTCTCTTTACTTCTCCCACCCTCTTCTCCTTTCATCCCTCACTCTCTTCTTCTTTTTCTCTCTCTAGCTATACCTCCCTCTTCCTGTCGCCTGCAGTTTTCCTACCCTCTCCTATTTCTTTTTTAGTATCTCTCCTCAGTTTTCCTTCCCTCTCCATTGAGTTTTTGCTCTGTCTCGCACTAACCCAATATCCACTGTTTCCTCTGTTTTGGCCGGATCATTATGTATATCCAAAACCTTCAGACAACTGCATGAGAAACTCTAGTTTCTCAGAATCTGTTGGCACTAATTTAGTAGTTTGCACACACTAGTGATCAGCTCTGCAATGGTGCCAAAATAACAGGTAGGGACATCCTGGCTCCAGGTGCTGCTGCTGGTGGTGTCTAGAAGTGCTTGGGGCCTTTTATACTGCCGGTGACAGCACCAGCATCGCCTCGGACCTGAAGACACGGAGGTCATGTCAGCTTATTGGGGGTGCCCCTCTGCTCGACCCAGAGGCTGTCAGTGTCCACACTAACCTAAGGTTATTTGGGACCTCCTGCCGAACATGAGCAAGCATCAGGGAGGCCTAAGGCAGTGAATGACAAGGCTTAAAGTGAGCGGGTTTCATCCACAGTGACCTGCTCAACAGCCTTGCTTTACTAAGGTTGACAGTGGTGGTCTGGGTCATTCAGTCATAAATGACGGTGGTTCCCTTCCATCGCCAGGACACTTCAGCTGGAGACCCTCCAGGACGCAGACACGGCATGGGCAGGACGCGCTCCATCACGCACCATGTGTGAGTAAAGATTACCCAGCCCTCCAGCTGCCTGCTTCATCCCTGCTGCCTGCAGGAGCACTCTACCCTTCTATCCCTGTCAGTGGGCGTGCATCCTTCCTTTTAAGGGAAATTAGCAGCCCGACAGCTAGGCTCTAACAGACATGATGCAGCTCAGTTTAAATGTACATGATAATCTCCTGCATGTGCAATAATGCAGTAAATTAGCTTCAAATGCGTTACTTTAACCCCAGATGTGTGACACTTGGCAAGGCTGGACTCCCGATTTTTGTAGCCAACATTTGCTGTATTTTAGGTGTCTCCCGCCTAATATTGCCTCTGCTTCAGTATAAGCCAATGGGGAAAGTACATTCCCCTGATTTTTTTCTCCAAAATCTGCCATATTCCTCTTTGTTGGCATGTATGTGTTACCTGGAATAAACCTATGACTTACTTCATAGGACACATGTATTAGTTCTTTGTCTTTTGAAATGTTCATATAAAGAGAATATAAAATTTAGAAGGAAGAAGCAAAAGAGGTAAATGAATGTCTGAGTGTGGTAAGTTAATGTGGTAGCATGTGTACTCCGATATGGTTCTACATTCTTCCCTATTGCATCACCTGCACTCTTACCTGTTTGCCTCCTTGGGCTAAGAGTGTTGATGTTTGTATTAAGTTCCATATTCTAAACAGTGTGTGGAACAGCTGTAATCCTGCTGCTGAAGCGTTTTGGATGCGTTTGGATGCTCCAATAAATGGACACAATTTTTGTCACTAATTCGTGTGGCATGAACTCCCCTATAAGGCCTTAGTAAATAATAGGGCAGGGGGATCAAAACTACCTTTAAGTACCTAGTATATATTAGGGCATGGCAGTTTAGAGGCCAGCATCCCTTTCTGCACTTGCATGTGTGCACTGCTGAGGCCTGAGGTCAGTTTAAAAGCAGCCCTGTGTTGCAGAATAGCTTTTAATGTGTAAATTGTGCCAACACTCGACTTTGGTGTTTGGGACACTTACAAATTATTAAACTACAATATTTTGGCATATTAGGTACCCCCGGGGTCTTCCCTAGGTGTCCCAGTGGTGTGGGCTCAGGTACTTATAAAAAGGACCCTTATAAAATAGGTTTTATATGCCTTGGGTTTAGTGAAATTGCACATTTCACCTCCCACATTGTAGTAAAGTGCTTCCCAAAATCGGCTTTTGTGCTAGGAGCTCTGTGGAGTGAGGATATGGCTGTAGCTGATTTGGAATGGGGAGGTGTGACAGGCTCTATGAAGGTAGCTGTGTCTCCTGTGCTCCCAGTCCAGTGTTTACTGGGCAATGACCTCGAAGCATCTGAGTGGTCAGAAGTAGAGAGTGGTCTCCATATGAAAATATTGGAGCTCCCTGAGTAGGTATGTGCTGTGACTAGGTCATAGACTATCCAGAAGGGAAAGGCTGGATGGACACTTGGACCCTGGAAGAAAGGGCCAAGCATCGAAGGACAAGGGTGGGCCTGGTGAGCCAGCCCAGGGAACTCCAGAGGTGCAGGAAGAATCTAACCCCGATGGGGAGGATCTGGCCTCTGAGGGAGGGACTCCATCCCTGCCAGAGCTGTCAGATTTGAAAGAACTGACAGGAGTCGGTGGACCCTCCAGAGAGGAGTTTAGTACAGGACAGACAGACTTTCTCACCCTTGAGAGCTTGAGGCAGATTGCCTCTGAGCAAGAGGAAGGGGATGATAGTGGGTTTCACATAATCTACTGGGAAGATGGACTGCTTTATACTGAGGCCAGAAACCTCAATGAGGGGCCATCAGGAGGTTGGTGGTGCCCCAAAAGTACAGAGAATTCATCCTGACCTTGGGTCATGATATCCCCTTGGCAGGACATTTGGGACAGACAAAGGCTTGGAGTCGGTTGGTGAACCATTTCTAATGGCCCCATATGTCTGAAAAGGTAAAGGAGTTTTGCAGCTCCTCTGTCACCTGTCAGGCCGGAGGCAAGGCAGGGGGCAAGACAAAGGCTCCCCTAATATCACTACCACTGGTCGGGTTCCTTTTGAAAGGGTGGGGATGGGCATTGTTGCTCCCCTGGACCCACCTACTGCATCAGGGAATAGGTACTTCTTGGTGGTAGTAGACCATGTCACTAGGTACCCTGAGGCAATACCTCTTAAAACCACAGATGCTCCTGCAAGGCGAGAGCACTGCTTGGTGTGTTCACCAGAGTGGGTTTTCCGAAAGAGGTGGTGTCAGATAGGGGCACAAACTTTCTGTCCAGCTATCTGACTGCGATGTGGGATGGGTGTGGTGTCAACTACAAGTTCACCACCCCCTATCCCTCCCAGACTAATGGTCTGGTGGAGAGGTTCAACAAGACCCTGAAGGGCATGATCAATGGGTTGTCTGAGAAACTCAGGAGGAGATGGGATGTTCTCCTCCCATGCCTACTGTTTGCATACAGGGAGGTTCCACAAAAGGGGGTTGGTTTCAGTCCCTATGAGTTGCTGTTTGGACACACTGTGAGGGAGCCATTGTGCCTGCTGAGAGAGTCTTTGGAGAAGCCTCTCAAAGAAGCAAAGGACAATGTGCTTGATTATGTGCTAGGCCTGAGATCAAGGATGGCAGAGTACATGTACAAGGCAAGCAGAAAGCTGGAGGCTAGCCAGGTGCTCATGAAGCATTGGTATGATCAGAAGGCTACTATTCCTGAGTATACTCCAGGACAGTTGGTGTGGGTGTTGGAGCCTGTGGCTCCCAGGGCCCTTTATGACAAGTGGGTGGGCCCTATCCAATCTTACAAAAGAAGGTTGAGGTTACCTACTTGGTCAACCTTGGCACTTCCAGGAACACTGATAGGATCCTGCATGTGAATAGATTGGAGCCCCACCATGACAGGGCAGATATGACCATGTTACTGGTCACTGATGAGGGTGTGGAGGAGGAAACTGAGCCTGTGCCCGACCTCCTCTCCTCTAATGTGCAAGATGGGTCAGTGAAGGGAGTTGTACTGTCTCCCAAATTTACAGACCAGCAGCACAGGGACTGCAAGCCAGTGCTGGGGTAGTTTGCTGGCCTGTTCTCTTTGCCCCAGGCATCACTGAGTGGTGTGTGCACCACATTGACACTGGTGACAGCTTACCTGTCAAAAATAAACTGTACAGGTTGTCTGACAATGTCAGAGCCAGCATTAAGGCTGAGGTAGCTAAGATGCTGGAGTTGGAGATAATTGAACTGTCTTAAAGTCAATGGGCCAGTCCACTGGTGCTGGTGCCCAAACATAATCCCCAGGGGGGACCAAAAGAATTAAGGTTCTGTGTGGACTACAGAGGACAGAATGAGCTCATTGACAGTTTAGGGCCTGCCCAATATTTGAGTACTTTTGATTTGACTTCAGGCTACTGGCAGATTGCCCTTACAGATGGAGCAAAGGAGAGGTCAGCATTCTCCACACCAGAGGGACATTATCAGTTCAAGGTAATACCCTTTGGGTTAAAAAATGCACCTGCCATCTCCCAAAGGTTGGTGAACAGGGTCTTGTCTGGGTTGGAACAGTTCAGTGCAGCTTATCTGGATAATATAGCTGTATACAGGTCTACCTGGGGGGGTCACTTAAGCCACCCGATGGAAGTGCTTCAGGCCATGCAACAGGCAGGCCTGACTATTAAGGCAAGTAAGTGCCAAATAGGGCAGAGTTATGCGGTGTACCTGAGCCACCTGGTAGGTGGAGGCCATGTACAGCCTCTCCAGGCCAAGATTCAAACTATTTTGGACTAGACAGCTCCTGTTACCCAGACTCAGGTCAGGGCATTCCTTGGACTGACTGAGTATTATAGAAGGTTTGTTCAAAATTATGGAACCATTGTGGGGCCGCTAACAGAATTGACTTCTAAGATGAGGCCCTAAAAGGTGGATTGGACCCCAGAGTGTCAGAAGGCTTTTGACACTTTGAAGGCTGCTATGTGTTCAGCACCAATGCTGCTGGCCCCTGACTACACAAAAGAATTTATGGTTCAGACAGATGCTTCAGAAGAAGGGATTGGGGCTGTGTTGTCACAGTTAAATGAAGAACGCCTTGATCAGCCAGTTGCCTTATTAGCAGGCTACTTCTTCCTAGAGAGCAGAGGTGGAGTGCCATTGAGAGAGAGAGGCTTTTGCTGTGGTTTGGTCCCTGAGAAAGTTGAGACCATATTTGTTTGGGACTCACTTTCATGTTCAAACTGACCACAGGCCTCTCAGATGGCTCATGCAGAGGAGAGGGGATAATCCTAAACTGTTAAGGTGGTCCATTTCCCTACAGGGAATGTACTTTACAGTGAAACACAGACCTGGGGTTGCCCATGCCAATGCTGATGGACTTTCCAGGTTATTCCACTTAGCTGATGATGACTACCAGGGTGTAGGTTAGTAACCCATCACCTTTCATTTGGGGGGGCTATGTTGCAAAGTCATCCTGTGCCCTGGGCACCTCCATTTTTCTGCTGACTGGTACTGGTGGTAACTGGTTCTGACTGTCCCTGGCTCTGCCTAACCAGGCCCAGTGCTATGCTGAATACACACTTAGAATAGAGTGAAAACACCTACATACACTAGGGTACACTAGGAATTAGGGTACCCCTATGATTGGCATGACCTCCTCTATAAGGCCTAGCACATAGTAGGGCAGGGGGATCAAAACTACCTTTAAGTCCCTAGTAGATAATAGGGCATGGCAGTTTAGAGGCCAGCAGCCCTTTCTGCACTTGGATGTGTGCACTGCTGAGGCCTGAGGTCAGTTTAAAAGCAACCCTGTGTTGCAGGACTGCTTTTAACATGTAATTCATGCCCATACTCGCCTTTGGTATTTGGGGCACTTAAAAATTAATAAACTACAATATTTTGGCATATTAGGTACCCCCAGGGGCACCCCTAGGTGTCCCAGTGGTGGGGGGTCAGGTACCTCTAAAAAGGACCCTTATAAAATAGGTTTTATATGCCTTGGGTTTAGTGAAATTGCACATTTCACCACTCACATTGCAGTAAAGTGCTTCCCAAAACGACTTTTGTGTTAGTAGCTCCGTAGAGTGAGGATCGGCAATATTTTGACATATTCAGAACGCCTAAAGTCTCCCCTAGGTGTTCTAAGGTTGGGGGGTCCTGTAGATATAGGCAGGGTCCTTATAAAAGATGTTTTATAAGCCCTGGTGTTAGAGAAATTGCCCAGCTCATTTTCCCCATTGCAGATCCCCAGCCACATAGGTTAACATGGCAAGAAGTTATTAATTAATCATTCCCACCAGGAAAACCCGAAAAATATCATTCAAGGACTCACTGCTATGGTATTGATATATCCAATAATATGCTATTGTTGAATTTATTCTAAAATGTACAGACAAGATGTTATAAGACTTTCTTGCCTGTAAGCCAAAATTCAGCCTTCCAGTGATCTGTTCTGATTGGTCAGAATTAAGTGGATTAGCCAGGCTGCTTTGATGAGGTGATAAGTAGCCCCTGGGAGGAGAGGATTCTGCTACATAGGAATGTCATAGCAAGGGGGAGGGGTCGTAAACAATGATCTTCACATTAAGGAGGAGACAGGCAGGAGAAGCCAGTTTCATTTACACCCCTACTCTTTGAAACCAGCCAGATTTCAGGCTTGAGGAAGGAATGTGCAGATGCCAGGGGGAGGGAGAATATGCCGATTAGCCATCCTGGAGGTCGGTTTAGCCAGCTCTTGCCTCTCTGCTGAGACTTCAGCCATATTGAATTTTTGAGAAATAGTGCTTTCTGGGAGACCATTGTGCCACACTTTGGAGGAAATGGTCATGCTCTGGGGTGTTGTCCTGCACCTCATTGGACAGGAGTACCCTCCTGTGTGAACCTTGAGAACAATGAATAAGTATCTGAGAGGGGCTGTGCCTCTCAGATCTGCTGCTTGAAACCACATAAGAAGAAGGGTCCATGCGGGAAGTTTGATTTGCACCAACCAGGCCCTGCACTCTGACTGACTGCGCCTGCGGCACAATCTGGAACTACAGCCCTGTGGATCAACCCTGCTTCAAAAGGACTAAATAGTGGACTCCCTGCAAGCTACAGGTTAGTAGAGCTCACCTGGACCATCACCACCAAGAATCCCCAGCCTGGAGTACTACCAGTGGATTTGTAAGGGTTTTGTTCAAGTGGACTGTGGGAATTGAAGTCCCAAACTTTCAAGGACCATCTTGGAGCTTCCAGACCCTTGGAGTAAGTTTTGGACAATTTGGGACCCTCAAAGAAACTTTAGGAAGAAGTTCCAGAAGTTTAGAGCTACTTTGGAAAAAAGCTCCATAAGTGGATCGACTCAACCTGGCCAGCTAAGCCGGTGACCCTCAACCGTGAGCAGGCCTGCCCTCCAGGATCGTCCTGCTGAAAAGCTACGGAGGTCCAACTTCCAGAGTTTGACCGGGAGCAGGTTGAAACCCAAGCCGGCGAACCCTCACCGAATCCAGGCTGGTGAAGAGCATCGAGGGACGCCGGGAGAAAAAGCTCCGTAAAGGTTTCTAAGTCCGAACGTAGAAAAGATGACTGGGGCCAACTGTAAGAGTCAAGCCGCCTACCTTCAACCGAGGAACCGGCCTGGATCTCTGGTTCATCCCACTGGAAAGCTCCGACGGTCTGATTTCCATAAGTTTGACTGGGAGCTCGTTGCAAGGCAAGCCGGCGAACCCTCACCGAATCAGGACTGGCTGAGAGCTTGAAGGGACCGCGGGAAGAAAAGCTTTATAAAAGTTTCTAAGTCAGAAGGTAAAAACTTTGACCGAGGCCTACCGTGAGGGGTAGCCGCACAGGGGTCCATTGTGGTCGGCCTGAAACTTTGACTTTGTCCCGGTCTAGCGCACCCAGATTTCCCAATAGGCGCTATAGGTTTCTATGAGCTATATAGTGCTAACTCTTTACAAATTCATATCTCAGGTTCCCTGCATTGGATCTTTTCATTTTAGTGTCATTTTAAAGATAAAAATACTTCCTACTTTTATAAATTGGTGTTGGATTTTTATTGTGTGTAATGTCTTAATTATTTACTTAATTGGCGTTTTTAAATACTTTACATACCTGTCTTTAAAGTTAAGCCTGCCTGCTCACAGCCAAGCTACCAGGGGTTGGGCATGGGAATAATTTTCTGAGACCTATTCTGAGCCCTATATTGTGTTAGTAGCATTATTGCCAGTGGTAGATGCATATTTACCACTACTAATAATCCACTTTCCAACAGGCACCATCTTGGGTGCGGCTGTGCATGTGCTGCCATTGGTCAGTGCATATCTTCACGACGAACGCCGGTTTTGGAAATGAAAATAGGTCTGAAGCGTTTTTAAATAGCTATGCGGACAGTGGTGATGTGCACAACCGAACTGTTGTGTGTTCACTATGGTGACACACACACACCTTAAGAATAATTGTTGGAAGTCAACATCTTATGTAAGTTTGTAGTGAGCGTTCACCACAGTGATACACACACCTTTTTTCTATGTACTAAAGACTTGCTTCACTCATCGGTGATGCACAGACTGCATTTCAAACCTCAGACGTGCATTTTAAAGATCATATTTATTTATTTATTTATTAAGAGTTCATTTCACCAACAATTCTGCTGTGCTTACCGGTTTTTTGCACATATTGTCTAATTCTATTTAAAAAAACATATACAGCAGTTAATCTGTTATCGCATTTTAGATATGTCTGTCACGTATGGAAACCCACCAGCTCCATTTTTTAACAGTCCAAACCAACCTTCCATGAAATGGGAAAAATAGTTAAGGCATTTTGATGATTATTTATCAGCCATTAATGGTAACACTTTTCCGGCAGCAAGGAAGAAAGTGCTTTTGTTAAATTTAATGGGCACAGATGCGGAAGATGTTTTTTAACATTTACTGGCACTGACACAACCGCAAGGGGGGGAAGCAGGTGATTATGTCTTTTTCAGAAGTTTTAGATCGACTCAAGAAAAGGTTTGGGAAGATCCTCATATTGTTATGGAGAGGTATCCCTTTTACACTCAACATCAGTTGCAGGATGAATCAGTGGATTCGTATGTTTCTGCTCTTCGCATTCTTGCAGCAGATTGCACATTTGGAGCACAGGATGACGCAGTTCAGTTCAGTAAGCTTTATTCGGTATGTATGACAACCAGAAAAGCGAAAACAAATATTAAATAAACATAATTTCTTAAAAACAACAGAGAACAAAACATAAACGATCCCGTTAGTTACAAGATAGAAACAGTTAAATAAAGGCGATACTTTTTCTCACATCAATTGCTTTTTGAATGTGTAATGCAACATAAAAACATATCCCTGGATCATTTAGAGTAACAAGTAATTTCATAGCAACATGGGTTATTCTCACGTTGTATTTTTTAAAAAGTGGCTTTAAATAAATACATCTAAAATGCAGGTAAAAGTTACACAAGAGCAAAAAGTGCAAGGTGCTCTGTTTGGAACGCTCATCGCATGGACATGGAGACATTGGCCTTGATTTCATAGCAGGGAATGCAACCAAATGATGTACAGTTCCTAATCTCATTCTTGTTAATACAAAACGATGTGAAGGCTTGGTAGCTATAGACAAATAATCTTGGAAACCACTTCTAAGCTCAATTGATTTATAAAATATATATGTGGTTTGCTTCCCTACAGCCCTCATTCGAATCTCATTTTTGTGTGCCAAGAAAGTATCCTTAATCTCCTGTTTGGATAAGGTTAGCACATACTCAGGGTTTTCATGGATCTTAATCTTAAATAATTCATTATATAGATCGGCAATATATTTTAACCAGGGAATACGTAAATTATTGTCCAATTGTAGGCAGTCCTTAATAATTGTTTGAGTAAATTTAGTTTCATGCTTTGCCCATATGGATCTCCAGAGCATTAAAGGTCGCATGGCAATTAGGTCTGATAAATAATTTATTCCCACTTCTTGATGCATTATCTCTGTAGACGCAGAGGAAGGTAAACATAAAAGACGTTTTAAAAAAAGATTTTCTTCTTGTTGCAGGGTCTGGCAACAATTGTGACCCCACACCCCTGCGCCATACAAAGCGATAGAAATGCATCTAGCCTTATATATATCTATCATAGCCTTTATACGACGATCTCCTATTTTTGATGCAAACCGGAAGACCCCATGTGTACTCTTTAGCATCTTTGAGCGGACGTTAGTTCATGCATCCAGTTCCCATTTCCTGAGAAAGTTATTCCCAAATAGCAGAAGTTATTAACAGTTTCTATTCTAGTAATACCAATAAATAAGGTTTTAAGTTTCTTAAGTTTAGGGCCACATACCATAGTAAAAGTTTTTGTTTTATTGATTAAAAGTTTCTTGCAAGTGATAAAACTACTGAACTTGTCCATTAATCGTTGTAGACCAACCGGAGTTCTGGACAGAAGAACAGCGTCGTCTGCATAAAGCAGAACCGGTATTGGCCTGCCTGCTATTTGGGGTGAATCCGCCTGTACCAACTAGAGGGCACTATCAACCTCATTTATAAATAATGTAAAAAGCAGTGGTGCTAAAATGCAGCCTTGGCAGATGCCTCGTTTGACCTCAAAATTTTGGGTACACTCGCCACGTTGCCCATACCGAACTTTGCATGACAAACTCTCGTACAACCTTGCGAGGAAAAAGATAATGGGTTCAGGGGCTCCAAGGTTAAGCAAAGTTGGCCAAAGGACAGCATGATCGACAAGATCAAAAGCACTACTGAGGTCTGCAAAGCATAAATACAGACTCCCCTGCTTTGCACTCGTAAACTTGCCTATTAAAAGCTCTAAATTAATACATTGTTCAATTGTACCCAACCCTTTCCTAAAGCCATATTGAGCTGGTGATAAGATCTCATTCTCAGCCGCTCATTCTTCTAGTCTTACCAATAGTACTTTGCTCATTACTTTTACTGATGAAACTAAAAGTGAGATGGGGCAGTAATTTTTAGCTTCCGATTTATTTCCCTTTTTAAAAATGGGGATAATTACAGATTGGCCCCATGTGGGCGGTGTACTCTCTATCACTGCAGAATTAAAAACTCTAGTAAGGACAGGCCCCCATAGATCTATAGCTACTTTATAGACATCTATTGGTTCCCCATCTGGGCCCGGAGCTTTTCCTCCCTTACTTCCATTCAGTCCTCTTCGAGTGTGATGTTTAGGGGTATAACAGGCCACTTACTCTGTACAGGAGTTTGGGGTCTAAATGTTTCGAGTTCTGATGGGTTAAAAATACTAGAAAAATGTGTCACTCACGCTTCACAGCTAATGTGTGATAGGAATTCTGGGAATGAATCGCTTTTAAGAAACGGCAAATTAACAGTTTCCCAAAATAACTTATTGTTAGCCGTGTCTGCAGCCAATGATAGTTTGTCCCACGCAGACTCCTGTAATTCTCTTTTCCTTGCTTTAAGAGCGGATTTGTAATTAATTTGTAAATTTTTTATTATTTCATGGTTCCTAGGTCTATTATTAAGAGCTTGTTTTAATTGTTTAGAGGCCTGGGTACACGTATGATCGAACCATCCCCAGCAGTGTTTTGTTTGTTTCCTCGATGGAATAGTTAGTATCCCTTCTAAAATGTTAGTAATTTTACCAAAATTAGTTAGCATCAGGGTGGCGTTAACATCCTCTTTAAGGCAGTACGAAATCTCTGCTCAGCATTTAACAACAATGTCATGTAATACCTTTATCGGGTCGACCCCCTCCCATTTAAGTCGCATTCCATTTGGTCTAATAGGGGCAATATTAACAATAGTATCTTGATGTAATACAGATTTGTTGCCCCATGCCAATATTGATATAATGATACAATTATGGTCGCTAAGTGCTAACTGGGCGATCCTTAGTGTAGAACACATATGGGTAATACTTGTAGAAATTAGCATACGATCTATAACAGATGTTGAATTCCTGCCTATAAAGGTTGGCATTGAACCACCATTAGTGTCACGCACACTGTAACAATTCAAGGTCATACTTCGCCATCATCGTGTTTAATGCTCCTCCATAATTGTTATGTGGGAAGTGTACAATATCATCACCTTCGTCACTCATATACCCACATACTTTGGTCATAGACAGTGGGCATGTTTGCGTGTTAAAGTCACCAACCCACATAATTACAAAATTAGTATTAATCGTAGCTATCAGATTATCCAGACCCTTGTCTAATTCGAATACAACATTGCTACGAGTAGAATTGAACACATTATTATAGTGATTGACCAAAATCACATCCCTTCCATCTTTACAGTACAACCATAAAATCTGTGAGTGTTCTCCGATTGTAATCGCTCTTTTGACAACTACTGGTAGTTTATTTGACATGAGGACCAAAAGCCCCCCTTTTGCTCTACCAGCAGGCGAAGGCACCGCCAGTAGACCATATGAAGCAAACCCTTCTATGTAAACATGATCAATACACCAAGTTTCTTGCAGACAAATTATGTCATGTTCATTAATGAAATCTAATCCTAGTGCATCCTTTTTGCTTAATAGACCGGCTATATTTCACGTAACAATTGTATAGCCATTTGCTAATGTTTTCCCCAACTTATCACTAAAACATTCACTTTTCCTTTCTTCATCCATAGTTATGTGTCGGGTCTCTACATATGAGCCTTTGACGTTTGGAAGTACATATAATGCATTTACTAATAATTTGTTAGCAATTGGTACCCCGGCTCCGGGTTCACTCAGCCCGCCTCCAGTAGAGACACACTCCGCAATGGGTAAACAAGCAGCCCTGTGTCAATCATTATCCTGTAAATTACTCAGGGCTTGATACCTGTTTGACACAGTTAGCGCATGATGGGAATAAGTTGGCATGGCAGATATCGTACTAGAATTGCCTTTTTCAATTTCCTTGTTATATGCAGGCATTAAATGTCGGGGGAAAAACAAGGGGTTGCAGTGACACATTTTGATCGAAGCATAATGGTAAAACTGCTCTATCCAGGGTATTTCTTGCCCAGTTAGGATTTCTGAAGTTAATGATTATACAGTCTCCTTTGAGACTCTTGGCTAAAGGGCCAATCCAGCTTACTCTTCTTGTTAAGAGTATCTGGCTTGCTCCAGACACTGGGTACCCACAATTCTTATCTAGCCAGTGGACCACTTTATTTTTTAGAGTATCGTGTGACTCCCTTTGGCCCAACTGTAACGGGGGGACATTAACCATAACTGCAACATATGGGCAACATTCTGGTGGTAAATTTATGGGAACGTCAGCACTGCCCACTAGGGCCCTGTTTACTCTTAGCTCAGTATGTTTCGTCGTCGGTCGATCTATCTCAGACCCATCCCCTCTGTTTTGATAAGGTCGTTGATTCATGGTCAGTTGGCTTAAATGGGGGTGGATACCTAACTCATTCCTTCCATTTTTATTCCCCATACCTACTACATCATGCTGCCCCCACCTTGCATTACTGCCTGTCATCATACTTATTGCCTTATCAGTGGCAGCTGTTACCTGGGGTGGCTGATCAATAGGACTCCCCGTTATTACATTCCTCTTTTCCCCTAGACTGTCATTTGTATTTTTTAGCAACCCACTAATCTTGATTACTTCACTAGTCAATGTTTCTGATTTATGGTAAAGTGGTTTTAGTAATTCTTCAATCTTTGTTGCCACTAAGGCAACAATTTGTGTAGTTTGTAAATTTATAGGGGTGCCTTGGACGTTTATATCATCAAGTATTTGATCTGCCAAATTCTGCGGCGGTCCTTTCCTACTTTTATTACTTCCCACAGTTACCTGACATTTCTTACAGCCCCTTTTTCTTTTCGGAATAGGTGATCCGTCCAGTGTATGCAAACGTGGTGGACTATTCTGCATATGTGCTCCTAATATACTTTCAGCTGACCTTGGGGTACCTTGTCGCTCGATATGAATAAGTTCCCTTGTCATTACATTTTCTTCCTGCACTAAATCACCACCCTTGCCAGCCTGCCCTTCTGTCGCCATGCCGGGTCCCATAGAGAGGCAGCGTTCTGTTCTATCTTTTTCGTCAGTAATCGCACTGACTGCACGTACTAGGAAAGAGTCAATAGTAGTGTGTGGAGTGTCAGCTGCTGGTTTTTGTAGCTTGCGTTTAACCATTTTTCCTCGTAAAGATACAATATTTTATCCCTGAGAATATCTTAGAGTAAATGGCTAACAAAGTGTCTAGTGCAGGTGACTTAAGTCGATATATAGCGCAGTGTTCAGTAAAAGAATTTCAAAGTACACAAATGTAAAAAGCTAAATGCTATGAGTTTGGGTCAAAATTGCCAATTGCAAAAGTGCCAAGTGCAAAAGTACAAAGGGTTGGGTACAGGTAGAGGAAAATATGAGAATTAAAATTCACAGTTAAAATATTAAAATAAGGGGCGTGGCCTGGCCAGCAAGCATGGCGGACGCAGCTTGAGTGAGCTCCGTGCGCCCGCCACCATCATCCGATATTTACCCTGCTTAATCCAACCCGTGTGTGCTAATCCTCGCCTCACGGGACAGCGGTTCCTCTGGTGTGCCCATGGAGCCAGGAGACGATCTTTATCGGCGGAGTGCGGGCGAGCGCGAGGACCGAGGGCGCGCGCTGGGACCGGAGCTCGGCATCCCCCCGCATAGGCTGTCGCCTTCTGCAAGGCCGTGCCGTGTCCGAGGCCGGTGCAGGTCTCTGCCCTGAATTGAGGTGAGAGGGTGTGCTGGGGGGCTCAGCGGGGGTGGCCGGCTGCCGCGCGTCTTCCCCCCCGGGCCTTTCTGAGTGGCGGTTGGGTCGCCGGCTGGGGCCTGGGCTGTTGGGAGGCCTTGTGGGCCCGGCTGGGGTTCCCCGCTGTGGTCGCAGGGCTTGTCTCGGTCCGGGTGCTGGTTGGGGCGGGAGACCGGCTGCTTTGGGGCTTAGGGGCGGGGGGTGCCGGTGCCGAGCTGCTTCGCGGGGCCCCGCTGGCATCGTAAGAAGCGATCTCCCTCGAGAAAGGGGGGACGCCCGGGCACTGGGCGCTGAGGCGCGGTTGTTTGCTGGCAGCCGAGCCGCGTTGGGGGCATTGATGCAGCTGGTGCGTGACATGATGCCCGCCCGCAGCATTGGGACACAGCGGCTGCCTTGAGATCCGGCCCTGGGACCTGGAACAACGCGCACCCATCAGCCGCCATCTTGGCCCTTATAAGGCCTCCGGGGAACAGGCATTGGTGTCATTGGTGTCATTGGCCACAACATTTACCCTGCGCTGCAGCTTGGTGTCCTGCAGTGGAGCCCGGATAAAGGGGGGTCCCCTATGCGGTGACGCCAAGACTTTGTGGATACGTAGTGCCTGGCATGCCACACTGCTGGTGAAGGCGCCACCCCTAGACGTCGGGGTATCGGGGTTTTCTCGTGCGCTGGTGGTCCGGCGAGCTCGGTTCCTTTAGGGGGGCCCGCTTGGCTGTCTGCCGCTGGTTGCAGAAGCAGCTGGATTAGATCCAGTGCGGCTTGCGGCCTGGGGTGGACGGAATCCGTGAGGACCAGCCACGAGGCACCCCCTGGAGAGTCTCCTGCAGTGGTGGATCGGCGCCCTAGCATCCGAATATATCTCGCTGGAGGGCGATCTCCCGGAAGTAATTGGCACTGGTCACTGAAGGTCCTAACGATGGGGAAAGACAAACCTGGTGCCAAGGGACCGAAACAGAGCACCCTGGACCAGTTTGCTACGTCTGCAAGTGAGGGCCCTCCCCCGGGCCCTGTTCCGGACAATGCGACCTTGCTCGTGGCCATCACGGATGCTAGGGACACGTTGGAGGCCAAGATTGGCGCAGTGGGTACCGAGGTCTCATTTCTGCGGCAGGACCTGCGCAAGGCTGTTTACCGTATTACCGAGGCCGAGACACGAGTGTCCTCTGTGGAGGATACCGTGCAGACCCTCCAACAGCAGGTCAATAAATTGACAGTGATTTCCCAATAGCTTGCTACCCGCGCCGAGGATGCGGAGGGCCGGGCCAGGCGCAATAACCTCTGCTTTGTTGGTTTTCCGGAGGGCTGCGAAGGATGCTCCATGAATCGTTTTCTCACATCATGGCTTACAGATCTGCTGCCGGCGGACAAGATCTCAGCGTGTTTTGTGGTTGAGAGGGCTCATCGGGCGCTTACAAGAAAGCCACCTCCTGGAGAAAATCCACGGCCGGTCATTGCCAAGCTGCTAAATTATGCCGATCGGGACGCAGTGCTGCAATATGCCCGGTTGAATAAAGACAAGCTCGTCTTCGAATCAAGGCCCATCATGATCTTTCCGCGCTACACCCGCCTGGTGCAACAACAAAGACAGTCCTTCACTGCAGCAAAACGGAGGCTACGTGAACTCAACATCTCTTATATGTTACTATACCCTGCCAGGCTCCGAGTGATTTATAATTCCAAAACTCTCTTCTTTGACTCGCCTGAGGCGGCCTTTGCCTGGTCTGATAAAAGGGCCCACCTGAAGCCACATTCCTCGCCGCCGTTGGAGTCGGACTCCTCGATGGGCTCACAGCGGAATTGTTCTCACAGGACGAAGTCCAAAAGGCGGCATCGCTCTGGTTCTGCTCGTCGATCCTCTAGTCCTGTACACGCTTCTTGACCGACCCACGGCCTGTGATATTTCCGGCTGCACATAACTGACTGTGTATGGGTGGGGCTCGCCCTGATCATTTAGCACCACGTCGAGTTGGAAGTTTGCATGGTGGTTGACTTGCACGGCCACTAGCTCCCCAAGGTTCATGTTTTTCGGGTTGGTTGGGATCCATTGGAGAGGGGTCCTTGGGGTCTGTGTTTTGAGTCCTGAGGTTCCCCTTGCCGCAACAGATGCTCCTAGTTCCTGGCAGTATCGGGTGGGGGGAGGGGGGTTGTTGAAGGGGGGGAGGGGGTTTCAGAATTGTAGGGTTTGGTTTTTTGTTGTTTATACACACAGACGCACATCCCACTCCCCACTAGGCAGACCGCTGCTCTTGGACCCAGACTAGATACATGACTCATCCAGTAACAGCTCCCCATATAGGCAAATTGACGGTGGTGACGTGGAATGTCCGAGGGCTGCTTAATAAAGTGAAACGGGGGGCCATCCTCAGGCAGGCCAAACGTTATGGGGCCGACATTCTCCTACTACAGGAGACTCATCTCCTAGGTAACAAAGCCCCGTGTCTGGCTAGGTTCGGATTCCAACAGGTGTTCCATGCGGGCTTCACAGGGGGTTCTCGTTGGACCGCCATCCTTATATATGCCCGCGTCCCTTTCCTTCTTACTAAACATTGGGCGGACCCTGGCGGCAGATATGTTCTCCTGACGGGGACGCTTTATGGTGAACCGCTCACGCTGGGCAGTGTGTATGCTCCCCCGCCCCTCAGGGCTACGTTCGTGGAATGTCTCACTCGGCTGTGGGGTGAACTTCCTGGGGGTCTGACTCTACTAGGTGGCGACTGGAATGACGTTATGACATCAGTTGACAGGAGGCGGGGATCCGGAGTGGCCCCCTTTGTAGGTACTTCCAAACTGTCATCGCTTGCTGGAACACTGGGTTGGGCGGATCTATGGCGGCCATACCACCCCGCAGAAATAGGCTACACATACATATCGGCGGTACATGGCTCTATGTCCCGCTTGGACTACCTGTTTACACCACGGAGTTATATCCACAGGTTTTCTCAGATCTCCCATCTCCCGAGAGGGTTGTCTGATCACTCGCCCGTCACGGCGACACTCCTCCTAAATTTTCAACAGCCCCCGCTCAGATGGCGGATGTCCCCGTGGCATCTGCGTGATCCTGATTATCAGGAGTGCCTCACTACGGCGATCCAAGATTATCTCTCCCTGAATGCGGACTCCGGGCCGTCTAGAGTCACCCTGTGGGAAGCCTTAAAACCTACTATTAGAGGGGTGGACATTAGCTATAGGACTAACGACAAGCGCAAGCGTTCCGCTCAGAGGTTTGAACTTGAGGCCCGGTGCGCTTCCCTGGAGGCGAGATGCTCTATGGAACCCACCCCAGCACTCTGGAGGAATTTATCCCTGGCGCAACAGCAGCTGCATCATCATCTGACAGAGGAGTCAAAGGACATCTGGCTGGCATCCCAGTATCGGATATACCAGTGGGGGGATAAATCTAGTAAGATGCTACATAGGCTATGTCAGGCCAAGCAGGGCCCGACCATGGTCCCCACCATCCGAGGTGGTGATGGTGTCCTGCGTACTATGCCCGCGGAGGTGGTGGAGGAATTTGCCCGCCATTTCTCTGTGCTGTATACCCGTAGGGAACAGGTCTCCAGGGATACCATTGCGGAGTTTCTACGGGACATTCCCCCCCAGCGACTATCGGCCCACATGAGAGATCAATTAGACGTCCCCGTTACCATAGACGAACTAACAGCTGCAGTCAACGCGATGCGACCGGGTCGTGCTCCAGGTCCCAATGGGTTCCCCATGGAGTTTCTTCGCTCTCATATAGCTGCGCTGGGTTCGCATCTACTCGGTACGATTCACGAGGCCCTCGAGCAGCGACTACTGCCTTGGGACTGGCATCAGGCCGAAATTGTCCTCTTTTTGAAACCTGGCCGTCCACCTGAGGATCCGTCCTCATATCGCCCTATCTCCTTAATAAACTCTGAATCCAAAGTATTGGGGAAGGTCCTGGCGGACCGTTTGCGGGCATGCAACCAGACTTGGTTCATCTGGACCAATCTGGCTTTATGCCGCATCGGGCCACCCGACATAATATTCGCCGGGTTCACAATGCTATGGCGTTGGCTCCGGAGCTGGGACGTCCCGCGGCCTTACTCCTCGCGGATATAGATGAAGCGTTTGATTCTCTTAGTTGGGAGTTCCTTTTCCAATTATTAGAAGCGATTAATTTTGGCCCACGTTTTCTGGCTTATGTGCGCCTCCTCTATACCGAACCTATGGCCTCTGTACGTATAGCCGGCTGTCATTCCCCCTTCCTTCCTATCGGCCGAGGCACACGTCAAGGCTGCCCCCTATCCCCTCTCCTTTTTGCCTTGGCTGTGGAGCCCCTGGCGGTGTGGGTGCGTAGGGATCCGGTACTCCGAGGTTTTGACTGGCCGCGTTCACAACCGGACTGCATTGCGCTCTACGCGGACGATGTCCTGTTTTTTATGACCGACCCCTGGATTTCGGGCCCCCGTATCTTGCAGATCCTCCGGGTTTTCGGCCAGAACTCTGGGCTTCATACTAACCCCGCAAAATTGGTACTGTTCCCAGTGTGTTGCCATCAGGGTAGAGGCTCCTGGGCATCCTAGTTAACACATGCCACAGAAGGGTTTCAGTATTTGGGAGTATATATGTCCCCCTGTCCGCAGATTTCCTGGACACGCAATATTAATCCACTCCTCGCCAACCTCCTCGATGAGACAGCTGTATGGTCTTCCCTACCGCTTTTGTTATACGGGCGGTCAGCCATTTTTTAGATGGTCTCTCTCCCCAGGGTTCTCTACCGTCTTCAGAATTTCCTGTACTACATTCCGCGGGCGTGGTTTGTACAAATCAACGCCTTACACAATAAATTTCTATTGGGGGAGGGGCGATTCGGGTGGCACTTCCGACTTGTACACAATCCACCTACTGCGGCGGTATCGCGGCTGCGGATGTATACTCTTATTATGTTGCGGCTCACCTGTTAATCATTAATGACTGGTGGTATAACTCACCTGAGGACCCGGCGTTTGCACTAGAGCATGCGGCCATGGGGAGGACTCCCCTCATGCAGCTCCTTTACAGTGCGCATAGCCTTGACCATTTGCCACACGCCAGTCGAACAATGATCAGGCTGTGGAGGTACACGGTTCGGCGCATGGGATGGCACATGCGGCTGACGCAGGCGACGCCCCTATGGCACGGGAATTATTTGCGCCCAGTGGCTGCACTGAAAGGGTTCCGTCAGTGGGACCTGATTGGCATCTCCACCTTGGGGGATGTTATGCGGGGCACCGTCCTTAAATCATTACAGAGACTACAGGAGGATTTCCATCTCCACAAAACTCAGTTCTATAGGTACCTCCAGCTACATCACGCCTTGACTCCCTTGCTTGCAACTCTGCCTGACCTCCCCGAATTCCACCCGTTGGAAGGCCGACTTCTTATGGGGGATCTAGGTGCCCACAAAATAAGACAGATATATCAGACGCTGACGACGCACTCCAACCCGACCCTACACAAAACACGAAGGGCTTGGCAGGATGACATTCCCGATCTGACAGATGACGATTGGGCGGAGGCAATAGCTAGTCCCCGTGGTGCCGCGGTTGCGTCCAGATACCGTCTCATACAGTTTAAGTATGTGCACCGCGTGTATTATACCCGCCTGCGTCTTTGGAGGATGGGAGTTGTGGCATCCTCCCAGTGCTTACAATGTGACAGGGAGGAGAGAACGTTTCTTCATACGATGTGGAGCTGTGCGGCCCTGCAGCCCTTTTGGCGTAGGGTATCGACTTGCCTTAAAGAGGTGTTGTCGTGGGACCTCCCGCACGATCCCCGTCTGTTTTTACTTCATAGTACGGAAGACATAGGTGGGAACCGTTATAAGCAGCATCTCCTCTTTCTCGCTCTTACTGTCGCCAAAAGGGATATTGCTCAACTATGGAAGGGCACTTCTCCGCCGACAATGGGGAAGTGGTGAAAAGAACTAGATAAATGCATGGGTGCAGAAATTGTGGTTTTTCAAGCGAGGGGCTGCCCCCAAAAACATAGGAGAATTTGGTCTCGTTGGGCCACCTACCGGGGCATCGATCTTCCTCCTCTACCATCACAATCCCCGTAACAGTGGTTCTTTGGGAGGTTTGCAGACTACACTGTGTATTTTATCGTTTCATCTATCTGGATGTGCCGGGGTATTGATATTTGCTTGCCATTGTGGGTGGGGTGGGAAAGTATGTGCGCAGTTTTTGGTGTATTATTATTATTTTTTGTTATCTATACAAATTGTACCCATTAATATTTCCACGACTGGTAATCTTTTCAGAATGCATCTTCATGTGGATTTTGCCGGGCTCTTGCCCCTGTGGTGTTCTCAAAAATCTAATAAAATATGTTTTAAAATAAATAAATAAATAAATAAAAACAATGATAAAAATTGCCACTGGATATTCTCGAGAACTTCTCCGAGAGGAATTAATGTTTATAAAGTACAATTATGGAGATTAAACACAGTTTAACTGAACTGTTAGAACCTAAAAAAGAACAAAGTTATAAAAGTACTCCTATACTACTCCTAAAGAGGGTCAATTCAGATAACTCTATATAAGCAGCTACCGATTCCAAGTCCTCCTTACTACACGTGCTAAAAGAAAGATTCACCAATATTATGTTGAGGTGGCACAATGTAGTTAATCGATCATGGGGTCTCACCACTTTGGCGTTCTGTTAGTCGTTTTAAATCCTCGCCATCAAGTTCTCCTTACCCCAACACGATAATAGTCATCCAATGCAATAAGGCAAATATCCAGGTATAAAGACCCTGGGCCTAAAACAAGGGGGGGTGGCCCAGCCCAGCCTCGGTCAGGCACGGACGGGTGCAGACGGGCCCGCCCTTGGCCCGGGCACGCCCACGCGTGTCCCGCGCTGTGGGAAGCCCGCGATGAAATTATGCGCCTCCGGGCGCTCTCGGTGCTGGCGGCGCCTCCCTGGCGCAAGGTCACTTTGGGGCTGTGGTCCCCCCGTTGCTGGCAGCAAAGAAACTCTGCAGCATGGGCTCCCGCGCTCCGGGAAGCCCGCAATGAATTTATGCGCCCCCGGGCGCTCTCGGTGCTGGTGGCGCCTCCCTGGTGCAAGGTCTCTTGGGGGCTGTGGTCCCCCGGTGCTGGCGGCAAAGAAACTCTGCAGCGTGGGCTCCCGCGCTCCGGGAAGCCCGCGATGAATTTATGCGCCCCCGGGCGCTCTCGGTGCTGGCGGCGCCTCCCTGGTGCAAGGTCTCTTGGGGGCTGTGGTCCCCCGGTGCTGGCGGCAAAGAAACTCTGCAGCGTGGGCTCCCGCGCTGCGGGAAGCCTGCGATTAATTTATGCACCTACGGGCGCTCTCGGTGCTGGCAGCTCCTCCCTGGCGCAAGGTCTCTTGGGGGCTGTGGTCCCCCGGTGCTGGCAGCAAAGAAACTCTGAAGCTGGGCTCCCCCGCGCTGCGGGAAGCCAGCGATGAATTTATGCGCCTCCGGGCACTCTCGGTGCTGGCGGCGCCTCCCTGGCGCAAGGTCTCTTGGGGGCTGTGGTCCCCCGGTGCTGGCGGCAGAGAAACTCTGCAGCATGGGCTCCCGCGCTGCGGAAAGCCCGCAATGAATTTATGCGCCTCCGGGCGCTCTCGGTGCTGGCGGCGCCTCCCTGGCGCAAGGTCTCTTGGGGGCTGTGGCCGCCCTGTGCTGGCTGCAAAGAAACTTTGCAGCGTGGGCTCCCACATATATTAGAGATCCGTTAATTATACGATACTCCAATAAGAAAATACAAGAATAACTTCTGCATCAGCTCAATCCAACGTTGCAGGAATCAATTGACTTTGCTAAAAGAGTGGAACGCTTAATCAGTTCTTTTAAGACTATTATTGTAGATAGTACTTCTTTAGAGGTAAACTGGTGGGGTTTAAAACCAATGTTAGTAAACCTTACACACAAATGGTTGGTTTTAATAGTAGAATACAATGCACTCGTTGTGGATTTAAAACACATGCTGCACAGTTCAAATCTTGTACGGCTAGAGGAAGAGAGTGTTGTAAGTACGGGAAACTTGGACATTTTGGTACAGTCTGTCAGAGTGCTGCCAAAAGAGTTTCAAGTGTACATGATGAATCTATGGAGGAGGAAATTCCGACTGAGAATGTTGTTCTGTGTATCAGAGAACAAGTTGACAGGGATCGAGTAGTTCGAGAGAAGGTCTTCAAAAAAACTTGTAATGTTGTTGATATTGGATCTGATGAAGTTAAGATTAATTATATTGTTTCTAGCAGTGAGGTAAAATGTACTGATGTGGACTCAGAGCCATATATACCACCCATGTGTGAAATTACAATTGAAGGCAGAAAATTAAGAGTAATGGCAGATTTAAGATCCCCATACCATTGTTTCAGATGAATTCTTTCAAAAGAATTGGCAAAACAAAAACTTAGAACCGACGTATGTGAGTGTTTTTGGTTTTCGTGGGAAACAAATCAACGTGATGGGCTATTTTGAGACTGAAATATGTTTTAAGTATAAAACTATAATAAGTCTTAGGTTGAAGACATCAAGGGAAAATTGATATTTACTCTCAATCCCAATGCTAAAGTGCAAGTATGTTTAGCAGAAGATATGGTGAGGGTACGAAGTGTTCTGAATGGGGAAAAGAATTTGGAAAGCATTTTAGATAAACATAGAGGTTTATTTAAGAAACAACTTGGTAAAGTAAAAGGTTTTTCTCAGTAGATTCAACTTTTAAAAAACACTGTCCCTACCAAACATAAATTAAGACATGCACCATTGTCAGTTCGCAATGACTTTTCTCCTATGTTAAAGAATGTGTGTGAAGAGGGGATAATTGAGTCGGTAAATTCATCAGAATGGGTATCTCTCATTGTTATCGGTTTTTTTTTAAACGGTAAGCTCAGAATGTGTGCTGACTTGAGATCAGTCAACAGGCAAATCTTGGTTGAATCTTGGTCCTTTGCCTAAGGTACATGAATTATTGTCCAAGTTAGAAGGAGCAAAGTATTTCAAAACTATTGATCTCAAGGCGGCTTACCATAAGGTTGAAAATTGACGGAGGATTCCAGACATATTACCACATTCATCACATCGGTAGAGGGCGTTCAGGTATATCAGAATGCCGTTTGGACTCATGAAGTTGATGTTTTGTCCTTTCAGGGATATCAATGGGGTGGTTGGGTTCCAGGATGATATTTTGGAATATTCTGGAACTGCAGACCTACACTTTAGCATCTTAAATAAAGTTTTTGACACATTAGAGGAGAAGGGAATGACTATTCGTTTGGATAAGTGCAAATTGTTTGAACATCAGGTAGAATATTTGGGGCACACAATCACAACAAGGGGCATTTATCTCAAGAAAGATTTGTTGGAATCAATTTGCAATATGAGAATTCCTGTTGGCAAAGATCAACTCAAGTCATATTTGGGTTTATGTGAGTTTTATGCGAGGTTTGTTAAAATATTTGCTGATACTGGTACATCCTTTGTGATTGTTACTTAAGAAGGGTACACAATTTGACTGGGTTGAGGAACACATTACAGCGTTCAACAATTTGAAGGAGGGATTCATTCTTTCCAAACCTTTGTTTCCTTTTTCACATAATGCTGTGAATGTGGTCACAGTGGATGCTAGTGCCACTGGTTTGGGTGCTGTGTTGTCTCAGATTAAGGATGGGATTAAAAGTACTATTGCTTTTGCATCCAGACCATTGACTATTGCTGAATCTAGATATTCAACCATTGACCGAGAGGCTTTAGGATGTACCTGGTCAGTAGAATATTTTAAGTTGTACTTGGTGGTAAAGTCTTTCCACTTGAAGACGGACCACAAACCTTTAATTTCATTACTATAAAACCATGGAATGGGCAAAACATCTTCTAGATTGGGGAGGTTACTATCCAAGTTGTATGAATACAATTTTACAGTTATGTATTTACCAGGTATCCAAAACGTGAGAGCTGATTGTTTATCTAGGTTGGTAGGTGAAATTCAGGCTTCTTCAGAGGAGCAGCTACAGGAAGAATGTGTTGTTGCCACAGTTGAGGATGTGTTATTGTCTGTAGGTCAAGTTATGTCAAAAGAGGAATGGTCGGTGATCAATTCTACTGATGATGTGCGGAAAGAAATTAAAGATTGTGTTGTAAATGGGTGGCTTTTAGAGAAGCATTTATCCAAAGAACTTCCAGTATTTTGGAAAGTCAGGGACAAACATTTTTGGAAAATTATGTAATTGTCATAGGAGAATGTGTTTGTTCCATTAGGAAAAAACTAATTTACATTGCCCAATTGGGACACTTGGGATAAACAAGCATTATTAAGAAAGTTAGAGAACTGTTTTGGTGGTCTTTCATGGACAGCGAAATCATCAAATTTGCTGAAAATTACCCTTTATGTTTGAATTCTGACAAGGTGTTGAAAACACAACAACCCACTCAGTTATAAGTTACCATTCCGGAGGTTTCATGGTCAAAATTAGCCATTGATTTGTTGGGTCCTTATGCAGGAACTGGCTCAGGAAAAGTGTATATCTTACTCTTAATTGATTATTTCTCAAAGTGGGTGGAATTTAAATGGATTTCTCAACCTAATTCTGAGTCAGTCATTACTTTTCTTCAGGACATTTTAAAGAGAGAAGGTTTACAGGATGCCATTGTCTCTGATAATGAAACACAATTTGCATCTAGTAAAATTACAGATTATTTCAAAAGTGTTGGCATTAGACATATTAAGACTACTTTATATTCCCCAAACATGAACGGTTTGGTGGAAAGATTAACAAGACGTTAGTGGAAGGTATTCAGTTAGCTATTAGAGCACATATTGATGTTAAAAAACATGTTTCAGATTTTGCAAAGTCCTATCATTGCACACCACATTGCACAACAAAATGTTCTTCATTTACGGTTCTAAAAGGGAGAAGGCCTAGACAACAATTGGATCCTAAATGATTGTTTTCCAAACAAAAGATTTGTAACATTAATAAAATGTATGACAATGTTAACAGAAATACTGAATTTAAAAATTCTAAATGTAAACAACGGGTGAATCCGAAACACATAAAGTTGAGTGTCTGGGACAAAGTTAAAATCAAGTTGCCATGATATGTACAGAAAGAATGTTCAAAATTTTCCAAAACTTGCAAGATTGTGAAGTTGGGAAAAACATCAGCTTTATTAAGCAACACCACATGGTGGAGCATTTCCAGATTGGCTAAGGTGAATAGAGATAATGGCGTCACTGATGTTAATGTTCAACTGGATTTGATCAGTCAACCTGATTTTACTAGTGAATCTATGGAATTAAATAGCAATAACCAACAAGAGAGTGTAAGAACATCTTCAGATGTTGTTGAATCGGAAATGATTAAGGGGAAAAGAAACACTACGTTGCCAAAGAAATTCGATGATTTTGTCATGTTCTGATTTTAAGTTTTGTTTATGTTTATTTTATTTATTTACTTTTATTTTCTTTCCTTTGTAAGGAAGGGAGGTATGTAGTAAGTTAATGTGGTAGAATGTGGACTCCGTAATGGTTCTACATTCTTACCTATTGTGATGGTCGCAAGGTTTCTGCACCAGGTCTGGCACACGCACATCACAGGAATAAAGGGACACACACACTTGGTGTACTGGTGCGGGCCGGAAGTCGCAAGCGACCTCCGCCCATTTATTTATACCCCTCTGGCCACGCCTGGCCAGAGGATGCTACAATGTGTGCAAGCCCTTCCGGGCTGTGAGTCTCCGGTCTGCATGCGGCCAGCAACTAGACCGCTACATCCCATCCCAAGTCAGTGTTCAAAATTAAACAACAAAACGTCAACACATAAAGTCTGTGAGTCTCTGACTCGGCCTCGGGTTGGGCCTCAGTTTCTTACCTCGGGTGACGGCCTCCTCGACTCGCCTGAGGACTGTCAGGTGTCCTGGTTGTGGCATTGGTCGTAGGGGCTCTGGGCTCGATCATTGCGGGAGAAGGCGGGCTAACCGCCGCTTGGTCTTCTTCGGAGCCTGGTGATTGGCTCCCAGCGGCGGCTTCTCCACCTTCGGCATGGCCGGGCGGCACCCAATCGCCATTGACCTCGTGGATTCGTTTGAACCATGTTACGTTTCGGGTTATGAGTTCGCTTCCTTTCTGAGCGGTGATTGCGGTCCCGTTAGTCTTCAGCACTGCCCACACTCCGCGTTCGTAAGTGGTGCGGCAGTTCCTCACGAGGACGGTGCAGCCTGGCGTGACATTCCTCGTCCTCGCTTTTCCCCTCTTGGTGGCCCGTTCGTTGGTCATGGTCCTCCGTGTCTGAGTGATGTTGGGGTCATAGGGCTCTGGGGCCCAACCGTCGGCAGCGGGGATGGTGTCTCGCTGGGGCCCCGCCAGCATCAGTGACCAGGGCGTCCTCTGGGTGGTGCAATGAGGAGTGCTTCTGTACTCCCGAAGGAATCTGTGCAGGGCCACTTCTGGGTCAGTCTGTTCACAGACTGCGATCCGCAGGATCTTGTTGAGAGTCCTCATGAAGCGTTCTGCTTCTCCGTTAGCTTGTGGCCATTGAGGAGTGATCCGGCGGTGATGGATACCCAGCGTTGCCAGCATGGTCTTAAATTCCATCCCTTGGAAAGGGGCTCCGTTGTCAGACTTGATTTCGTGAGGTAGCCCAAATAGTGAGAATGTCTTTTCCAATACAGGCTGGAGGTGAGCAAATGACGTGGACGCAATAACTTCGACCACCAGGTATCTTGTGTAGCTGTCGATGATCACCGCAGTGACTCGGCCATCCGGGAAGCTCCCGAAGTCTATGCTGATTCTCGCCCACGGGGCGGTCGCTGGGTCGTCGGTTATCACTGGGGCAGGGTGTTCCTGGGTACTTGTCAGTTGGCATGGTCTGCAGTTTCGTACCAGATCGTCCACTGCCGCTTCGAGTCCAGGGAACCACACTTTCTCCCTCATGCGAGATTTCATTCGCATCGTCCCTTGGTGTCCTTCGTGGGCTAAGATTGTGGCCCACTCCTGGAGACTCTTGGGGATGACTATCCGAGGGCCTCTTAGTACCACTCCGTCTGTTGTTGCGCTCAGCTCGTCGCGCACTCTCCAGATCTTGCTCAGCCGGTCTCTTTCGGTTTCATGCCATCCGTTCACCCATGTAGAAAATCTTCCCAGGATCCTCTTTGGAGCGACTGTAGCACTCTCATTAACACAGCGTCAGTTTTGGTTTCCACTTTGATTTCGTCTAGGGTGATGGTTCGCGGGCAGGCCCATTAGGACACCATGTCCATGTATTCTTCTGTCTGTAGTTCCTGGTCGTCGCCGTCCTCCGCTGCTTCCGGCGGGTGTCGCGACAGGAAGTCTGCCGGATTCTTCGCCCCGGGCCTATACACCAACTCCATTTGGTACTGCTGTAATTGTATGGCCAACGTTCGATCCTTGGTGGGGGGTGTGGTGCTGTGCCCCTGAACAGCGGGACTAACGGCTGGTGGTCGGTCACCACCCGAAATGGATGCCTGCTGACATATAAGTGGAAATGGTTGCAGGTCCACTTGATAGCCAATGCCTCCCTCTCAATCTGGGAGTACCGGGATTCTGTGGGTGTGAGTGCTTTGCTTGCGAAGGCGAGTGGGGTCCATTTTCCAGGTTCTGTCTCCTGGGTCAGGAGAGCTCCTAGCCCGACAGGGCTGGCGTCTACTAGAAGCTCCGTCATCCGGGTGGTGTCAAAATAAGCCATGGTGGTTCTTCCTAGCAGTGCCTCCTTAATCTTCACGACGGTGTCTTCCTCTCCTTGGCCCCACTTCCATGTTGCGTCCTTCTTCGTCAGGGCGCGCAGAGGCTCTGCCAGCGTGGCTAGGTTTGCTATGAACCTCCCGCGATAGGTGGCCATCCCAAGAAAACTCCTGACTTCTGACGCGGTTGTCGGTGCGGGGGCCTGTTGTATGGCTTGTGATTTTCTGGGGTCTACTCTGACTCCATCCTGGCTGAACACATAGCCAAAGATTTCAATCGACTTCTGGAAAAACAAACACTTGTCTCGGTGGAGGGTGACACCGTGCACAGCGAGACGTTGGAGTGTGGCCCGATAATGGCAATGGTGTTCTTCCATGGTTGCGGAGTGTATCAGGATATCATCGCTGACGTTGAGTACCCCGCGGAGTCCTGACAACACTTCCCGGACAGCGTTCTGGAAGATTTCGGCTGCTGACGAAATGCCGAAGTTCAGTCTCCTGTAGCGTCTTAGGCCGATGTGGGTTGAGAATGTCGTGATATATCGGCTCTCCTCAGCCAGCCTCAACTGGTGATACCCTGTGTTGAGGTCGAGCTTGGAGAACCAGCGGGACCCGTTGGATCAGCCAGGATATCGTCTACAGTAGGCGTCAGGTGTCTCTCGCGCTTAATGGCCTGGTTGGGCAGGCTCATGTCGATACATAATCTGATTTTCCCGGGCTGTTTTGGTTTCTCCGCAGTCACCATGGGAGATACCCAGGGCTTCGGCCCTGTGACCTTCTCGATAACGCCTTGCTGTTCCAGTTCCTGCAGTTCTTTCTCCACTAACGGTCTCAGGTGGAATGGCATTCGTCTGTGTCTCAGGGCTATTGGCTTTACTGCTTTGTCGATGTGGAGTTTGATCGGTGCTGTCTTCATGCATCCGAGGCCTTTAAAGAGTTGCGGGAAGAGGTTGAGGACGTCTTCGGTCTGTAGTGTTTTGATGGCGTTGGCAAATGTGACTAGGCCAAGGTCCTCGGCTGTGTGGCTTCCCACCAAGATGTCTGCTTCCCGGTCGACCACGTGGAACGTGGTTGTGATTTCGTGTCCTTCTGCTTTGACTTGGACGGTCATCTTTCCTTTGAGCGGTAGAGGGGTCTGGCTACCGTACGTGAGGATCCGGACGTGCGAGGGAGACAGTACGGGCCATGGGCTGAGCCGCTTATATTGCTGGCACCCCATTACGTTTACGGACGCTCCTGTGTCGATTAGCGCAGTGACCGGAGATCCTGCAATTTCTATGGCGCACGTGGATTGTGACCGCCTCTTCCTCTTGAGGTCACTTGCGAAGGAAATTAGGTAACACTCGCCCTCTTTGTCAGTTGATGAGTCTTCGAGGTAGTGTCTCTGCCGGGCGGGTGTACGGGTTGATCTGGGATTTTCTGGCTCTTCCAGAGATAGGTGTTTGACTGTCTTCGATGGTGGACGTCGTCCTCGGCCTCCTCGGTTCCGTGGGCCCCCTCTACATGCTACTGCGAAGTGGTTGGGTGTGCCACATTTTGAACACGTTCGCCCTTGCGCTGGGCATTCCTCCTGAGGGTGTTCGCCCCTCCCACAGTATCCACAGCGTGACCCTTGTGCACCTCTTGTGGGCCACCGGCCCCGGGTGCCTCTGTTCTGGAGTCGGACCGCGTCTGCTCTTTCCATCTTGATTGATGCTGGTTTTTCCCCTTGTTGGGTGATTGCGATGTCCATTGCTGTCGCCCTGGCGTCGGAGAGGTCATGGGACCGGGCCATGATGAGGATGTCTTCCAGGGTGATGCCTGGCTGGTGCAAAATGAGGGTCCAGAGGTTCTTGTTCCGGCAGCCTTGGATCACTTGGGCCTGTCGTGTAGTTCCTATAGTACCCATGCAGGACCTGCGCGTTTGTATAACATAAGCTGTGGGCTTGGTGGCAGACTGACTCTGTGCACCCCCACCGGGTATGTTAGATTGTTTAGCATTAGCTAGCTCACAGTGCCACTAGAATCTCCTCTTATCGGGGAGAGATTAGTTTCTGGCAACCTTAGATCATGACAACCCAAATTCCTCAGAATCGTGGAAACAATATACTACCTTTCGCTCAGTCACTCATGCTTACTTATTCGGTTTGTCTCAGAGAGTTACACAGAATAATCAGTCGGGCGTTTCAATAAGTATTTATTGAACAGTTGTTATTCTAGTGTAAAATATATGTGCTGCGGCAACCAGCAGACAATAGCATAGATATATTATCAGCAGTACGATAAAAGCAAAGGGATAGAACAGTTCTACCATATTGCGATAATCATGAATACATACATGAATATAAAAGCATTATGCAAGTGCGCGTACTCCTACGATGCCTAACTAGATGTACCTGAGTGTACCTAGCATATGTGTAGGTCTAGAAGCCTAAGAGCCAAGAATCCTTCTAGGATTTAGTCGAACTCCCATACCTGAATAGAGAGAGAGTGGGACCCCGTCCTGGTCTCGAGTTGGACACCCCGCAAGGGGTGTGTCAGACCACTGTCAGCTGGAGCGACTGCATGCAGGAGCCTCAGCGTCTCTGGTCAGTGTGTCAGCATGGAAGTCTCGGTTCCCTCTGTCTTACCGGGGCAAGATGTGGTGTATTTATACCCTAAAGAGTCTCGGTCCTCAGTATGGATTGTATTGGTCTGTCGTTAGACTTGAGGAAGACGTCAGGGGTGAACTTTGTACATACATATTATGTAGGTGGTGTATTCCTAGAGAGCCATGCATAATTGATGAGTACAGTGTGGGCCTGTGTTTGGGAAAAACCCTGCTGTATTCAAAACCACAGGATAGATAACGTTCAGCCCTCAGAGCATGTTGTGTACTAGTGAGGACCAATGTAGGTGAAAGATCATATAAGGAATCATGACTATAATTGGACATGTACAGTTATGACCGTAATAGGGCATATGCGGCTTTGACCATAATAGGGCAAGTACGAATATGACCGTATTAGGGCAAATATGAATACGTCCATTTTAGGGCATGTATGAACGGGTCTACATTAGGGCCTCTATACAGGACATAACACCCACTCCTCTTTCGAATTGGATAACAATGACCATACTTAAAATCTGGACAATTTAAAATCATATTTAAAAACAAATAAAAACATGGTTTTAAAATCTCTTTAAAAAAATTTCTTCTAAAATGTTAGTAATTCAGCTAATTTCAATTGGCACTAAAAGAATGTCTATTTTGTTTCTCCATATAAGTTGCCTCACTCAAAGCGGAAGAAGGCCATGCTTTTCTCAAGCGAAAGTGTCAATTTAGGAAATGTTCCAATTTTGCTCGTTTGTTTTGAAACGAGTGAAGAAGCCGAATTCTTTCCCAGGACACGACGAGCCAATTCAAGATTAAGCGTCCTGGCTGGGAAGCACAACATTATCGGTGTTAGCTGCTGCAGACGACAAATCCAACGCCTCACAGAGTACGTCAATCGCACATAGATGGAATGTAGCACTGCCAACAGTCGGTGGTGCGGCAGCTTGTGCGGCAGTTGTTACCTGGGTGCCTGTGGAGGAGTCACCTAACCCAGCAGGAGCAAACGGCACCTGTGGATTCTCCAGGAATGCATTCATCAGAATCGGAAACCGCTGAGGACAACGCAGAGCGTGGGCCTTTATGGGGTCCAGCATTGCATCCGTGTCCGGAGGCGCATCTGATGGAAATGTCAGACAAAGATCCAACATGCATTCTTCTCCGCAAAACAGGCATCGAAGAACAGGTAAGATGCAGTCTACACAGACTAGTCGAAAGGATAGAAACCAGGAGGCATTGAGTTCTCGCAGGCAAGAAATGCCCAGAAGTTGTACCATGCGTTCACTGTATTTCCGCTCCTGGAGCATGTTTGCCATTCCCCCGGGAATTGGGCCGTCCATTGCGTAGCAGCAGTATTATGAATAGGACCCCTGCAATCAGCAATAGGATAAGCGGGAGTCCTCCAAATACGCTTCCCAATACGGAGTGTATAAAATTTGGGATTACTCCGAGGACTGTCTGAAAGGTGCTTAACAGTCCTGACCCTATGGTCTTAAATAGGTGTACAATACCGCTCGTATCAGACATATTGAAGATACGTCCCACCATTTCTACGAAATGAAAGGGGCAGTTTGTACGTATAAGCGCCTGTATCTCAGTCGAGGTCCTTGCAACTTGAAGTTCATAGGTTTCTCGAGCGGAGGTTAAGGGCACGGGTTGCTGTAAAAGCATGGCTTGCAGTCTGCTCAGAGTATCAAATTGTATGAAAGAAACGTTCAGTGAAGGCCATAACGGCGCCTCCCTGACTGTGTTCAGTGGTGGAAACAATACTTGCATACAGCAAGTAACCCTGGAGTTAACAGTGACCAGATATGCGACGCCCGGAAGCATCCCACAGCAACCTTGATCATTTAGCATCAAGTAACTCCCATTTGATAGCAGCTCGAAAACCGGCGTGATCACGGCAGCTGGGGTTCCAGTCATGTGACACGATAGGTTTGCTACTGAACCGTTACAGGCTCCGTGTAGTGAAATATCCTGACACATGAGAGAACCGCTTAAAGCGTTCTTGCAGTTTGTACCACTCAGATACACTTCTCGATCCCCATTCCGGCATCGATATCTATATGGTGACTCCCAAGTTTCCTTAATGTAACCCTTACCCATCTTTTCATATTTGCCTGCCTGCCTTCGCTCAAGGCAATATTGAAACTGAAACGTAGTGACCGGCAGAGTGATTTGGCCAAGAATTAGCCATTCTGTTGATGGTGATTCGGCTACAGTGAATGGTAACCTTTCCAGTGTCTCAATACGCAGCATTGTATATTTGGCTCCCCTTTGTGCCATTTCTGTCTGTTTATCAGTCAGATTGTATTCTGAAAACAGAGACGTGGTGTTTATAAAACGCCATGGCACATAGCCTGCACGCAAAGATTGCAGCGTCCAGCTTAGCATCATAATAGAACGTAGCTGAGATTGCCCGTGTTGTAACAAGGCCAGATCTTGTTCTAATATGTCGATTGCCGAAGACACAATGTTGCCTAAGGAGTAAATCCTGGAGGTCAAAGTAGTTAACCCATTATCCACTACAGCTAATGCCTTTTCAAAGTTAATACGGTCTATCTCCCGTATCCTTTCTGCGGCCTCTTGTTGGGATATTTTCCAGTTTTCATTATAATAGGCATAAATGCCGGCATATATGAAACGTTTCTGACGTGTTTTCCTTGGGCCTAACAAGAAATCCCTACGGTCCACATCAGGTGTGAGTAAGGTCAAGTGATGTTTTACTTCTGTGAGTGTTGAGGTCTCTAGCCAATCAAGGCACAACTTCCCTACACTATAGGATGTCACTACCCCTGGGTGTTGTCTTTGTACATAGCGAGTATCTTGCCTATGGATACTAAACCCTTCGGTCGTATTCATAAATCTCTGTTGACAGGTGTTTGTGTCAATGGGCCAAATCAGACATTTCGTCCAATCAGGATCTGATCTGTTGTACTGGAGAATGTCATCTAATCCTACCCCTTGTGTAGTTTTTTTTATTTATTTTTATTTATTGACATTTTGAAAAAGGTCAACCATACAACACAACAGGCCAGCATGTTAGCAATGTATATCAGGATTCAAGATAGTCACAGTCCGTACATTACACAACAATTTCTTATTAATCCACGTTCCATACGCCCACACCCAATAGGAGCATAGCTATTTTACATCCAGTTGTCTCTTGACTAATAATAATAAGCACTTCAGAGTATCACATAGAGGGTCTAAAATTCTCTAGGCACATCCGAACAAACCCATTGATCCTAGGGATTGAAGAAAGGCAGCAGGGCAAAAACAGGTTAAAACCAATAGCAATCACATCGAAACACCATTCGGATTTCCGCTTGTCTGTGTTTCCTCAGTAGGGTCGTGCTGTTCCCGAGCCCAAACTACGAATGGTTCCCAAATGTCACGTGGTCTTGAAGTAGGGGGCATGAGCTCCCAGAAAGTATTTAATTGTGTGTGGCCATAGGTAATATCTTTAATCCACCCCTTAACTGAGGGCACCCTCCTCCTTCCCCAGTGTACCGCAACTTGACGTTTAGCAAACAGCAGGAGAAGTGCATGTAGTTTGCGCAACTTGACTGGGGTGTCTTTGACATAGCCTAATAAGCCCAATGTGGGGGATGGAGCGACTGACGTTCCGATAATTTGGTTCACTGATATAAAAATTGTGGACCAGAATGCAGCAATCTTCGGGCAATCCCACGCCATATGGAGAAACGAGGCTGGGGTGTACCCACAGCGCCAGCAACTGTCATCTTCCCTGAGCCCCATACGATACAGACCAACCCCTTGTGTAGTTGAATTCTGCCCCCCACCCATCTGTGATGGTGTAGGAAACCCGGGTGAGTTCAGTTCCTTGTTCTTGGCTATTCCAAGACAGGATGTCTGTTGCACAGTTTCATTCAGAAATATGATCTGCTGTGGAATGAGGCATGCTCTAAATAGCGCTTCTGTTCCCTGGACTTGCCAGTCCCTAGAACCCCAGATTGATTTTAAATCTATAGTGTCCTTCCATAGGTCAAAACCCTGTGTAGACAACTGGGCCATAAAGGAAGCAGAGTAAATATGTTTGGTGTTAGTTAACATAATTTTCTGTGCTGATGTTTTTGCCACTTTGTAGTAAAATGACTTTGGGTCAGATGTATTAAACCCTGAAAAGTATGTGAATTTCTGTGCAAAAGTTTGCGAACTACCTTTAGGAGGAGTTGGGCAGTGTTCCCACTGGTGGTATTCAAATACATTTCTAGGTGTTATAGATTTGTGTAAGAAATGATGACCATATTGCTGGTAACAGTACAATGTATCATAGTCTGAAGTACCTTCTAACATTTCATTGTTCGGAAATGCTGCAGTTTTTTCTAAATCAGACATCATAGCATTTACAGTTTCAGTGTCCCAATCATCAGAAAATGTACTGGAGGTAATGATATCACTTAAAGAAATTTTAAATACATGTTTTAGCTTTAAAAGTTCAGTCGCACCGAATACATCATAATCAATCTTGTCCCATACTATACCGTCCGGTATAGGACCTGCTGTGATGTTCACTGAAGACAAGTCTCTTGGTTCACGATGTGAAGACTAGTGTGGTTTTAAAATCACATTGACTCTTTGGGCTGTAGAGCTTTGCTGGAGATATCGTCCATTAATAAGCATACTAAAAGTTATAATTAAACCTAGCCAGAAAAGAAAAAATAAAATCCCAGTGATATACCATAGTTCAATCCAAGGTGACACCAGGTAAGTCTTTCTAAAAAAAGTTCAAAAAGTCAGTGAGTTTCTCTTTGAGTGATTTTTTGGCTGGCGACGTTTCCGGCTCGCTTGGATCCAGTGAAAACGTATCAAAGTTCATGAAATAGCCAGAAGCAGTTCGATCAATTGTTGGAATTGCATCGGGATTTGTTGAAATCGGATTTTGCTCTTGACGAGGCATGTTGACGTAGATGTCTGTAGTCGGTCTCATTGCAACTTGATTGTTAAGTTGGTTTTCATTTTGAAGATGAATTTCTTGTTGAAGTGGAACGAGTTCCATAGCATTGTTGCTTAGTCCTTCAATCCGTACAGGTGGCTCTTCAAACGTGATGAGTCTTTCTGTTTGGACTTCTTGGATTGTAGCAAGAGGAGGGCGTCTGCTACTGTGGAGTCCACGCGGCCTACTGTTTAGTATCGGCCACATAGTGTGGTTTGATTAAGTCGATCGAGACAAATCTTTTCCCCTTTTTCCCGGCAAGAGGCGGCAGAAGTACAGTTCTTGTGCCTTGGATTGCTAGGACCGGTACAGGCTTTCTGTAGGATGGCCCAAATTCTTTCTTGTCAGCAATCTTCTCTCTGACCAGATCCCCGACTTTTGTGATCCAGACAGATCTTGCCGTTACTGTCTTGTCTTCCTCAGTGGCGGTCTGTTTCTGGAGCACGTTACTTTGTTGTGTTCTGGATTTGTTTAGATCCTGTAAAACAGCCAAACGATCATGGACATCAAATGGTTTTTCATCCGCCACTGTGCCTTCACAATCAAGATCAGGTACCCACATTCTTGTCCCAAATAGGACCTCATAAGGAGTGACACCCCCTAGAGAGCTTCTTGGCTGGCTATTGATCGCTCGCTGTACCCCATAAAGGTGATCGACCCATCTACCGCCCTTGCCTAATACCCTAGCTGTTAAAGATTGCTTTAAGTCCCGGTTTGTCCTCTCCACAACGGAATTTCCCTCAGGATGGTATGGAGAGGAGTACCGCAATGCTACGCCTATTCCTTCCATGGCCTCTTTGTAAGCCCGAGAGCTAAACGCCGGACCGGGTAAGAATGTAACGTGCCAACTGCGTATGTGCCGATAAAGACTCGCAAATCTTTTATAACAATTCGAGCGTCAGCTGAGCGCTGAGGCCAAACCCATAGGAATCTAGAGCAGGAATCCACTGCAACCATGATATATTTCTTGGACCCATCAGATTGTAGGGGTCCGCAGTGGTCCAAATACACACATGCGAGAGGTTTGTCTGATTTCAGCAATGGTGTCTGTGCTGGGCGTGTTACTGTGGAGCCTTTCATCTGCTGACAGATGTCGCATTTCAAGACATAGTCTTTGGTCTGCTTGGTTAACCCTGGCCACCAGTAGCGCTGTTTCAGTAAAGAAATAGTCGCTGTAATGCCTGTATGCGCAGAACCCAAACCCTTGTGTGCTGCTAGAATTAAGCCTTGCCTACGATCCATATTTGGTATTACTCTATCCCCCACTCCAGGAATCTGAGCATATGGAATGTTTTGTGCATCTAACTTGTAGGAGTACTTGAGTGGAATTTTTTTGGGTACTGCTGTGCTGCCTTTGCGTGAAGCATTGACAGCTACCATTATCTCGCCGTCTACCCTCGTCTTTGAACGAGTAACTGCAGCTACGGCGGCTGTGCGAACAGCCCCCTTTGCGGCTTCATCAGCCAATTAATTCCCTTCAACGTGAACGCCATCACGCTGATGACTCAGTGTATGTATCACGTGAGCCCTTGGTATTTCGTTTCTCAACTCCACTACCATTTCCCATAGCATTTTATGCTTAATTGTGCCACCTTTTGCATCTTTGAACCCGTTTTGTTCCCAATGATGTAGATATTCATTGTACGACTGTACACAGTAAAAGGAATCACACACAATAAGTGTGGGGAATTCGTGATCCGTATTTATAAGTGCTTTGAGTTCTGCCAACTGAGCTGTGCAGTCTCCTAGAGATTGCGTTTTAGTGCAACTCGTATGGAACTTTCCATCGTGCATGCGAGCTTTAACAATCGCACACGCCGCGCTGTAAGCTTGCTTACTCCCTATGGCTGGTTGAGCAGAACCGTCAGTGTAAATAATGTATTCATACTGATCTAGAGGCAAAATTTCATTTGGTAGAGGATATTCTTGTTCGTATTGCAGGAATGCTTGTGTTTTTAAACTTGGATCAAATCTGTATTCAACATCCGTTGCAGTAAGAGAATTAGCCCACTGTATCCATCTCGGATGTAAGGCTTTCGCATTTGGAATGCTAGCTTTTGTAACAGCTTCTAAAGCTGGTACTAGGGTCACGACAATTATGCGTTTTCCCTGAGCCAGAGCTCTTTCTCTTGCTACAGCGGTCTGCGCTGCTGTCAGAATTTTTTCTGTTGAAGTGAAACGCATCTCTGCGTTTGTGTACAGGTGTGATTTGTATGCGATTGGTACTGTTTCGCCGTCATTAAAAGTTAAATAAGTGTACCCGCATTGACCCGCTATGACTCGGATCACTAAGTTCTGTGCGTTTACGCGTGTCTGTAAATGTTTAGAAGCTATCATGTCTTCCTGTAAGGAACGCAGGATATTTGTGTGTTCCTGTGTCCATTGTCTGACTGAAAAATCAGGTTTTATTAAGTCGTAGTAAGGTTTTACTCTTTCTGCGTAATCCAAAATGTATGTTCGGCTAAAATTTAGGAATCCCAGAATTGATTGTAAATTCTTTAATGATTTTGGAGGTTGGAGCAGCGCACACTTTTCTAAATAGTTTGCTGCTAGGCTTTTTCCCTCACTTGACAGCTTGTATCCTAAAAATAGGACACTGAGGTGGGCAATTTTTGATTTTTTTAAATTAAATTTGTAGCCCTCAGAGGCGAATCCCATAATAATGGTGCTCACCCTGGTCAAGTGCCTCTTTAAGTCATCGTCCGTCAGATAAATATCATCCACATAGGACAATGCTTCTTCATCCAGATTTTGGAGTAACTCTGTGACTCTTGCTGAAAATACCCCTGGGCTGTTTTTATACCCTTGGGCTAGGCGACAAAATTGTCGCTGGGACCCTAACGCACTGAAGGCGGTCAGACACCTGCTTTCAGGCGCTATATTTTGACAGAAAAATCCATTTGAGATATCAAGTGTTGTTTTGTATTTTTTCCGCACAATGTTATTCATTAATGCGGCACTGTGTGCATTTTGAACTGCAAATGTCTTTGTGCAAGTGTTTAAATGTCTGTAATCCAAAACTAAACGATATGTGTTGGCAGGTTTCATTACGGGAAACAAAGGATTGTTCATAGGTGAAGTGCAATTTGCTATCACCCCCTGCTATTCAAGTTGATCTAGGATCTCCCTGACTTGTTTTTTAGCTTCCTGCTTTATAGGGTATTGCCTTTGAGCATTTGGGGAAACTTTTAACGGGATCACGTGGTGGGTTGAATCCTCATCCCAACCAACATGATTTTTATACAATGCTGGAGCTAGGGCAACCGCCCACTCCTGCGCATATGCATGTTTTAGGTGAATGGGAACGAGGTCGGAAAAGGCTGGAAAAATTACTGTTTCTCCCCTAGGGCACTCCATGACGAATGCTGGCGGCCAGTCTTGTTCTGCTAATAGAATGTCATAACCAGATGACAGATTTTTGCAAAAGAGACCTTTAACTTTTCTGTGCTTGTCCCCCTCCATCCGGAGTGTTATCACATGTAACTTATGTGGGACACTTACCCGAGTATCAGGTGTTTCCACCGTGATATACTCACTCAACTCCGCTGTCACCAGAAATTCCTTCAGGTTCTGGCGAGCTATCGTTACTTCTGCCGCGCTGCCTAGCATCGTCAGAGCCCATTCCCCGTTCAGAAGTTGTGTCCTCAGAATTCTGGGCATGTCTGATCTTGAGACCTGCTACCTTCTTCTTTTTGAACTGAGGTTTTGATTTTTGTTTATCTTCTTTTTTAGGTGCGTAGTCCGCAGCGCGTTGCGTGTCTCTGGACTTTGTATGCTCCTTTGACCGTCCTTCCCTCTCGGAGTTTTTTGATGAACCCTGAAAGGAACGAGTATCAGTATCCTGATACCTGTCAGGTTTTTTAATATTATCCCTATTCCTGAGAGTATACCTCCTTTCAGAGGGCTCCTGTTGAGGAGACCTACCTCTGGACTGAGATCTGCTGTCTTTAGACTTTTGTTGTTTTTTATTTTCCCACTTCTTTTTAGAAGAAGTAGGCGTCTGCTTTGTAGTGTCCTTTTCAGGACTGCCCACCAGTTGTGGTTTTAATGCTTTCCCACCCAAACTGTCTCTGCCTAGTTCTACATATGCAGTTTCAATTATTTTGGGTAGTTCGTGTTGTTGATCCTCTGGACCGAACTCCCTCAGGCGTTGGTGGATCGCCACTGAAGCTGCTTCCCCCTTAATATTAGCTAGTATTATGGCTGATACCTGGTCAAAGTTATTTAGTAACTTCATCCCTAAGTTAAGGGCAGACTCTGCTCTGTACTTATTTTGTATCTGTCTCAATACGTCAGGTACTACTGCTAAGGACGGGATACCATGTGTTCTGGTATATATGGCAGCAAAGACTGAACCCCAAGAGGTGCAGTCCTCTACTTGTGGTGTGAGACCCATGGGCAAGCAGATTGTTAGAATTCTGTGTTTATCACAGGTGGTAGTATTCGGGAATACTGCCTCAAGCTGAGTTATTTTCTGAGCTATCCAGAATGGGATTTGTTCACGTTTTGCTGGCATTTTGCCCATTACCGCGTGTAATGTTTGTGGAGTAATTTTATTAACTGTACTCTGGACTGGAGTATCTTGTGCTGCAACTGGGGCAGGCTGAACTGTTAAAGTCCTCATCACAAATTGTGTGAGGTTTCGGTAGATTTTAATTAAATCTTTGTGTTGTACGAGTAATTCTGGCTGTGGCATTGTGTTAATGTCAGGATGCGGTGTGTATGCCGCTAATATGGGCCATGTGGCTCCTGCTCCTCCAAGCGGGCCTAATCTTGCTCTTCCTCGTACGTGGGGTAGGGCGCCTTTAAACCAGTAATTATGCTCCTGGTAAGTGAGCGGAATCTCTAACTCCTCAAAAGGAGTATAGTCCGCTGGTGTTTCATCTTTTAGGTAGTAGTGAAATACATCTGTAACTGGATTCGCAGCTGGGAATGTAACCCATGAATAGAACACCTCTGTTTTATTGGATTCATGTGCCTCGATCACGAAAATTACTTTACCACCCCTGGCTCTTAAGCCATGTTCTAGAAGTTTTATGGTGACTGCCCTTCTGAAATTTGGTGCAATTTGTATTGCATCTTCAGGGTCTTCTTCTCCTAAACCGAAGAGGTCTGTTTCAACTCTCCTTGTTTCTTCTGCTTGTTCAACCATTTTTAAGTGGAAGAAGGGTGTTTAAGGAAATTTTAAGATAAGGTGTAAATGCACAATTTGTAGGAACTATATGTCCTTCAAGCTTGAATAACCAACAGCCAATAAATAGTATTCTCGTACTACTCAGCTGCGGCGGATTTTGTGCCCACCCACTCCAGACGTCTCTGGGGTTTTTGTGAGTAGGTTCTCTGAGAATAGCACGACTGAACTACTCAGATTCTACTGTTAAATAAGCACCAAACCAACGTTGGTGGCGCCATGTCGTATAGTTCCTATAGTACCCATGCAGGACCTGCGCATTTGTATAACATAAGCTGTGGGCTTGGTGCCAGACTGACTCTGTGCACCCCCACCGCGTATGTTAGATTGTTTTGCATTAGCTAGCTCACAGTGCCACTAGAATCTCCTCTTATCGGGGAGAGATTAGTTTCTGGCAACCTTAGATCATGACAACCCAAATTCCTCAGAATCGTGGAAACAATATACTACCTTTCGCTCAGTCACTCGTGCTTACTTATTCGGTTTGTCTCAGAGAGTTACACAGAATAAACAGTCGGGCGTTTCAATAAGTATTTATTGAACAGTTGTTATTCTAGTGTAAAATATATGTGCTGCGGCAACCAGCAGACAATAGCAGAGATATATTATCAGCAGTACGATAAAAGCAAAGGGATAGAACAGTTCTACCATATTGCGATAATCATGAATACATACATGAATATAAAAGCATTATGCAAGTGCGCGTACTCCTACGATGCCTAACTAGATGTACCTGAGTGTACCTAGCATATGTGTAGGTCTAAAAGCCTAAGAGCCAAGAATCCTTCTAGGGTTTAGTCGAACCCCCATACCTGAATAGAGAGAGAGTGGGACCCCGTCCTGGTCTCAAGGTGGACACCCCGCAAGGGCTGTGTCAGACCACTGTCAGCTGGAGCGACTGCATGCAGGAGCCTCAGCGTCTCTGGTCAGTGTGTCAGCATGGAAGTCTCGGTTCCCTCTGTCTTACCAGGGCAAGATGTGGTGTATTTATACCCTAAAGAGCCTCGGTCCTCAGTATGGATTGTATTGGTCTGTCGTTAGACTTGAGGAAGACGTCAGGGGTGAACTTTGTACATACATATTATGCAGGTGGTGTATTCCTAGAGAGCCATGCATAATTGATGAGTACAGTGTGGGCCTGTGTTTGGGAAAAACCCTGCTGTATTCAAAACCACAAGATAGAAAACGTTCAGCCCTCAGAGCACGTTGTGTACTAGTGAGGACCAATGTAGGTGAAAGATCATGCCTATATAAGGAATCATGACTATAATAGGACATGTACAGTTATGACCGTAATAGGGCATATGCGGCTTTGACCATAATAGGGCAAGTACGAATATGACCGTATTAGGGCAAATATGAATACGTCCATTTTAGGGAATGTATGAACGGGTCTACATTAGGGCCTCTATACGGGACATAACAGGCCCTCACCTCTTTGTTTTGATTGTCATCCGTACATGTGCTCGCCAGCTCACGCAGGCGCTCGTGGAACGCATCCATCGACTCTCCTTCCCTCTGCCGTGCTTGGCGCAGTTTAAACGTCTCGTAATCTGGGTTAAGTTGGGGGTCAAAATGAGCATGCAGGGCCCTGACCGCTGCGTCGTAGTCGTTAGGCGCTCCGGTGTTGGGTAGGTGGGCAAACAGCTTGTAGATCTCTTCGCCTGCGAAATGCAGTAGGAGGGATCGCTTGACTGCTCCGTCCGTTTCTCTAGTCGCCGTGAAGTAGTTGTTAAACCTGCTGATCCATATTGTCCATCTTGGCGACGCTGTGGCCGGGTCTATGAGCTCGCTGAATGGGGGCAGCGCGTTGATCTGCGTGTGCTGTGACTCTGGCTGTGTGACTTGGGGCCCAGCTTGTTGGGCGGGTTGCAAGGGCAGAGGTGGCACTACTTGAGCCTGTTGATCTGTCATCATTGCGCGTGCGTCGTGCTCCTCCTGTTAATTGTGAGGTGTTCTGTGGGCGTGGCGTCAAAACGCTGTTCGAAAATGGCGCTAAACACACCTCACGTGCTCCTCACTGGGATGACTCCTGGGGCCTTCAGCTGTATGATGGGCTCACTCATCCATGCTCCCTGCTGGGATAGCACCTAGGACCTTCACCTGTGGACTGGGCTCACTCCTCCCTCTAAGTCCACCTCAAGTGCTCAGAGGAACTCCGGGTGCGTAGGTTGCACCAGTGCTGTCTCCACGTGATGGGCGCAAAGCAGGGCGGCAGGTGCTCCAGCCACACATGGCGTGTCTTGGGCTGTGTGCGCGGCGACACTGGGGCACTGTAAGCCGTCCTGCGCATGCGCGTGCAGCATAGGCTACCGCGGGCTCCAACCGGATGGTCACCGGGAGCACCGGCGGCACCAGAGCGCGCTGAGGTCGTGTGGAGCTCCAGCAGGGAAAACGCGAGTGCGAGCTTACCTGCTTGCACAGTCTTAGTGGTGCCGAGGACCAGGAGGATTCCGATGCGACAATGACGGGCCGCAGCCGGCACGGCGGCTGGGCGCGCACAGCTCGTGAGCGCAACACGTGTTCCTCTTGCTTGGCGGCGACGACGTTCTTCGCTCCGACGGGCCGGGACCAGGCCAGTGTTGGACAGTTTGCACTGCAGTCGCATACTGGGGCAGGACACAGGCGGGGTACAGTGCTGCCGACGGCGGCCGACAGTACGCCCACCCTTCGTCGCCAATGTGATGGTCGCAAGGTTTCTGCACCAGGCCTGGCGCACGCACAGCACAGGAATAAAGGGACACACACACTTGGTGTACTGGTGCGGGCCGGAAGTCCTGAGCGACCTCCGCCCATTTATTTATACCCCTCTGGCCACGCCTGGCCAGAGGATACTACAATGTGTGCAAGCCCTTCCGGGCTGTGGGTCTCCGGTCTGCATGTGGCCAGCAACTAGACCGCTACACCTATCACATCACTTGTATTCTTACATGTTTGTCTCCTTGGCTACGAGTATGTGGTACAGTAGTAATCCTGCTGCTGAGGCATTTGGATGCTCCAATAAATGGACAGACAGATATTCCTGGGTGACTTTAATCTCCACTGGGGCTCCTTGAAGACTCGGCTGCCAACAAGCTTGCCTCCTTTCTCTCAGCCAATGATCTCTTCCAACATTGCTCGGAATCCACACATTCTAAGGGCTCTATTCTGGACCTTGTCATATCCAAAGAAGACCTGCTGACCACTGCTCCCCCCATCCATGTAGACTGGTCTGACCACCTCCTCATTCCCTTCCGCTTTCACCTATCGCAAGTTATAACTCTCGGCCAACCTAAAAGAGCTACCACCTGGTTCCGTAACACTAAGAACATTGATCTTGACACTTTCTGTGATTCCGCTATGCGGGCTCTTCCTAGACTAGACCCTAGCGTGGATGTCAACGTTCTCACTTCTCAGTGCCTCTCAGTACTAGCAGCTGAAATCGACATTGTTGCTCCTCTCCAAAGCAAAAGGAAAAGACCCACCCCTCAGCACCTTGGTTCAATAAAGCGCTCTACGACGAAAGGAAAAACCTTAGATTCCTGGAGAAGCATTGGAGAAAATCTCCTTCCACCTCCAATCTCTCTCTTTTACGCTCAGCAAGATCCAAATATCACAATCACATCTTCCTTGAAAAAGCATCACATTTCAGATCCCTCCTTGACTCGGCTAAAAACAGACCCAAAAACTTTTTGATCTCTTCAAAAACCCAAACTGTTCTCCTCCAACCATTAAGCCTGAGGATTCCTCAAAGAAAGCAGCAGATTTCGCTATATTCTTCGATGAAAAGGTCAAAACTCTGGTGGATCAGGTCGCCCACCCCCACCCCCATGGAGGAGCGGAAATCCTTGGTCACCTGGCAGAACTTTGACGTCATCTCGGAAGATGACCTCCTCAAATGCATCCGCGAAACTAAACCCTCCAACCATTCCTCCGACCCCATCCCTAGCAACATCGCCATCGATTTCTATACCTATACTCTCTCTTACTGGACCAGGCTAGTCAATCTCTTCCTCAGTCAAGGCTCCCTCCCGGTTACCCTCAAATCAGGTCAGGTCACCCCTCTTCTAAAAAAAACCCGCCGCGGATGCGAACGACCTCAACAACTTCCGCCCTATCTCCAACCTCCCTTTTCTGTCGAAAATCACAGAAAAATGTGTCGCGAAACAACTTTCCTCACATATCATGGACAATAACCTCCTCGACGTCTTCCAGTCGGGCTTCATCCAAAATTGCAGCACTGAAACAGCCCTGCTGCAAGTGATGGACGATGCGCTGCATATACTCGACGCTGGGGATTCATGTCTTCTGATTCTTCTAGACCTCTCTGCAGCCTTTGACACGGTTAATCATGGCACCCTCCTCAACACTCTTCAACAGAGAATGGGTCTGGACGGCACTGTGCTCAAATGGTTTGCCTCTTTCCTCTCGGACAGATCCCAAATGATCAAGATAGGGAACAGTCTTTCATCTCCTGTGGCCGTAGGTCAGGGCGTCCCTCAAGGTTCTATCCTGGCACCCACCTTGTTTAATCTCTACCTGGAACCTTTAGGGAACCTCCTAAGCAAATCTGGGATCCTTTACCATCTGTATGCTGACGACACGCAAATCTACCTTAAGGTGTCCTCCGCACACGATCTCTCCCTACTCAATTCTACCCTCAACTCTATTCACAACTGGATGTCAGCTCACCAACTCATTCTGAATCCCGCCAAAACTGAATTCCTCCTCCTCTCTACCTCTCTCTCACCTCCTCCTGCTCAATCTTGGATGGATCAGCTGAACCTTCTCAACAACAAACCCATCATTGTTGACAGCGCTAAATCCCTAGGTGTCATTCTCGACAAAAGACTCAACCTAATCGCCCACATCAACTCTATTGCTAAGAATGCACGGTACCAGCTGCGCCTTCTGTGGGGGATCCGTCGGTTCTTCCCGGAGAAAGACTTAAAAACCTTGGTACAATCTCTGGTTCTCTCAAGACTGGATTACTGCAATTCTCTTCTGACTGGCCTACCCAAATCCCACCTCTCCCCTCTCAAATCCATCCTCCATTCAGCAGCTCGCTTCATTTCAGGGTCTAAACGAAGCGACCACATCACTCCTATCCTGTCCTCTCTGCGATGGCTTCCGATCGAGGCAAGATCTATTTACAAAACTGCCTGCATCACACACAAAGCCTTACACACGTCCTCCCCTTGTTACCTGGCGAATAAATTGAAATTGTCCGGTGGCTCTCGCCCTTCTCGCAATGCGGAAAAGCTTCTGCTTGAGCCCCCATCTTCAAAAGGGAAAGATCGATGGCTCAATCCTTCTCGGGCAATGCGGTGAGAATCTGGAACTCGCTTCCCCCACTGCTCCGTGCCACCTCCTCTACCCGGATCTTCAAAGCTGACCTCAAGTCTCTTCTATTCCAAAGACACTTCCAGAACTAATACGTTCGGTCTCAGGCCCCTCTAGGAAGCTCGCTCGTCAGTATAAAGTTGTACTTTTGTCTGTTCATCCCTTATTTTATGTGTTGTGTTGGTTTTTATGTGCGTGTTCCCCCCATTTTAAATCCCCTGTGAAGTCACGCCCTCTCTACTACCTCAAGGAAGCTCTTCCATGATAGGAATTCTGTATTCCAAGCCTATAGAAGGGCCTTCTCAGTGTGCTTTGAGTTACTGCCACTTATTACAGTATTATGCCTTTAGTGGTATTTTGTACCCCTTGTATCATATATTTTGTACCCCATGTACCCCCTGCTGAATTCACGCCCTCTCTACTACCTCAAGGAAGTTCTTCCACTATAGGAAATTCTGTACTCCAAGCCTATAGAAGTGCCTTCCCAGTGTGTCAAGTGTGAATGCCACTTATTGCAGCATTATACCTCCATTTGTATTTGGTATCCCATGTTTCATGCACATCTGTCACTTTTTCCTATTGGAACTTATTCCTCTTTTTGTATTTGGTTTGTTTGTTTTTGCACAATTGTCACTTTTTCTTCATGCAATGTAACGCTTGCCTTTGTATTATGCTCATTTGTATCCTCCTCCTTATGTAATGTTGCTGATCCTGTTGTGAAGCGCTCTGACACCCTCGGGTAAAGTCCGCGCTATATAAAAACGCATAAATAAACGATGTTTGTCATGAATTCGTGCGCGCAGCTTCATTTGAACCACGACACTGTCTGAGGTTACTGTTGTGAGAGGATGATGGACATGACTGGAGGAAATTAACAGATTCTTTATTTAAAGTTATGCGACGGGTAACTGATTTAAACATACTCTCGTAGGAGTTTGTGTATTTCAAGGCTCATACTACAGCGCAACGTTTCTTCTAGCTGCTTGTTATCCTCAAGGGCACTCGTTTTTTTCGAAACTTGCCTAAGTTGCCATTTTTTACCTTCAGTTTCACAAAAAAGTGCCACTGCCACAGGTAAGCGTACTTTCTAGTATCAACTAGTACAAAAGATGGAATAGGGAATACATTGAAAGTGATACTATCCAATAGAAAAACTGATAGGGAGACACCGTGAAGGAAAAACATATGGCAATAAAGTAACCGAGAACGTTTGGCTACGGGAAAATGCCAATAGGACCAATTCAGGTGCCTGAAATTAATCCTACCCATTATTTTTTTAAATCTCCCACTTTCCTCTTCTAATACGCCGGGATGTTTAAAAGAAGATTGCGGTGCGCTGCATATTTCCGGTTTCTAGGAACCGTCATGGCTGCGCGCTGTTGTTTTTCTGGAGTTAGTTCGGCATCTCTTCATAGAAGAAGTCGTCACTTAACCGATCAGAGCCGGGTATTCCAGCACAACGCTTGGTGAGATGAGTAGTACTGGGAGGTAGGGCGGGGCGCACTCAAGCGTACAAATGTTAATGATTTTGTCATTCAAATGCCTTTAACTGACCACACTCCAACATGGCCCCCGTGCTAGTAGATACATGCTTCACGGCTACTTTACAAACCGTTCTTAATTTACATAGTGAGTCTTTAGGTTGCTCCAGGACTGCAAAAAAATTGATTCAGCTGTTTGACTGGTGTCCGGTGCGTTCTTCACAGCTGCAAACCGCACATTTACTTGCCAGGTGCTGCAGCACGAATGTCCGGGGGCTGTGCGTGTTTCATGTCTGTGTTCTCTCTGCCTGCTGACAGGTGGAAAGTGCATTTCAGCTGCTTGACATGAATCAATCGATGCTACGGGTTTAAGATGTTTGAACAAATGTGCCCTCCTGCTTTGACGATTTTTTCCAGACGTGCTCCTCGTTATTTGATGAGATTAGGTAACTTAAAAATACAAAGTCGTGCAGTGTGCATTCTTGTGAATCAAAAAACACACAGAGTACATGCTGCAGACTGAAATCATAAGATGCAAGGCATTCGCCACACAGTTGTCACAGCCAATAGGTAGGAAGACCATATACATCGCATCCCGTATTTCTGCTCAGTGACACATCAAGGTTGGTACACATTTATACACCTTCCATATTGCATCACTGCAAGCCCGCATCCCTCTATTGAGCAGGGGCATCATGCATTATGACGCCTGTAGAGTAGGGTGACCAGGCGTCCCGGATTTGCCCGGACGGTCCGGGTTTATCACCAGCTGTCCCGGCAGATTTCAGGAAATTTAGCTCCTGTCCCGGTTTTTAGAGAGGGTCAAATGAAAACAGTGAGTGGTGCTTTTTATGTTTACATAGCAGGGATAGTTATCAGTTCTTTCAAGAAAGCAATTTAATTAACAGGCAAGCTACTGTGTTTAAAAAATTGCATTTTATGTATATTCTAACTGCCAGTTCTGTAATTTTATGCTGAGGAGCGCTGTCATTCTGTCCGCTCGCTTAAAGTAAAATTGTAGTCCTTCTTCTATTTTCGTTAAATGTCCCGGTTTTTGGCTTTAAAATTCTGGTCACCCTACTGTAGAGGGCCACAAATATTTTCAGGCTGGTTAGTTGGCGGAATTGTGGAGTAGTATAATTCAAGCTGTTCATAGTGGTATATCAAGTCGGTAAACTAGGCCTGCACCGTGGGAGCTTTATGCCTCCCCCACACGTAGGCCGTCTGGCTCTTGGCCAGCAGCAGGGCCACGGACACAAACCGCCAAATTCTCTGAGGCACAACCTTGGTGCAGGTCAACAATACTATAATCTGAGCCAGTGCAGCAGTGTCAGTGGTCATGTCGGACAGGAGCTCGAATATGCCACACCAATATCTGGCCACTGGGGGACAGCACCGTGCCATTTTGAAGAAGTCCACATCTGAAGCGCAGCATCTGGCACACGTAGTCATTTCTGAGCTTAATATTGAAGAATTTCACTAGTGTATGGTATGTCTGGTGCAGGAATTTAAATGTATAAGACAGAGGCGACAATTATGGAACACAGTGCCCAGTTGGTTACAACAATAGTGTTGTGTCTTGTGTTTGTTTATACAAGCCCTCAACAGACTCCATACAAGTATTACGTAATCGGTTGGGTGTGACTGGGTGTGGTTAATACAGCTTATGACGCAGTACGTTCAGTTAACAGTTGCATGCTGAAGAAAAAAGACGTGCAATCCAGAACTCCGTGTGTGGCGAGTTCTGTTATGTGCTCCCGGGCTGGGGAGGACGCTGCAACTGGCGAAAAGGATGGAAACATGCCCCCAAGAATACAAGACTGCTCTCCCTGAGAGTTTGCCGTGGTCCAGCTAACTGTTTGTGCATGCCACGTGCACCCCAAGAAGCGGTCTACCGTTGGCGTATGTAGAGTCAAAGCAAAACTCCAGCTCTTGAGAGGCCCTCGAAGAACGTTGTCGTGTAGCTCCTATAAGAAATATACAGGATCTGCGCGTTTAGACAACATACACTGTAGGATTGGTGTCAGACTGATTCCGGACACCCCCACCGGGTATGTTTGCCTCTTGTACCAACTAGCTCACAGTGCCACTAGAATCTCCTCTTACCAAGGAGAGTATAGTTCTTGGCATCCATCGAACATGACAACCCTGATCCCTCAGGACCGTGGAAACAATATACTACCTTTCGCTCAGTCACTCGTGCTTACTTAGTCTGTCTCAGAGAGATACACAGAATAATCAGGCTGGGCGTTTTCAATAAGTATTTATTGAACAGTCGTTACTCTGGTGTATAATAGATGAGCTGCAACAACCATTAGACAGTATAAGATATAAATGATTAGCAGTACTATGAAGGTAAATGGATGGTATAGTTCTACCATCTTACAATAATCATGCATACACACGAGTATATAAAACACATGATAAAAAGATGCATACTCCTACGATGCCTCCCTAACTAGATGTACTTTTTTTTTTTTTTTTAATCTCTTTATTGATCAGCTTGCAACAGAATGATACAGAGCCCGGAGGCCGGGGACAATCAATTCGGATGGAGCAAATAGGCAATACAAGCATTTTTACACTTAAAGCAATTCCCAATAAGAACAGACCCACCACCCTCCCCACCCCAGAACCCGGCACTGAGAAAGTTATTCTTGAACCCAATGTCTCAGACAATCTAGACACAAAACAATCCTCAAAGGTGGCCCCGTCCCAACTCCTCAAGCAGCCAGTATGTCATTTCCACTGTCTACTGCAAATCAGGATGTCCAAGCAGGTACCCCGTGAGTGGAGCCCAGAAGTCCTTGGGCAGCGAGGCCTCTGGTAACTCCTCTGCATAAGCCTCCAATTGTTCCCTGCAGTACAGCAGATCACGGACCCATTTCTTTACTGTCGGGATAGTTTTGGCGCCCCAGCATTGCGCAACCGCTCGCTTAGCAAACAGAAGAGAGACAGCCACCAGTTTACGATTGCCTGGCTTCAAGCGCTTCACCCAACCCAGTAGGCAGACATCCAGCGCACACACCACAGTCTCCAGCACCACATCCGTGAGCACTCTTGTAACCTGGTTCCAGAATGCATGTATACCAGCGCAGCGCCATGCAAGATGCAGAAAATCCGCATCATCCTGTCCACATCTCACGCAGCGAGCACTCTCCCGCAGACCAAATGTACGCAGCTGAAGAGGCGTGTAGTATAGCTGGTGTAAGTATTTGATGTGAATAATGCGGAGGTTGCAGTTCGCCATCGGGCGACCTGTCAGCGTGCAACAAAACTTCCAGACATCCAGTGTAAATGAGGGCCCTAGCGCTGCATGCCACTTGTTGTAGGAGGGAGTTTCGGTAATGTCCAGTTCCCTCAGAGATGTATTATATAATTTAGTTATAAGGCCCTTACGTGCTTCGCCTGCCAGCACCGCCTGCAGCATCCTCGGTTCCGCTGGATAATCAGGATAGATATCTCGGACAGCCTGCCTCACATGTACATATGTGAACCCCAGCATCATATTGTGCTCCCGCTCAACCTGTATCTCCGACAGTGGCCGGAACTAGCCATGCTTATAGAGGACGCCCAGCTGTGTAATCCCCGCAGTTCTCAGCGCACTCACTGCAGCCTGCTCCTGTGTGGCGGAAATATGCGGATGAGCCGCAAGCGGCAGTGCAGGAGCGTAGAGATAGTCTAATTGTGCCCTTCTGGCAAGAGCTTTCCATGCCCACGCAGTGCATTGGACAGGGTTGATTTCGGTCCGCGGCCCACCACTTCCGCCCGATAGGGCAGCCGCCACCAGCGGCACAGGTAGCACCGAATCCGCCTCTACTGCGACGTGTGGCTGAAACCGCTGCGGGAAGTACCAATAGTGCGTAAACTGCGCCTGAGCACATAAGTAGTAGAGCCTCATATCAGGTGCTTCAAAGCCACCCCGCTCAAATGGCTGCACCAGCAGGTTCCAACTGCACCTAGGCTTTTTACCACCCCAGACAAACGACAACAGAGCTGACTGCAGTGTATTGAACAAGGCGATATTCCGGCGAATCTGGATGTTGACGAACAAATAAAGAAGTTTAGGCAGAACCGACATTTTAAGGACTGCTATTCGATCTGCTAGAGAAAGTGGTAATTTAGCCCATCGCGCAGCCTGGTCGGCAATCTTAGTGATAACCCTGCCATAATTCGAAGAAATCACCACATCGGGATCTCTATGTAACCATATACCTAAATACTGTACCGGGTCAGTGGACCACGTCAGAGGGAAGTCCAGATCCACCTCGCGGGTACCAACCGTCAGCCGGAACACCGTCGATTTTGTCCAATTGATACTTAAACCAGAATATCTTTCAAACTTTACGTATTCGCGGAGTAATTCCGGCAAAAACGTTGCCGGGTCGCGGACGTACAGTAGCATGTCGTCAGCGTACAGCGAGACTATTAGCGGCCGCTGACGAAAACGCAACGCCGCCGGCGCATGTCGCTGGCGCAGTTTACAAGCCAGAGGCTCTAGCGCCAACGCAAAAAGTATTGGCGACAGAGGGCAACCCTGCCGCGTACCTCTATTTATCGGAAACATTTCAGACACCCAGCCATTCACGCGTATCTGCGCCACCGGCGCAGCATATAGGAGATTGATCCATTTGAGAAAGAAGGGTGGCAGGCCCATGCGCAGCAGCACAGTGAACATATACTCCCACTGCAGAGAGTCGAACGCCTTTGCGGCGTCAAGTAGCACCACTACCGCTTGAAAATCCGCCTCAAAATAGTGCAGCGTGGCAAAAACAGTACGCAAGTTGTGCGTCGTCGATCTATTGGGCACAAAGCCCGACTGATCCGGGAGTACCAGGCTAGAGACTAGGGGCTGGAGTCTACTAGCTATCATCTTTGCCAGAATTTTGGCGTCAATATTATTAATGGATCGGGCCTGTAGGAGTCACACACATTGGCAGCTTTGTCCGGTTTCAAGAGCATAACAATAAGCGCCTCTCTGAGTGTGGGAGGAAGCGTGCCGGTGACATACGCCTCCGCAAAGACGTCCAATAGTCTAGGGGCCAGTTCGTCTGCGTAGGTCTTATAGAACTCGCTCGGGAGTCCATCAATGCCTGCAGCCTTGCATGTCGGGAGCGACATGATAGCGAGTTTGACATCGTCGACATCAAAGGGCTGCGTGAGATATTCACGCTGGTCGACGGACAGCCAACCCAGCGCAATGTCATCCGAATAGAGGTTGATGTCGTCTGTCGGCACCTGAGGCCGACCCCTATAAAGATCAGAGTAGAAGTCTAGCACGACCCTACTAATCTCTGGGGTACTGAAGTGCGCATCACCCTCTTTGTCTAGCATTTCGGTGATGTATTCCTGCCTCGGGGCACGGCCAGCTTCTGCGCAAGGGAACGGCTGGGCCGTCCGTTTTCCCCCTTCCCCATAGTAACGTGCCGTGCTTTGACGAGATCTATGTGCCAACTCTTGGTCTACGGTCTCATTGTGTTCTGAAACCAGATCACGAATCGCTGCCAGCTTTTCTGGAGCAGGATTCCGCTCATAGTCACGCTCCAACGTGGATATTTCCGCAGCGAGTTTACTGATTCTGCGGCGTAAGTCTTTCAAGACCCCAGCCTGCGCCCCAATGCACACGCCCCGTATCGTGACCTTGAATGCCTCCCAGAGGACTCCCGCACTATCCACCGTGCCAGCGTTTTCCTTAAAATAGTTGCGAATCGCCTCGCCAACTGTGCACTTAAAAACCGGAGCAGTCAGTGAAGTTTGTTGTAGACGCCACGCAAACGGGGGCCTCTCGCACTCGGGGACGCGCAGCTCGATCAGGACTGGGGAGTGATCAGCTAGTGTCTTAGCCAAATGACTGACATCAACCACCCAGGTGCAGACAGCTTCAGATACAAGCCAGTAGTCCAAGCGGGACCACGTACCATGAACCGTAGATATAAAGGTGCTTTCACGTGCCTCAGGGTGTCGCATACGCCAAATGTCAAAGAGATTCCCAGCTTCCAAGAGCCCCAGTAAAGCATCGGTCGCCTGCCTGCGTCTCGCCTCCCCACTGCCCACTCTGTCTGCCGTTATATCGAGGCATGTATTAAAGTCGCCCCCCCATATAATTTCAGCAGAAGGAAACCTAGATATACGGCGCCACACATCCGCAAAAAAAGAATGGTCATCCACATTCGGGCCATACATATTAACCAGCAGTACTCCCACACCGCCAAGCTTACCATGAACAATGGCCACTCTGCCCTGCTCGTCTGTCTCAGACCTAAGGACAGTAAAGGGAACCCCCTTCTTAATGAGAATTAGCACCCCACGAGAGTAGGAGGTGAAGCGATTCTGACCCCAGCCCACCGCATACCCACATTTTGCTCAGAGATCTTCGTAAGGTGCGTCTCTTGCAGAAAGGCTACCTGGACATCTAAGCTGTCCAGATGGGCCAGAACAGAACGGATTTTCTTTGGATTGTTTAAGCCGCGTACGTTCCAGGTAACGAGCTTTAGGTTACCACCTGTACCCTGCAGTTAACAGTATATACGTAACAGTGTGATGTCCGATTACAAAAATGCGTTTCCAGGGTTCAAAGTCAGTGCCATAACAAAGTGCCACCCCCCACCCACTTCAGCGAACCCAACTTGCCAAAGCCATCCCATCCCTGAGAAAAAATACCCCAACATAAAAAACCAACAACTTGTAGCAAATAGGGATCTCCCATGCGGGGAGCATCAGAGAGCTACTAGCCTCCTACAGTGTAGGAGGTGGCTGAACCGGTCTATTACCTGTGCCAGGATATAAACACGCAGTTGGAAACAACATAATACATCTCCGCCCTCCAACAGGTAGCAGTTCACCCCACCCAACAGGTAAGTAGCCATCACAATGAGCAATACTACTAGATCCCGCCACAGGCCAGGCATATGAACAGCAAGTAAGGACTCAGTCCATCATCTACTGGAAGGCTCATCGCCTCCCCTCAGTCGATACTTAAGGCAACCCAGAACCATGATATGTGAACTTAAGACATGCCCCATATGTAGAATAGCAGGCAAAAAAAACAAAAAAATACAGTCTGTCACCACACAGTCAATTTACTGCTCCTCATAGTCCATCTCAGCTGGGGTCTCGCGTCTCCGAGCTCTCCACAGCGCCTCCAATCTCCAGCAGCAACGATCCGGCACCCTTGCTTGATCGAGGCGACACCGCTGATCTCTGCTCTGTGCTCCGTCACAGACCGGCTCCGTAGGGGCACCAGCTGGGGTAATCGGCAGCCAGGAATACAAAGCCAGCCGGCATCGGCAGCCGCCCGCAAATCCGTCGATGCGTACCTCAAAGCAGGGTCCCTGTGCGCTCACCTCGCAGCTCACCGGCCCGCGCGCCCTCTCAGTAGCGGATGAAGGCGGCCGCCATTTTGCCTTCACGCCAGCCGGGGGTCTCGCAGCTGAAATTGCTAGTCACGCCTTACCATAGTAGGCTGCAGTGCCACCAATGAAATCGGGGGTGTAACGCCTTGCAGAGCGATCGTCTTTCCAACTTTGATGCAGCGATTTTTAGGCGGATTCTTGGTGGATATCGGCTCAGCCGGGCAGAGCTACATTAAGATGCAGCCATCTTGCCTGGCGCCCTCTAGCGCCCCCCTAACTAGATGTACTTAAGTGTACCTAGCAGGTATGTAGGTGTTAAGCCAAGAATCCCTCTAAGATTTAGTCAACCCCATTACCTGAAGTGTGAGACTGTGGGACCCCGTCCTGGTCTCCAGTTGGACACCCCGCGAGGGATGTTAGACCACTGCGAGCTGGAGTGTCTGCATGCAGGAACCTCAGCGTCTCTGGTCAGTGTGTCGGCCGGGAAGTCTCGGTCTCCTCTGTCTATCTTAGCAAGATGTGATGTATATATACCCATAGGTCTCCCCAGGGGTCCTACTTCGCTGTATTACTGTGTCAGCCTAAGGATGACGTCGGGCATGAACTTTATACATAGATTTTATACAGGCGATGGACGTCCTGCTGTGCTTCCAAGAACCCTCATGCATAATGTATGAGATTTCGAACTAGGGAAAATCCGCGTTCTGAATGCAGTGTTGTATCAAGGTAAAAGGTCAGTCCCTGTAAACCGTGACAAGTGTAATGTAGGGAAGAATATAGGTGCAGGGTAATGAAGTTACCGGGGGCTATGTTATGGTACCTATATGGAATATAACACCCACTCCTCTTCCTAATGGACGACATAGTTAAATTCTAAACATACTACTAGGCTGACTAGATACTGGTACGCAAATCGTTAAAAGCATTAGTTTTTTGTTTTGCTAAAAAACAATGTTTAAAAAGTTAAAAGGTTCTAAAAAAAAATTCTAAAAGAAAAAATGGAAATTGACACTCAAGCTATAGCTCTAATATGTCCGCAGGTATAGTTCGAACTACTATAAGCATTTGAAAGCCATGCATGCTCAAAAAGAATGTCAATTTTGATACGGGGTTCGAATTTTCCGTTTGTTTATCAAAAGTCGTATTTTTTCCCAGCACACGACGGGCCAAATGAGATAAATGTTTATGTCCTGGCTGGTAGACACAACATTTTTGTTGCCTGCCTCTGCAGTTGACGGTCCCTGTAACACCTCGCAGATTATGTCAATTGAGCATAGATGATCTTTCGTACTGTCCACAACTGATGCCGGGGCAGCCTGTGCGCCATCCAAGGCCTGGGTGTCAGAGGAGGAGCCGATGTCTATACCAACAGGAGCTGATACTACCTGTGGTAGCACTAGGAATGCCGCCATCAACATAGGAATACGCTGGGGACACTGCAGAACATGGGCCGTTATCGGGTCCAGTAAAGCATCAACGTCCGGTTGCGCACATGATGGAAGTGTCAGACAGAGATCCAACACGCATTCTTCTCCGCAAAACAGGCATCGGAGGACAGGTAAGATCCAGTCCACCCAGACTGGTCTAAATGACAAGAACCAAGATGCACTTAGTTCCCTTAGGCGTGCCTAGATGTTGTACCATGCGATCACTGTATTTTCGCTCCAGGAGTACTGTTTCCATCTCCTTGGTGACTGAGATGTCCATTGCGTAGCAGAAAAATGACAATCAGGATACCTGCTATTAGAAACAGGATCAGCGGCAGCCCTCCAAATATGCTTCCGAAGTCGGAGTGTATAAAGTTTGGTATAACTCCGAGGACTGTCTGAAAGGTGCTTAATAGTCCAGAACCTATGGTCTTAAAAAGGTGGACGATGCCTGTCGTATCAGACATGTTAAAGATGAGATTTACCATTTCTGCAAAATGGAAGGGGCAATCGGTACGTATGAGTGCCTGTATCTCTGCCGAAGACCTTGCGACTTGAAGATCAAAAGTCTCTCGAGCGGAAGTTAAGGGCACGGATTTCTGTATGAGCATGGCTTTCATTCTGCTCAAAGCATCAAACCGTATTAATGAAACATTTAGTGAAGGCCATAACGGCGCCTCCCTGACTATGTGTTGGTGGAAACAATACTTGCATACAGCAAGTAACCCTGGAACTCACGGTTACCAGATATGCGATGCCCGGAAGCATCCCACAGCAACCTTGATCGTTCAGCATCAAGTAACTCCCATTTGAAAGTAGCCTGAATACTGGAGTGATCACGGCAGCTGGGGCACCCTTTAAGTGACAGGATAAGTTTGCTACCGAACCGTTACAGGCCCCATGAAGCATTTTATCCTGGCATATATGTGATCCACTTAAAGTATTCTCGCAGTTAGTACCGCTTAGAAACACTTCTTTTTCCCCACTCCGGCATCGAAATCTGTACGGTAATTCCCAAGATTCCTTAATGAATTCCCTACCCATTTCTTCATATCTGCCTGGCTGCATTTGTTCAAGGCAATATTGGAATTGAAAGGTAGTGACCGGAAGAGTTATGTAGCCATGGATTAACCATTCCGTGGACGGTGACTCTGCCTCTGTAAATGCTAATCTATCCAGTTTTTCAATACGCAGCATTGTATATTTTGCTCCCCTTTGTGCCATTTCTATCTGTTTTTCTGTCAGATTGTACGAAGAAAACAGAGACGTACTATTTATGAACCGCCAAGGCACATAGCCTGCGTGCAAAGATTGCAGCGTACAGCTTAATAGCATAATAGAACGCAATTGTGATTGCCCGTGTTGTAATATGGACAGATCCTGTTCTAGTACATCAATAGCAGAAGATACAATGTTGCCCAGTGAATATATCCTGGAGGTTAGTGTCGTTAACCCATTGTCGACCACTGCTAGAGCTTTCTCTAGATTTATACGATCTATTTCTCGTAATCTTTCCATGGCCTCTTGTGATATTTTCCAAATCTCATTGTAGACAGCATAATGGAAACGTTTGTGACGTGGCTTCCTAGGACCTAATAAAAATCCCGTAGGTCCACATCCTCTGTAAGTAAGGATAAGTGTTGTTTCACATGTGTAAGTGTTGAGGTCTTTAGCCAATCGAGGCATAACTTCCCAACACTGTAAGATGTCACTACCCCTGGGTGTTGTCTCTGTACATAACGTGGATCTGGCCTGTTGATCCTAAATCCTTTGGTTTTACCCAAGAATCTCTCCTGACAGTTATTGGTGTCTGTGGGCCAAATCAACCATCCCTTCCAATCGGGGTCTGATCTATTGTATCGCATGATCTCATCTAGCGTAATCCCTTCTTGTGATGTTATGTTACCCTCAGTGTGTGATGGGGCTGGCACCCGAGGTGTATTCAAATCTTTGTTCCTGGCTAAACCAAGACAGGTCGTTTGTTGCACCGTTTCATTCAAAAACATTATTTGCTGAGGAATAAGGCATGCTCTAAATAGTGCCTCTGTTCCCTGGACCTGCCAGTCTCTAGTACCCCAGACAGATTTTAAGTCTATGGTGTCTTTCCAAAAGTCAAAACTCTGTTCAGACAGCCGGGCAATAAAGGAAGCAGAATACATTTGTTTGGTGTTAGTCAACATATTTTTCTGTGCCGATGTTGGTGTAACCTTATAATAATATGAGGCTGGGTCTGATGTGTTAAAGCCTGAAAAATCCGGAAATTTCTGTGCAAATGTTTTTGAACTGCTTTTCGGCGGTGTCGGGCAATGTTCCCATTGGTGGTATGTGAAAACATTTCTGGGATTAGCAGATTTATGCAGAAAATGATGGCAATAATGTTGATAGCCATACATAGTTTCAAAATCTGTTGTGTCCTCTAACATTTCCTTATTAGAAAAGGCAGCAGATTTTTCTAAATCAGACAACATATTATTTACAGTTTCATAATCCCAATCATCGGAAAATGTACTGGAGGTAATGATATCACTTAATGAAATTTTAAATAAATGTGGTATTTTTAGAAGTTCGGTCGGGCCAAATATATCGTAATCAACCTTGTCCCACACTATACCGTCAGGTATAGGAACTGCTGTAATGTTCACTGATGATAGGTCTCTTTTTTTCACGATGTGATGATGTGGTTTCAGAATCACATTCACTGTTTGTGCTGCAGAGCTTTCTCGAAGATAAGTTCCATTTATAAGCATACTAAAGACAGTTACTAGGCCTATCCAGAAAAGAAAGAAAATTATCCCGGTAGTTACCCAGAGTTCCACCCAAGGTGATACCAGGTAAGTCTTTTTAAGAAAGTTCAGGAAATCTTTAATTCGTTGTTGGCAAGTTTTTTTGGGCTGGCATCGTTTCAGGTTCACTTGGATCCAATGAAAAAGTATCAAAGTTAATGAAATAGCCAGATGCAGTTCGATCAATTTTCGGTAATTCCGCAGGTTTTGTGGGAACTGTAGCTTGCTCTTGTTGGGGCATGTTGACGTAGATATCCGTGTTTGGTCGAATTGAAATTTGTCTTTCATTTGAGTTCTGATTTTGAACTTCAGTTTCAAGAGGAACGAGTTCCATCGCATTGTTGCATAGTCCTTCATTCCGTGTAGGTGACTCTTCGAACGTGATGAGTCTTTCCGTTTGGACTTCTTGTATAGTTGCGAGAGGAGGGTGTCTGTTACTCCGGAGTCCACGCGGCCTACTGCTCAGAATCGGCCACATAGTGTGGTTTGATTAGGTCTATTGAGACAAATCTTTTCTCCTTTTTACCGGCAAGGGGCGGCAGAAGTACTGTTCTTGTTCCTTCAACTGCCAGGACAGGTACAGGCTTTCTGTATGATGGCTCAAATTCCTTTTTGTCCGCTATTTTCTCTCTGACCAGATCCCCAACTTCAGGGATCCAGACAGGTGACAGACTTGACTTCCACAGTGGCGGTCCTTTTCACCTGGACATTACTCTGTGGTGCCCTGGATTCATTTAGGTCCTGTAAAAGAGCCAAACGTTTATGGATGTCAAAAGGTTTTTCATCCGCCACTGTGCCTTCACAATCAAGATCAGGTACCCACATTCTCGTCCCAAATAGAACCTCATAAGGAGTGACACCCCCTAGAGAACTTCTTGGCTGATTATTTAATGCCCTCTGAACTCCATACAGATGTTTTTCCCAACTTCCACCCAAGCCTAATACTCTAGCTGTTAAAGACTGCTTTAAGTCCCGGTTTTTCCTCTCCACGACCGAATTTCCCTCGGGATGGTACAGAGAGGAGTACCGCAATGCTACACCAAAACCTCCCATGGCTTCCTTGTAAGCCCGAGAGCTAAACGCTGGGCCACGATCAGAATGTAATGTGCCTATTGCGTATGTCCCTATGAAGACTTGCAAATCTTTTACAACAGTTTGAGCGTCAGCCGAGCGTTGGGGCCACACCCATAGGAACCTAGAGCAGGAATCCACTGCAACCATGATATATTTGTAAGCCCCATCAGATTGTAAAGGGCCGCAGTGGTCCAAGTAAACACATGCAAGTGGTTTGTCTGATATTAGTAATGGTGTCTGCCCTGGACGTGTTACGGTGGAGCCTTTCACCTGCTGGCAGATGTCGCATTTCAAGACATAGGGCCCCATGCATCAAGCGAAAAACCAGTCGCAAACGGGCAGATTCGCAGAATCTGCCCCTTTGCGACCGGTATTTTTGCATTTGGGATGCATCATCCCAAATGCAAAAATCGCAATTTGAGAAATCGCAAAATAGCGATTACCTAATTGCGATTGTATTTAGGGAATCGCAAATTGCGATTCCCTGAATGCAATGCATGATGAAATCGCAAATAGCGATTTCGCAAATAGGGGTCGCAAATTACCATCATTTTGAACTTGATGGTAATTTGCAAAAACTTTGAAAAATGCACTGAAGTGCATTTTTCAAAGTTCCTGGTTACACACACACATGCCCTTGGGGCATGTGTGTGCGCAACATGTGTTCACATTGCTATTTCAGGGGTGCAACAGGGTGTCCTTTTGGCACCCTTGAAATTGCATGCGCAATTTGCGAGTACCTATTGGGTACTCACAAATTGCGCATGCAATTCCCATTCATCCCTATGGGCCTATAGGCCCATAGGAATGAATGGGAAGCCATTCCTTAATTGCGACTCGCAATTTGCGAGTCGCAATTAAGGAATGTTTAGGAATCGCTATTTTTTTAGCGATTCATACATGCATAGGCTTTTGCAATTCCTTAATTGCGATTCCTTAATAATCGCAATTAAGGAATCGCAAAAGCCTACCTTGATGCATGTGCCCCATAGTCCTTAGTCTGCTTTCTCAGTCCAGGCCACCAATAGCGTTGTTTCAGTAGAGAAACAGTCGCTGTAACTCCTGCATGTGCAGAGCCTATACCCTCGTGTGCTGCTAGAATTAACCCTAACCTTCGATCCATATTTGGTATTACTCTGTCCCCCACTCCAGGAATTTGAGCAAATGGAACATTGTTTGCATCTAACTTGTAGGAGTACTTGATTGGAAATCTTTTCGGTACTGCTGATTTATTGTGGTAGCAATAATTGCAACCATAATCTCACCGTCTATTCTCGTTTCTTGAACGAGTGATTGCAGCTACGGAAGCCGTGCGTACAGTCCCCTTTGCGGCTTCGTCAGCCAATGAATTCCCTTCAACGTGAACGCCATCATGTTGATAACTCAGCGTATGTATCACGTGAGCTCTTGGTAGTTCGTTTTTCAACTCCACTACCTGTTCCCATAGCGTTTTGTGCTTAATTGTGCCAACTTTTGCATCTTTAAACCCATTTTGTCTCCAGTGGTGTACATATTCATTGTATGACTGCACACAGTAAAATGAGTCACACACAATTAGTGTGGGGAATTCTCAATCCGTATTTACCAATGCCAGTAATAATGCTTTTAATTCTGCTAGCTGTGCCGTGCAGTCTCCTAGAGACTGTGTTTTTGTACAACTCGGATGAAACTTTCCATCCTGCATGCGTCCTTTAACGATAGCACATGCGGCGCTGTATTGCTGTTTACTCCCTATGGCCGGTTGAGCAGAACCGTCAGTGTAAATTATATATTCATACTGATCTAGAGGCAATTATTTCATTTGATAGAGGATATTCTTGTTCGTATTGCAGGAATGCTTGTGTTTTTAAACTTGGGTCGTACCTGTATTCTACATCTGTTGAAGTAAGAGAATTAGCCCATTGTATCCATCTTGGATGTAAGGCTTTAGCGTTGGGAACGCTTGCCTTTGTTGCAGCTTCTAATGCTGGAACTGGGGTAATGACAATTATACGCTTCCCCTGAGCCAGGGCTCTTTCCCTAACTACAGCAGTCTGTACTGCTGTTAGAATTTTTTCAGTTGATGCAAAGCGCATCTCATTGTTTGTGTACAAATGTGATTTGTATGTTATTGGTACTGTCTCACCTTCATTATATGTTAGGTAGGTGTATCCTGTTTGACCCGCAACTACACGGATCACTAGGTTGCGTACATTTACGCGTGTCTGTAAGTGTTTGGAAGCTATCATGTCAGCTTGTAGGGAACGAAGAGTATCTGTGTGTTCCTGTGTCCACTGTCTAACTGTAAAGTCAGGTTTTATTAAATCGCAGAAAGGTTTTACTCTTCCCGCGTAATCCAAAATGTATGTTCTACCAAAGGTCAGGAATCCCAGGATTGATTGTAAGTTTTTTAATGATTTTGGAGTTGGAGCAGCGCACACTTTTCTAAAAAGTTAGCTGCTAGGCTTGTCCCTTCACTTGAAAGCTCATATCCTAGAATAAGGACATTAAGATGGGCAAACTTTGATTTTTTTTTTAAAGTTGAATTTGTAACCCTCAGAGGCGAATCCCAAAATTATGATGCTCACCCTGGTCAAGTGTTCCTCCAGGTCATCATCCGTCAGATAAATATCATCTACGTAGGACAATGCCTCCTCATCCAGATTTTGAAGTAATTCAGTTACCCTAGCCGAAAACAACCCCCTGGCTATTCTTATACCCCTGGGGGAGTCGACAAAATTGACGCTGTGACCCTAGCGCTGAGAATGCTGTCAAATATCTGCTCTCAGGTGCTATATTTTGCCAAAAAAACAAACATTTGAGATGTCTAGTGTCGTTTTGTATTTTTTGCTCACAATGTTATTCATTAATGCAGCACTGTGTGCATTCTGTACTGCTAATGTTTAGTGCAAGTGTTTAAATGTCTGTAATCTAAAACTAGATGGTATGTATTGTCCGGTTTTGATACGGGAAACAAAGGGTTATTCATTTGAGAGGTGCAAGTTTCAATCACTCTTTGGTATTCAAGTTGATCTAAGATCTCCCTGACATGTTTTTTAGCTTCTTGCTTTATTGGATACTGCCTTTGTGCAGTTGGAGTATTTTTTAATGGAATTATGTGGTGGGTTGAATCCTCATCCCATCCAACATGGTTTTTGTATAATCCCGGGACTTGGGCCACCGCCCACTCCCGCGCATATGTATATTTTAGATATTTGGGAACATGGTCGGAGAATGCTGGTAATATTACCGTTTCTCCTTTAGGGCAATCCATGACGAATGCTGGCAGCCAATCTTGTTCAGCTAACAAAATGTCATAGCCAAACGTCAGGTTCTCCCAAAAGAGACCTCTAACTTTCCTACATTTGTCCCCCTCCATCTGGAGTATTATTTCATATAATTTATGTGGGACACTTACCCTAGTATCAGGTGTTTCCACCGTGATATAATCATTCAAGTCCGCTGTCACCAGAAATTCCATCAGGTTCTGGCGAGCTATTGTTACTTCTGCCGCACTGTCTAGCATCGTCGGAGCCCATTCCCTGTTCAGTAGTCGAGTCCTCAGAATTCTAGGCATGTCTGATCTTTAGACCTGCAACCTTCTTCTTTTTGAACTGTGGCTTTTGTTTTAGCTTATCTTCTTTTTTGGAAGTATATTCTTGAGCGTTTTGCTTGTCTCTGGACTTTGTACGCTCTTCTTGTCTGTCTGACCGTCCTTCTCTCTCTGAGTTTTTCATTGAACCCTGATAGGAACGAGAGGAACGTGTATCAGTATCCTGATACCTGTCAGGTTTCCTAATATTGTCCCTATTCCTAAGGTTATACCTCCTTTCGGAGGGCTCCTGTGGAGGAGATCTACCTCTGGATTGGGATCTATCTTCTTTAACCTTTTGTTTTTTGTTATTGTCCCACTTCTTTTTAGAAGAAGCAGGTGTCTGCTTGAAGGTCTCCCTCTCGGGACTTCCCATCAGTTGAGGTTTTAATGCTTTCCCACCCAAACTGTCTCTGCCTAATTCTGCATATGCAGTTTCAATTATTTTAGGTAGTTCGTGCTCCTGTTGTAAAGGACTGAACTCCCTTAGGCGTTGGCGGATAGCCACTGATGCTGCCTCCCCTTTAATATTTGCTAATATTATGGCTGATACCTGGGCATAATTACCTAGTAATTTCATCCCTAAGTTCAGAGCAGGTTCTGCTCCGTACTCATTTTGTATTTGTCTTAATACATCTGGTATTACTGCTAAGGACGGTATACCATGAGTTCTGGTATGTATGGCAGCGAAAACTGTACCCCACGAGGTACAATCCTGTATCTGTGGTGTTATCCCCATGGGCAAGCAGATTGTCAGCATTCTGTGTTTTTCATAAGCGCTGGTATTTGGGAATACTGCTTCTAGCTGGGTACTTTTCTGAGCTATCCAGAATGGCATTTGTTCACGTTTTGCGGGCATTTTACCCATTACTGCGTGTAACGTTTGTGGTGTAATTTTAGTTGCTGTACTTTGTACTGAAGTTGTATTTGTTGTAACCGTTTCCGACTGGACTGTAAGTGTACTCATGACGATTGCCTCATGTTTCTGTAAAGTTTTATTAATTCTTTGTGAAGTATGAGTAAGTCTCCTCCTGGCATTGTTTCGATGTCAGGATGTGGTGTGTGGGCCGCTAATATTGGCCATGTTGCTCCCTCTCTGCCAAGCGGACCGAGTCTTACTCTACTTTCTGTATTGGATAGGGCGCCTTTAAACCAGTATAAATGTTCCTGGTACGTGAGCGGAACCTCAATGTCCTCATACGGACAATATTCCGCTGGTGGTTCATCTTCTGTGTAGAAATGAAATGTCTTTGTTCTTGCATTTGCTGCTGGGAATGTAACCCACGAATAAAATACCTCTGTTCTGTATGATTCGTGTGCCTCGATCACGAAAGCTACTATGCCACCCCTAGGTGTTAAACCATGCGCAAGCCGTTTCAGGGTGACCGCATTTCTAATATTTTCTGCAATTTGAATTGCATCTGCATTTTCCTCATCTACTGAGAGATTTAGATTTTGCACAACTCTATCCTCTTCCTCTGTCACTGTTTAAAAAAGAAGGAAGAGCTTTTCAAGGAAACTAAGATAAGGTGTTTTGCACAATTTTAGGAACACTGTGTCCTTCAAGCTTGATTAACCAACAGCCAATAAATAGGATGTTTCGCCTACTCAGCTGTGGCAGAGTTTTACCCACCCACTCCAGACGTCTCTGGTGTTTTGTTAATAGGGATTTCTGAGAAATAGCACGACTGAACTACTCAGATTCTACTGTTAAATAAGTACCCAACCAACGTTGGCGGCGCCATGTCGTGTAGCTCTTATAAGAAATATACAGGATCTGCGTGTTTAGACAACATACACTGTAGGATTGGTGTCAGACTGATTCCGGACACCCCCACCGGGTATGTTGGCCTCTTGTACCAACTAGCTCACAGTGCCACTAGAATCTCCTCTTACCAAGGAGAGAATAGTTCTTGGCAACCATCGAACATGACAACCTTGATCCCTCAGGAGCGTGGAAACAATATACTACCTTTCGCTCAGTCTCTCGTGCTTACTTAGTCTGTCTCAGAGAGATACACAGAATAAACAGGCTGGGCGTTTTCAATAAGTATTTATTGAACAGTCGTTACTCTGGTGTATAATAGATGAGCTGCAACAACCGTTAGACAGTATAAGATATAAATGATTAGCAGTACTATGAAGGTAAATGGATGGTATAGCTCTACCATCTTATAATAATCATGAATACACACAAGTATATAAAACACAAGATAAAAAGATGCGTACTCCTACGATGCCTCCCTAACTAGATGTACTTAAGTGTACCTAGCATGTATGTAGGTGTTAAGCCAAGAATCCCTCTAGGATTTAGTCAACCCCATTACCTGAAGTGTGAGACTGTGGGACCCCGTCCTGGTCTCGAGTTGGACACCCCGCGAGGGATGTTAGACCACTGCGAGCTGGAGTGTCTGCATGCAGGAACCTCAGCGTCTCTGGTCAGTGTGTCAGCTGGGAAGTCTCGGTCTCCTCTGTCTATCTTAGCAAGATGTGATGTATATATACCCATAGGTCTCCCCAGGGGTCCTACCTCGCTGTATTACTGTGTCGGCCTAAGGATGACGTCGGGCATGAACTTTATACATAGATTTTATACAGGAGATGGACGTCCTGCTGTGCTTCCAAGAACCCTCATGCATAATGTATGAGATTTCGAACTAGGGAAAACCCGCGTTCTGAATGCAGTGTCGTATCTAGGTAAAAGGTCAGTCCCTGTAAACCGTGACAAGTGTAATGTAGGGAAGAATATAGGTGAAGGATAATGAAGTTACCGGGGGCTATATTATGGTATCTATATGGAATATAGCAAGGTAAAGACCCTACGGAGGAGCACGGTCAATAAGCCTGCCAAAAATATACTTGAAAGACCGAAAGAAGATATACTGTGCCACAGCATAACACAGAGCCAGCATCGATACAAAGCAGAAACTCTAAAGGCAGCGACAACCAAGTGTAAGAAAACACAAAGGCAGCGACAACCAGGTGCTGAAAAGCGTTAAAGACGACGACGACCAAGCACAGAGAAACGCTAAATGCAGTGACAACCAGGTACAGAAAGCAGAACTATAAATACTGAAGTGAAAGGAAAACGTGCCACCAAACCTCCAATCGAGATGTGGCCGGGGCCTGTGGGCTCAAAGTAGCATGTGGCATCCACAATAAACCCAAGCATAAACATAGTGGTTGTGCTTATGAAGCCGTTGGTCCCTATCGAAGTGACCACAAAGGTAGCTGGTGGCGCTTAGCACAACTCCAAAGGGTTTGAAGCTCGTCAATAGCTGTTGAAAAGAGTGCCAAATGTGGTGCAGCTGCTTTCCTGAAACCACTGCCTCCTTTCCGTACTGCCAAAAAGCAAAATATTGACGCCAGATGGAATGCCTGGATCGAAACGTTCAATGACTTCATAGATGCTATAGAAGAAGCAGATGACAAAAAGGTAATCAAATACTTAAAGAACCTTGCAGGTGACGTATTAAAAGAAGTGATAAAGAAGTTATCACAAACTGATGAAGTATCATACCGTCAAATCAAAAAGATGCTGGTGGCCAAATTCAATCCAATGCCTAATGTCGACTATGAAAGGTGCACTTTCAACCAAGCGAGATAGCAACCTGGTGAGACAATGGATGAGTTTGTTGAGAGACTTGATACGCTCATAAAGCACTGCCAGTTCAATGAATTCAGTGATGAAGAAATCATGCGTCTTAGAGTTATTGATGGTTGCCTCTCTGATTCATTCCGACGAGACATGCTGAGAGAAATGCTCAGTTTGGAGAAAGTGCTCATGGCTGCAAGAGCGGAGGAACGTGCCAATCGACAAGCAGCTGATATGGCAGCTGGAACAACCCAAAATAAATCCGCTTTGAGAATGAAAAGTAAGCTGAAACACAAGGCAGAGGCCAAAGAGTGATGTCTTAGAAGAAAAAGAATTTGTTTCCGCTATGGATTCTCCTTTCACGTGAAGGCAAATGAACTTGCATCGGACAAATAAGCAAAGGCTGCGGGAAGGAAAATCATTTCATACCGGTTTGCAAAGCAAAAGAGAAATTGTGTCACTTAGAGACTAGAAGATGGACGTCAGAAAGTTCCAGAAGCACTATTGCCACTCCCACAGCGCCAATTGGTAAGTGGAAACTAAATGAAGTTGATCGTTATCAAATTCATCTTCCAACAGTTCAGTGATATCATCATCGAGTGACGATAAGGAGAATGGCTGTGCGATGGTGATGTCAGTCACCGACCGACGTGCACATGTAGGATTGGCCGCTTGCAACAAAAAAAACAAATCTGAAAAGAATCAACACATAAAGCAACAAAGTTCATTTGGCTATTGTCCTAAAATCATGTTCAAAGTGAATGGTTGCCCTACAACTTTCATTATAAACAGTGGTGCATCGATAAACATCATGCCAGCAGGAAAGTACAAAGAACAGTCTCCGATACCATGTCTCACATTGTTGAGAACAAAAGTGTACACCTGGGCAGCTTCTGCACCCTTGCAGAGCAAGGGATCTTTTGTGGCGGCCATGAGGCACAAGAAAATGACTGTGCAAGCGCCAATTCATGCCCTTCCAGGTACTTCGTCAAGTGCATGCTTACTAAATTTTGATACTGCTGCTGAAATGGGAATGATCTCTTAACTCCAACTTGAACGCATATGCTGAAGTAATGAGCCAATTCCCGACATTGTTTCATGGACTTGGTAAGCTTAAGACAATGAAAGTACAGCTTCACATTAATGAAGATATTCACCCTGTTGCACAGAGGCACCGCCAATTTACTTTTTTCTTACAGAAAGCTGTCAAAGAACTGGAGACTGTTGAAGCATGACATCATCAAGTGCTCTACTGGTCCAATGCTGTAGGTTTCACCCATTGTGGTGGTGCCAAAAATGGACAGTGTAGTGCACATTTGTGTTGCTATACGACAGACCAACAGAGTAATCAAAAGAGAAAGACATCCAGGTCCACACATTGCGGACACACTTTTTCAACTCATGTTGGTTTGTTTAGATATAAAAGACTCAGTTTTGGTGTGTCGTCAGCTGCCAAAATCTTTCAAGATGTCATTCGTCGAATAATTCAGCCTGTCACACACATTTAACTACAGTGGGCCCGATTCACAGAACTAACTTAAGACAAAATCCTAAACTTACTACCATTTTGGTATTCACAGAAGGCACTTACTCATTTTGGTATTCACAGAAGGCACTTACTCATTTTGGTATTCACAGAAGGCACTTACTCATTTTAGTATTCACAGAAGGCACTTACTCATCAATGAGTAAGTGCCTTCTGTGAATACCAAAATGAGTAAGTTACTCAAAATGAGTAAGTTACTCATTTGGTATTCACAGAAGGCACTTACTCATCAATGAGTAAGTGCCTTCTGTGAATACCAAAATGAGTAAGTTACTAAAAATGAGTAAGTTACTCATTTTGGTATTCACAGAAGGCACTCATTAATTGAGTGAGTGCCTTCTGTGAATACCAAAATGAGTGTCTTCTGTGAATACCAAAATGGTAGTAAGTTTAGGATTTTGTCTTAAGTTAGTTCTGTGAATCGGGCCCAGTGATGATATCTTGGTGTTTGGGGCTACACGAAAGGAACAAGATAAAGCACTCTCACAAGTATGCGGTCAGTTTGCTGATGGAGGTCTCACACTAAATGCAGAGAAGTGTGATTTTCCCAAAAACAGAATTAATATTTTTGGTCATATTTTCTCTGAACAGGGAATGACTCCTGACCCCGAAAAGGTGCAAGCTTTGTCGTCTACTTCCCCTCTCGAAGATGTGACTGTGTTACGATCTTTCTCAGGCATGTCTGGCACTGTTCCAGGTATATACCTGGATTTGCCACTGTGAGTGCCCCGCTAAGAGAACTAACAAAGGGAGTTGTTCCATTCGAATGGTCATCCAACTGTGACCGAAGTTTCAAGAAAATGAAGCACTCAATTGAAAATGCAACTGAAATGGCTTATTTTGATCTGAAACTGCATACAGATATTGTTGTAGAATCAAGTCCAGTGGGGTTGGGCGCGATCCTTGCTCAACACAACCGACAGCCCGATGCTCAGAGACACATTGTGGCCTATGCTAGCCGGAGTCTATCTCATACTGAATGAGCCTATTCTCAATTTGAGAAAGAAAGCATAATTCTAGTATGGGCGTGTCAACACTTCCATGTGTTTCAGTAAGGAAAACATTTCACCCCAGTCACGGATCATCAGGCGTTGCTCACCATTTTCGGAAATCCGAAAGCCAAGATGCCCCCTCGCATCGAGGGGTGGGGATTGCGTCTACAGGCGTATGATTACACTATTGTGCATAAACCGGGGAAGGATAAGAACCCTGCAGGCTATTTTTCACGAGTGCTGCTACAGCGTCATAGTACGACATCCAAAGCAACTGAGGCCTACATCAACTTCATAGTAAAGTCAAATACGCCTGCAGCTCTTTCTATTGAACAGATTCTAACAGCTACTAATACTAACCATGACATGCTTACGCTAAAAGACAACCTTGCAACACAGTCATGAAGGAAACTGACCGCTTACTGATGATGTTGAATACCAGAAATTCAAGAATGTTTGAGAAGAACTTTCTGTTACACATGATTGTGTCATACCTAGAAGGGCAAGAATATTTATCCCTGAACGCTTCAGGCAACAAGTCATTGAACTGGCGCATGAAGGACACCGTGGCATCACCGCCACAAAAAGAGCCCTCAGGGATCAAGTGTGGTTCCCTCGTCTTGATGAACAAGTTGAAAGGGAACTAAAACCTTATCACCTGTGCAATTGTCTGTCTCCCAGAACAACTCGGCACCCACTAAATATGTTGATCTCCCTAAGCAGGCCTGGGAGAGGATTACGGTTGACTTCTTCGGACCTCTCAATAAGGACATCATGTCATGGAGGCTGTCGATGAGAACTTGCGTTTTCCTTTAGTGGAAGACTTATCAACCACATATGACAAAGTCATTGCGAGGCTGGATGACCTTTTCGCAGCATGGGGTGTTCCTTCCATTCTCAAATCTGACAACGGTCCACCCTTTAATAGCAGAGAGTTCAAAGACTTTCTTAATTGTTTGAATATAAAACATCAGAAAAGTACACCTTTCTGGCCACAGGCAAATGGCGTGGTTGTACGATTTATGAGTACTTTAGAAAAGGGTGGTGCAGCACGCTACGCTAGAAGACGATGACCTCAAGTAAACTTTGCGCACAGCCCTCCGAGCCTACTGTTCCACTCCTCATTCCACAACAGTAGAAAGTCCTGCCACCTTACATTTCGGGAGAGCTTGTGTAACGAAGATACCACAATGGACCACCAGTCGATCAATAGACCCGAACGAGATTCATGTCACTGACACCTCTCGCAAACTCAAAATGAAGGCTTACACTGATAAGCAACGAAGCGCTAGCGAAACAGTTGTCGAGAATGGAGACTGCATTCATGTTAAGCAAAGGAGGGCCCACAAGACTGATGCTCCATTTGATGCTGAACTGCTCAGAGTTGTGACGATCAAAGAACATATGGTAACTGCCCAGCGACCTGGGAAAACCATATCCCGAGACTCGTCTTACTTAAAGCCTTTGCCTAGATGTTTATCAGCTGCAGAACTCATGAGTAAGGCCTGTCCACCTGAGAGCCCAAGTCAAGCATCTGACTCTTCTCCAGAGATTCACACAACTAGAATGGGGAGAGGCAACATCCCTACTCCGACCTCCCAAGTCAATAACTATGACACACAAAAAGGAGTAGGAAAGTGTATATTGAAGGTGGCACGTGCTAAGTGAGATGCCAGATGAAGGCGCCACTCCTCTACTTCGTACAACAAGATTGCGACGATTGGTGCAAGCACCTCAATGACTCATCGAAGAGTTATAATGTGTACATATGTGTGTGTGTGTGTGTGTGTGTGTGTGTATATATATATATATATATATATATATATATATGTGTGTGTGTGTGTGTTCATTCTTTATATTTAACAAATGGGGAGATGTTGTGATCTGTGTTTTGTTTATAAAAGGCCTCTAGTAGCCCTCGACAGGCTCCTTACAAGTATTGTGTAATTGGTGGGTGAGACTGGGTGTGGTTAATAAAGCTTGTGATGCAGTATGCTCAGTCAACCTTTGCATGCTGCAGATCTCCGTGTGTTGCCTGTTCTGTTATGTGCTCCTGGGCTAGGGAAGACGCTACAAATAGAACCAATCTTCTGAGATTTGACAGCCAAGATCGGTCTCCCATTTGGTTTTTGCCTTTGGGGGTCACTATTGTCAGACTCTCATAAAAAATGAGATGGGAACTCCTCAGAATCCGGGTGATGCACAAAGATGTCCACCTCTTGACATCCCCAACTCTGATTAGATAACCACAGAGGATTAGTGCGATCAAGCGAGGGAATGGAATTAGGAAAGGAACAGCTGGGAATAGGAAACCTCAATGAGCCATCGTCTTTTCACACCTTGCCTTTAACTCAAAAATAGAGCTACCATGCCTCCTGGCGAAAACACAGAAATCATCTATATAAGAAAATAAAGGGACGCCCAAAAATGAGGTTGTTGCAAAAACAGGTAGGCAGATACTAATTCACTATTCAAAAGTATCGCATACTTAAGGTTCTGAGTCTTCAAGGAACGAAGAAAAGCGATCACAACATGTTTCTCAATCCAAATCAGTAGAAGGTATACAAATGTTATAATGCAGGTGTCATCAAAGGGGGATACAACTTTCAGGGACATTACTGTTAGAAGTATCAGGTCTTTCCATAGACTGCTGGAATCTCATTCATGAAGCAAACTGTCATTGTTAATCGTTGAGTATACTTCCTACCTGGAAGTTGGAGCGCTCACCCGGGCAGATAGTAATCGAAAAGAGGGAGTCGGTAATAGGCTTTCTTACCGCTATCCTGAAAGGAGGAATCCCAGGAATCACTGTGCTCACCAGAAGCACAGCCGGACCGGCTGTAACAATGAAGAAGAATACTTCAGGGAAAGGCGGTCAGACAACGTGTCTACCGCAGCAGAATGACAGGAGAAACTAAGTTCTGCAGAGAGCAGCCGCCCTCTGCACCGAAGAACCTCAGCAACACTAGAAACAAGAAGTTCCCACACACAGAGAGCAGCTGCGTGAAACCGCAGACGAAGGCAGTTTCCAGATACTGACAAGGAGCAAAGTTCTCCGCTCTGAACTCCACGGAAACTGACTCGCTCAGCCGAACGAGCCCAAGGGAAGGTGAACAAAAGAATTGCGCACGCCAGCCGGCGTGCGGAAGACAAATTTATGCCCCCACTCCTCCTCTTCCTCCCACCAGGCCTTCTGGGAGTTGTAGTTTGTAGGTGGCCCGGCGTGGGGAGAGTCAGGAATGTGCTACTGGGCCTAGATCCTGACAACTATTGGGACCTCTGACTCGGGGCCGGCGCTAGGCATGGGCAGCGTGGGCAGCTTCCCAGGGCCCCGTGCCGGCTCGCAGCCATGGGGCCTCGCACTTTCAAAAACTCCAGAGTTTGGAGGCCCAGGGGGCCCCCTAAGCGTTTTTATTTTTACTATTTTGAACAATTTCGGCAGGCTGGTCCCTCTCTCTTGGCCTAATCGCTGCATCTGCATGAGGATAGCAGCGATTAGACAGGTTATTAAAGAGCCCTCACGTGTGAGGTGCGCCCTTCCCCTGTATGAATGAAAAGCAGGATAACCTGCAGGGCGCAGAACAATGAAAATGCTCAGCTCACCCAGGATGAGGGAAAGGGAGCACAGAGGTGAATTAAAGGGGTAGGACAAACGGAATAAAGTGAGAGGGGGCGGGGGAGCAGATAGGTGTGAGTATGGCAGTGAGACAAGTGGTGCACGCAGAGGAGCACAATCAGAATTTAAAAGTGGCTGGACTAGGGCTTTAAGTGTGCTGGGTCCCTCGAGTCTTTACCTGGTGGTAAATTAAAACGGACATTGAAACAGGCCCCTATTGGACACTATATTCATGTCCTTAACTTTACCTGCAAAAACAATGATCCAGTGTCTGCACAATAAATGTAACATGGTAGCCTGGTTGGGCTGGCCTATAGGGCAAACAGGCAGTGCCTGATGGTCTAATCTGTCAGGTTAGTATGTAGGCCGTTTTTTGGGCTGTTTGTTGGCCTGCTTTATGGTCAGGTGAGCAAATTTTTACTGTTGATTTTCATGATATTAAAACAAACATTGCCTGCAGCAAAATCAAATCTATGCAGTCTCCCATACCTTACAAAAAACGTAAACAGCAAGTTAAAAACTGCCCTAATTTGGAAACATGGGACACTTTTCTAGCTAACTAATTCACTAATTGCGGCCACTTTTATTTTGGTGCCCGGGGCCTATTTCCTGACCCAGTCTCACACTGCATGATAGGGTAATCCATGGCGGCGATTTTGATTTTGTTCCTGTTTATATTTCACATGCTTTACTTAATCTTGCATTCCTCAAGAGTGTTAGCTATGTCCAGGATGTGTGTTTCTGTATTTCATTTCACAGCGTATTACTCTTCTATGGGGCACACATCGTAGTGAGTCGCCTCCAGGTGTTTATAACAGGCTACAGTTGAGTGCTTTGGACTTGAGACTGAAGGCAGCACAACTTTCACACTGTGCCTGTCTGTGGGTCAAAAAGGTGTCCAGAATACATGGTCATTCAATACATGGCCTCTCTGCAGAGCACACAAAGCAACGGTCCCATATTCCAGTTGCAGTTGGTATTCTGTGCAAATGTGTGTGAAGGAGGTACTCATTGGTCAAAACAGTGACAGGTGAACATAAAATAATTTATTGTTGTTACTCATTTATCTTTAACAGCCATTGACAAAACCAAATACCCCTGTCTGTTTTTAGATGTAAGTCAGTTGTTGTCTTATATTTCTGGATTCAATCACAGAAAGCTGAGGGAAAGATGAGAAAAAGAGTAGAGCATTGAGGGGAAGGTGAATTTAAAAGGGTCAGCATCAACAAGAAAAGATAAGATGTTCCAGGAGGATGGAAGGGGAGAGGTGGATGTAAATGAAGCAGAACAAGGAAAGAAGTAATGAGGCTGGGGGAGAGATGAGAGTTGAAGGGGAGTGTATGGATAAGATGTGTGGATATAAGAGAGACAGAACCAGCAAGGGAACATAAGCAGAGGGGAGAGAGAAGTATTGGTGAGCGATGGATGGAAGAAAACAGGACCACTGAAAGAAAAGATGTCAGAGGTTGGGCAGGATGAGACAGGAGGGGAGAGGTGGAAGTTAGAAGGGTCAGAACCAGCAAGAGAAATTTGAATCCTAGAACAAAGAAGTCCACTTCCAAATCTCTTTCGTAAAACGTAATTTACTTATTGACAATGTGCCGGCTTCTGACAACTCTAGGAGTTTGAAGTAGCATTTGTGCTGTATCAGATGATTTGTGGCTGACTCTTGATCGTAGAGTTAGAGCAGCCTTAATACTACTAAAACTTAGCACCACATTTGACACTGTTTCCCAGCCAGTACTTATAAATCAACTAGTACAACCTGGAATTTAAGTATCACCCTGGTGTGGTTTACCTGTATCCGATTTGAGAAATCTGAAACAATCCACTCACCACCTATTTCTATTATGTTCTAAACCTCTGACTTGTGGAATTTATTGGGTCTCCGTTGTTCAATCTATATATTTCCCAGTTAGTCTTACTCATACAGTACTTTGGTTTCTTGCTGATATTTTGCGCATATTGATACCCAAACATCACTTCCCTCAGTTGCAATCTGGTCTTTGCCCAAGAATATGTTTGGACTTGAATGCTAACAGTTGATTTCTGAATGAAGACAAATTCATTAAAACCTTAAAGTGAAAAATCAAGGGTTCTAATTTTTAAAGGATCTCATACCATATGGTGTTCTCTTTGGTGGCTGGTGGAGCTGGGTCAATCGCCCACATTGGTGGAGTCAGCAAAAAAATCTTCGATTCATTTTCCAGCATCTTTTCTTTTTTTATTCGGAACAGATTAACCATGTTTCATCCACTTGCTTTTACTATATCCATAAGCAACACAAAATCATCCCTTTTCTACCCTCTCACTACCGTGAAGCTGTTGTGCAGTCAGTTATCTTCTCACTAGATTATGCAAATGCCCTCTCTCTTGGGCTTCCCGCCTTTTAGCATTCAGTACCCTTCAAATCATTCAGGACAGTGCTAGGCTCCTCATCTGAGACTGCTGCATCGCAATGCTATTTCTTCTCACCTTTCTGCTGTCTGCTGGGTTTTTGGTCCAAAACCCTCTTTCTGCAAGGCACTATCCATTTGTCACTGTGCACTGCATTAAAAAGGTTCTCTCTTTCGACAGCACTCCGTACTGTTCATTCCAGAATCCTATACTCTGTGCCATCCAAACTCCTGTGCCATCCTAAAATTTAGATGGCCCTGATTGGAGACAGATCCTTTTCCTTTCTAGTTGTGCAGGACTGGAACTATCTCCCTCTTGAGCTATGGTGCGACTCCAATTTTTTGGAAAAACACTTAAAACTGTCTTTTCTCCACATTAGTAAAGTCTACACCTCTCCTTTGGAACTCTCTTAGTGCCAGAATGCCCGATTTGCATTTCATTTTCATTTATCCCATTCAAGAGTACAATAACTAAGTTAAATTCATTTAATGTATTTCCACTTATTAGAGATTTAAAATGTATGTACGTATTTAATTAGGATTATTAATGCTATTTCTAAACATTTTACTTATATCAAAACTAGGTAAGTAGCTTCTTGCAAAGCTGCTTCAAACAATGCCATATAATTAATGTCCAATTGACATTCCCTCCTATGAGATCACTTCCTGTCAGTTTAAATCTTATGCAAATTATAGGGGCCTCCCATGTTTCTATTCTGCCAGGGGCCCCACAAATCCTAGGACCGGCCCTGCTCTGACTGCATTGATGAGTATAATCAAGAGACCAAACATTTGTGTGTGTTGTGCTGCAGCATTAGTGTGAAGCAGGTGGTTCCTGGGAAAATGCTGGGTATTGGTCTTTGTACAGAGCTCGGAGTCGGAGAAAAGTGCAAGTATTGAGAGCGGTGGGGTTAGCTGTAGTTGCTGGGGTCAGGCATTCCAGAAACCTACTTTTAGAAAAAAAGTCTCCAAAAGTTCGGACCCCCCAATTGGTCTGGCATCAAAGGGCGGCTTTTTCTCTAGTAAGAAAGATCAGGGGCAACTGTCTGACAGCCTTGCAGGTGGAATAGAGACAGGGTGAAGCCATGCTTTTACTAAGCTTTTCCCAAGCCAGCTGGGTCCTGGCAATGGAATTCATCTTTTTGTCATTCCCCGGTGGCATTTGTATTACTGCACTCACTGGTACAGGGTATGCTGTATAATGTTCAACCACAAAATGGGCTATGTAGAGGGTGGCTGTAACCAATAGTGCGCATAGTGAGCTTGTGCACAGTGAAGTCTGGAGCGGCCGAACCTTCCTGGTCAGGCAAAGTAAGTGTCTCCCGGCGGACCTGAGGCTTCCGGCCAGCCCAGGCCAGTGTGACCATTAGTGATGTAAGTGTTTTTTTTTTTTTACTTCTGGGATTGGAGTGTTGTAGAATAAATACAACATTTTAGGGAGAATGATCGTCATTAATGCGATTCTATCCATCAGGGAAAACGGAATTTTGTCTATACAAGCCTGCAAGGGAGAGGTTTAGGAGGTGGTAGAGAGATACAGGGATCCATAAAATAATATTTTGATTTTCTTACAATAGGAACTAAAATGAAAACATGCAAGGACCCATTTTTAAACTTAACATAACTCGGAGGTTAGGAAAAACGTGGGTATCAAAAATTGCAAGGCTTTGTAGGGATGCGTATACAAAAAGACCTATTGGCTTAAACAGATATCCTGAAGTGATCAGATTACATTGTGTTAGGAGACCAGCACAAAAATAAAACTTAGCTAGTAATGTAACAAAAAGAAGCAGGGGAAGAAAGTTAAGGTGGTTTCTGATCAACCAAGAATGCCTCACAGTCTGTGATGTGGCTAGGCGTTTCTGTTTTTCGATATAAGCACAGGGCCATTTAAATAGTTTCTCTGTTGTGCTATCGGGTAATTCATGTGGTCATTCAGGCC
>CAWUFW010010141.1:100000-425000 GCA_963921515.1 Calotriton arnoldi
AGGCAAACCTTGCTTCCCTCAAAACAACGCTAAATGCAGCAGCTAGAATGTTCACAGGAGTGAAGAAATTCGACCATATCTCACCCGCACTCAGAGAACTAAAATGGCTCCCAGTTGAACTGCGTGCCAGTTTCAGAACAGCCTGCCTCACCCACAAAGCTCTTCACACAGGCAAACCTGAATACCTGGCCTCCAAACTCAAAAAAGCCGGTCAGACCAGGACCCTCCAGAGCTCGAACAATCTACTACTCATCCCGCTGAAAGCATGCAAACAAAAAACCGCGGCCCGGTCCTTCGCGGGCAACGCGCCTAAAATCTGGAACGCTATTCCCCCCCACATCAGAACTATCCCCTCCTTCGCAAAATTCAAAGGACAGCTCAAAAATCTTTTCATAGATCGGTCCCTAGCGAAGGGACATGAGCTGCAGAAGCGCCGATGACATTACTCTCTGGATGGGAGCGCGACCCTAGACAATGAGACCCGGCGAAGGCACTACAAGTCTTCATTGCCCCTGGTTACTTAACCCGCTGAAACCCACCGTCCATGCTTGATACTTTCACTGTATTTTTGTTACTTGTATTGATACTTTCACTGTATTTTTGCTACTTGTATTTTTGGTCTTTTGCAATATGACTGTTGTAAAGCGCTCTGATACCCTCGGGTCTGGCCAGCGCTATATAAAACTTCAAAATAAATAAATAAATACTTTGCACATTGCCCTAAGTTAAGCTGTCTACCATGCCATAGCAATCAAGGGGTTGCGCTCAGGTTAATTTAGTAACTTTGAGGTTTCACATTTTCTTTTCAGTTACCCTGACATGGGTTGTGATTATTCCTTGAGATGGGTGGTCACCGACAACAAATAATAATCCAGCTTCTTAAATCCCCTTTCCTAAATCCTGAAAAGATTCTGTCACTTTCTTGGTTATATTCAGAGTTTTATTTCCTTCTTTTTCTTAGATAACTTGGGGTGCAAATACCAATCAAATCACACCAATCACTACCGTCCATGGAGGATGAAGTATTCTTTGTGGTCCTGGTTCTGTATCAAACCCTATGAATTCCTCTGAGATCTCATCTAAACAGTTATCACAATGAATAAATACTGATTGGTTGTTCTGTAGTATGTAAGGCTGAGTACACATCACTGAACAACAGTCCTGCTTCTGATATCCAAACGTCTTTCTCTCAATGTCTGCTCCACCAACACCTGCTCTGTCACTCCACTTATTTTATGTGTATCTCCCCTGCAGCACTATTGAGTATTGTTCGTTTTCTGCACCACATCTGAGTGCATTCAGCAATTTTTCACTTTTTCTCCATTACTGACATTCTACACGCTGGTACTTTTCTAACCCCTCAATTGTTGGTTATTTATTACATAACTAACCCCATATATTTTCTTCAAATCTATTCTGGTTGTACTTTTAAGGGTCCACTAGCAGAGGCTTGCAGTTGTGAAACATTATAATTAATAGAATTTTTACCCCTTTTTAGGAAATGCAAAGAATGTCCTTTATTATTTTTTTAACAATTTTTAAATCTTCTCCACCTTCCACTCATAGGATGTGTTGTGCTTTACTGAAATACCCAACGTTCTAGGTAGTCCCATGAATAAATGTTTTTCTATGTTCTTTTCTTTCACACATTTTTCTTTTTCTTTGCATAATTAAATTGTTTTTGTCTATATTATTTTTTTACAGTTTGTAAGTAATAAGAGTTAGTAGATACGCAAATAACAAATATGGTATTTAACCCCCTCCTCTGCCCACCCCTCCGGCCCTGTCCAGTAGGTGGACGGTAGGATAATAAGGTAATGAGAGAGCATAGTAACCTGTTTCCATTAATGGGACCGAGAGTGAAACAAAATGTGCTTGCATAAATGTGTGCGTACCCTAAATGAGTGTGGATGATGGAATTCTGCTATACGCCCTAACGGTGTCCTTCATACTAGCACTATATCTAGTGCCTCTACATAGCTCAGGAATTGTTACTTCCCGTGAAATGAGCTGAGATGTCAGTGCTATGTGCCAGGCTACTTCATTAGGGTACAGGACTGCGTGCATATTTCACATGCACAAGATTAAATTCGGAGATCAGTTTTAGAGGAACGAGGCCTAGCCAGACTTTTTGGAACAGTATTTAGTTAACGGCATATGTGCGCCCAAGTGAGGAACATACTAATGTCCAAGTCCTTAAGACCTGTGCACTTACACCATCTGTAGGGACCAGGATGACACTAAGGGCCTCATTACGACCTTTCATCACAGCGGTGGCGCGGCGGTGCAAACCACTGCTCTGCCGAAGGTTGCTGCCCCCTCGCCCGCCAGATTTCTACTTTTCAGTGGTCGGGCGGGCGGCGTGGCAGTTCCCCCTGCGGTGCCCTTTCAAAGGCGGCGCTGTCTCTAAAAAAGGCACTGCATTAGGAACTTCTCACAAGGTTCCTGCACTGCATGGACTTGAAAGTCCATGCTGTGTAGTAACTTATGTGCATGCTCACGGGGGGGCACATGTAATGCCATGCCCCCCTGTGTTCATCCACATATGTTTGAGTCCTTTGTTTCCTCTCCACCAGGTTTTTTTATGGCGGTGGAACCGCCATGAAAACCTGGTGGAGAGGTAACTCGTAATATGCTTGGCGGGACCATGGCGGTCTCGCCAAGCATATTGCGGCCTCTGACCGCCACTCCTACACCAGGGAGCGTAATCAGGCAGTCGTTGCGGCAGTGGCTGGATCCGCCACTGCAGCGCCACCACGAGTCTGGCAGTCCTCAGACCGCCAGACTCGTAACAGGACCATAAGTTTTGTCGGTTGTTGTCACAGACTACCTTATCCACTGGATCATGATCTGGACCGGGTTCCTGGTGTAGCACTCCTAAGAGGCTTCCTCTTTTCAGGTACACCCATCACTCAGCTCAACTCTCAAAGCACTCTAGCCAAGCACTCCTGTCTATTCTCAAGGCCAGTGGTTCCCAAACCTTGCGCCGTGGCTCCCTGGGGAGCCATCAAACCTAGCCAGGAGAGCCGCGCACCAAGCACTTTAATGCATTTAATGTTGAAGGGTCTGTTGGCTTCAGTTGAACTAATTAGACTTAAACGCATGATGTAGATGATTTGGAAATGACATGCCTAAAGCTGTAAACGTAGTGCTTAATTGATGGTATTTCGAGGGAGGTGACCTCCATATTTCACTGGATCCCCACGTTCCAACACTCCCAAAGTAAGCGGAAGATGCCCGATTTATTTTGTTACTCGTTAATAGTTTTGTTTTTTCCAAATGCATTTTACACCAATGCAAGTTATCAGGAAAGTACTGTTGTCTTGTCTATTAAAGACACTATGGGGACGATTACGATGTCGGTCGGAAAGTCTTTCGACTGAATCGGTTTCAGAATGGTTTCTGACCGAATCGTGTTCTGCGAGTCCGACCGACCGATTACGATGCTTCCCAACATCGTTCGGTCGGACTCGCATTGACTTCAATAGGAGCCTGTGTTCTGAACGAGAACACAGGCTCCCATTGAAAAAAAGGGTGGTTTGGGAAAACCTTGCACCCTGTGGGGGGCACCTCATGGTGCCTGCCACACTGTGCATGGTTGCAAAGAGGGGACCCATGGGTACCCCCACGGGCCCCAACCGGAGGCCTGCGGGTGAAGGGAGGCCTGCTACGGGCCCCCAAAGTCAGATTCCTACAGCCGCTTTGTGTCGGACAAACCGATTTGGAACAGCTGTCAGAAACGGCCATCGTAATCGCTCGGTCAGAAACCCTGTCCATAGAGCTGTACGATTCGGCTCCGAAAGACTCGGGCTGTCCGAATGCTGATCGGAACCGAATCGGACAGCCCGAACGGTTTCCCTGCATCGTAATCGGTCGGTCGGAAATGTATCCGATTCGTTCGAAAACATAGGTTCCAAATCTGATTTGGAGAATCCGAATCCCGTCCTGGGCCTTTCCGACCGACTAAGTATTATTAAGTTTTGACATTTGTTCTTGAATCATAGGTACTTCCAGTACACATTTCTTTCAGTACACGCACATTTCCAGACAGGCCTGCTCTCTCCTTGAGCACAGGGAAGTAAAACACCATATACGGCATAATGCCAACATTTGGAAGCAAGAAAGAGGGACGTTTAAAAAAAATTAAAAATCAGGGGAATTTATTTTACTTGCATTGATTTGGAGGCAATTTTAGAGAAGGAGGCAGCAAACTTAAAGCTGTATGTGGTTTCAAAAATCGTGAGTCACCCTGCTGAGACAGGTGCGTTGTCACGTATGACATGGGTAGAAATGGAAGTGCATGCAAATATTCTTCAAGCGCAGAAACACTTTGGCAATGGAGCCTTCATGCATAGGTGTGCTATCTAGCACTAAGTGGGATAAAAATGTTTGAGAGGGTACTATAAAATAGGCATGGGCAAAGAAGTGTAGCTAGGAATATTTTATTAGAGGCGCCACGTTAGTGATACGAAACACCCTGCGTATATGATTATAATACCTTCAGCAGCTTCATCCCAATTAAGGGATAAAAATCCAAGTGCTCCTGAGGCCGGGCTTAGATCCACCCCACCCTCCAAAAAAAGTGACAGTGGGGAGCCAAGGGCAATGGCCAATGGGTCATGGTAGCCGCGAGTCGAAAAAGTTTGGGAACCACCGCTCAAGGCCAATCACATTCAATCCCCATACTTGCTGATAGTCTTTGCCTGCCTTCATGGTCCATCGAACTCCTTTCTAAGTTTAACTTAGTTATTTCTCTCTCACTAGGCTGTGCTTAGGATTGTGTACTAAGGTGACCAACTGGAGCATGCAAAAAGGACGCTCACACTCTTAAATAATGCACTTCACTGTAGTGGCCTAGTCGTTAACTTCACCAGAGCTCTCGCTCCATACAGAGGGACTCCTACATCTTAAAGAGATCAGATTAGTAATCCATACTAGACCTAACCAAAGCGATAAAGGTTACTATTGACATTGTCTAAGGTTTAGGATTTGCAGAAGCAAGCAGAATATCTTCCTGTCCATAGTGGATAATTGGAATCCCACCACTAATGACATGTGCAGAGTATACTTGTCAGTACCAAAATCGCACATAGTACCAATTAGAATATACAAATCATCCCAACTAATAGCTGGTTAATTACTCAAATGGATATACTCCAGTTATCCTACATATATTTTTAACGCAATGTATTTCAGCTGTTACATTTTCACATGCAATTAACTTTTTTTGTCAGGGGTAATATCAAATGCTCTCAGCAACAAGAAGCAACAGCACAGAAGAAAGTCCAGGAGACAGTGAGCAGTTGCTGCTGTCCTCAAAGCAAAGTAGGTTGATTCTAGGGTGCAGATGGAAGATGGCGCACACGATGACTGCATTTATGTCCTGTTGCTTGAAAAGTGTTTTTTGTTAGCAATAATACTTTTCCAACCTGCTGCAGTATGATGTTGTCTAACCATGAATTTTTTAAAAACACATTTTATTGTTTAGTCGAGATAAAAGATGATGATAAATTGCCGGTTTTACAGGAACAGTTCTTGGCATGTCAAGGAAAAACAAAACGGTGATCATTGAAAGTACATATTGGACTCTTAACAGTTTTAACACAGGACGTCATTAACCAATCATTGTCTCCTTGTGGCATTAGTGGGAGAATCAAAGTCTTTCTTCTTACCTATCCTGAAATTCATTCCAGTGAGGATATAGTACAAAGCCACCTTATGCCTCAGTATATTATATAATGTCACTCGTGTGTCCTGGCCTCAGTTTTTCCTGTATTCCTTCCCTGAGTCCCAGATCTTCAGAAATTTCTGCACCACCTCATCAACGTTCCAGGGTCCGAACGAGTAGGCTTCTCCACAGTTTAACACGTCCCTTCTAGAATCCATCAAGGCTTGATTACAAAACATTTGATTATATTTTGCATTGTTTGGTCTTTACAGGCTGTTAATAACGCCACATAGTAGTCCAGCTCAGGGCCTTCTCCTGCCCCCCTTACAATCTGGAGCAAATTACTTGCCATTCGCCTCTTATGATGTGAGATTTGGTTTGTTACTTGGCATATGGCTGGTTAGGTTATGTTATGCGATGGTTATATGATGTTCCGTGCCTTGTGATATTAATAATACCAAAAATGTTAGTTTGGTTTGTGTTTCTGCTCTCCACAGTGACCCTGGGCTCTTTATATACTGCTGTGACTTCTCTAGCACGCCTGTGGACCTGCTGAAGGTAAGGTATTAAAGACCCATGGCCATCATCTCGCATATGAATAGGAGGGAAACCGTGCCAGTTACTAACAGTAAACCTCATTGGAGACCTGTCCTGAGAGCACTGCACTATAGGATAGTGACATTACACCATATGTTTTGTCACTTCAATTTGGGTGATTCTCTGTTCATAATTAGATATATTATGTAGAACGGCTGTTTCCATGACTTTAAAGGTTGAATTAATGCTGTTTTAGTATCATATGTGCCCTTTTCTCCCATCTATGCATGCACGTATCCAAAAAGTTAATCTTTTTTGTTTGTTTTCTTACATTTTCCCCTTCCACTCTTTATTTTATCCGAGTCGACCTACCCTTTCTCTTCTCCTTTGTTCCATCGATTAGATTCTCAGTTGTGCTGTTTTTCACTGTCTTTCTGCTGCAGGTCATTGAAGAATATGATCTTTCTCGCTACTTCGCCTTTGTCCATGATGTGTCGAATGAGCAGACTAGTTTCCCAATGCCTGCCGAGAGTGTGGCTATCATCATCTTGATCTTTGTCCTTTCAGTAATCCTGCTAGACAAGCATGTTCACCAGTCATTTTTAATACGGTGTGACCCCTTGTCTGGCACAAGTTGCGCCTAGATGAACATAAATCTTTCAACTCCAAAAACGAAATGTATGTAAAACTTGTCCAGAATAGGTGTCTTTTTTCGGGTGATACTGAAATAGGTTGCACAGCTGCAGTTCTGGTGCTGAGTGAGGAAACTTAGACATTCAAACGGAGTCTTAGTGCCTTATCATGTTTGCAGCTGAAATAAAGCTGTTTTTTCAGTCTCTTGCTAAGAAGGATCATGCTTCTGGAAGACCAGGTGAGTCAGGCAGAGCTTCAGGAAGTGGACTCTCACCTACAACCAGTAAACTACCTGAAGTATATTGTGTATGTCTCGTGCCCCTTTGTAAAATGTAATTGGGGAAAGTCAACATGATCATGCCAACCTGACTTGACATTATTCCAAATACAATGTTCTAATCATGTTCCTTAAGTGTGTGCCTGTCGACTTTGTGGATACAAAGGGGAAAGCCTTATGCACATATTATACATGCCCGAGACTTTTGAACTTAAGTCAATTTTATTGGTGACCGATTTTTAATGACACATAAAATAAGATCTACCTCAGAGGCTGTCAGATACTGTTTTATCATTAATACCTCTATCACAAGATCAACAATTTTTTTAGACCAAGTCTATAAAATGTTATGGTCTTGCACTTACCATATTTTAACCATTTTTTATACACCGTTTTTATGCCGACGATGAAATGATGATTTTATTGTAATCTGTGGGATTCATACAATAAACTTGATTGATTAATCATGTTCCCTAATTATGTGTCATTTTTTTCTTCCGTTGTCATATTTCTTTCCTTGTGTTAGCCAAATTCCTTGTCCAGCCACTGTTACATCAAACTCCCATGTACCCTCATTGGGCTCTGTTGGAGGTGATGGAGCACATTAAGGAAACGCTGGATCAGGGGGGCAGAGCGATTCTTATACTACTTGACCTGTCGGCGGCGTTCGACACGGTGCCACACGTGAAGCTTCTCGATAGACTGAGGAACATTGGCATCGGGGGTATGGCACTAGCCTGGATAACATCCTTCCTGAAGGATAGAAATCAGGAAATATGGAACCCCCCCTCCCCTTTTGCAGCCCCCATGCCCAACATGGAGGTAGGAGTTCCACAGGGCTCTATCCTGAGCCTGACTCTTTTTAATCTATATATGTCTCCCTGGCGGAGGCCACCGGCGCCAAGATAATTTCGTATGCTGACGATACTCCGCTGACCTTTTCTTGCGACAAAGGTGCAGACTTTGACGGGGACGCAATTAGATCTTGTCTCACAAAGGTTTTTAAATGGTTGAAGGTAAACCAGCTTAAATGCAACCCTGACAAATCTGAGATTGTTTTCTTTGGCCTGCCTTCTGTGAGAAATTGGAGTCTATGGTGGCCAGAGGAATCGCCCCCCCCACCCCCTCCCTCAAGCGTTACCCAAACCACGGTTAAAAACCTGGGGATCTACGTTGATAACGCCCTCTCTATGAGATCCCAAGTTCAGGCCCTGGTTGGAACTTGTTCTGGCATACTCTGCATGCTTAAAAAATTCCTCCCGCTCCTTCCACCTGACTCCAGAAAGATAGTGGTTCAGGCTTTGGTAACGTCTAGATTAGACTATGCCAATGTCCTTTACTTAGGCCTGCCGGGTTACCTCCTCCAGAACCTCCAGGTGGTGCAAACCTCAGCGGCCAGGGCGATCTGTAGGCTGAAACCCAGGTCTCATCTGGCCCTTCATCTTAAGGCCCTACCCTGGCTTCCAGTGAAGGATTGGATAAAATTCAAGGCCATGGTAATATTCTTCAAAGCCCTCCATGGCAAGGGCGCCGGATATCTCAGAAAGCGTGCCTGTCACTATGCACCCATCAGACCGCTAACATCATCATCATCCTCCTCCGACTTCGCCTGCATCCCCAAGATACGCCTGGCGCGCAGGGGTGGCAAATCTTTCGGCTACCTGGGTGCTCAAGCATGGAACCAACTACCGGCAGCACTGAGAGCAACTACTGATCTGACATCCTTTAAGAAGCCACTGAAAACCTGGCTCTTTAAGAGCTAAGTCGGCCTCTTGTGCAGTCATGCGTGAACCTCTAGCGCCGGAACACTACTGATTGGAGTAGCTGTGCGCTTTACAAGCTCTGTTCATTTATTCATTCATTTATTCATTATTCATTTACCTCTTCTTATGCCCCATACCAAGTGCCGAAGCAGTTGGCACAGTGATTCCTGCACTAAAGAGCTGAGGATTTTACTAATGATACTGTGCCAACCCTATGAGATTGGGAATTCATATTCTGACTCAGATCAGCTACAGACATGGAGCAGTTTGGAGCAGGCCGGTTAGAGGAGATTTCTGAATTGCTATGGCTTCATAGAGCTGTGATTGGGAGAAACAGGTGCAGGTCCAAGATGACTGATGGACTACAGTGTGGTGGCATTCTGCGTTTGTGTTTTCAGTGTCCTTTTCTCCCATTGTGCGTTGTAAATTACTTGATAGTGTACCTCTTCCATGGTGTGGCCTTACTGTGTAGTGAATTGTTAGACCAGCACAAATCTGTATTGTTTTGTAGTTTCCTGTAAGCCAAAGCTTGATTAGAGGAATGTTATCTCCCTGTCTATTTGTCAGTGATTACATTCATTGTCCGGTGCCTAAGTATCCCTGTGGCAGTGCCTATCAATGTCTTCCTGTTACAATGTTTTTATATCCCGGTCTCATTTGACTATAAACGTGACTCCCTATCCCAGAATATAACATTTCCTAGCTATCGTATCAGAAAGTTTCAATTCTATTAAGGCCACTGAGGCGAGGATTATGCATTATCCTTCTCCTTTTATTTCATTCAACAGCCATAGAAAAACATTAACCTAATAACAATTAGGACAACTCTCATGAAACCTTGAACAAGCACTACTCATCCAATCAGTAGACCTAGTCCATGTACATTATCTTCTAGAAGAGGCAGTACTTTCTCTTTCTGCCAGTGAAGCAGCCATCCAATTCCGGATTTGCCCTGTTCCTTACTCTGATTGGTTGCTACAGCCAAGGAAATAATCATATATATGTATATAAGATATATAATCTCTGTCATCATGCAAATTATGAACTCTTATCCTAAAATCATGATGTTGGGTAATTACTTTACATGACATCAGACATTCCTTAATACATTGCATCACACTAGAATACTTGGACCATACATTTCTTCATACTCTAACCATCAGATGGCAGCAGTCATTTCTCCATTGCTGTAGGGTGGAACAATCCTTGCCTCCATTTCCTGTATAGAAACAAAAAACTTTCCTTTACAATAGGTTGAAAATTTTATAATTTGAATAATTTGCATTTTCAAAGCCTGATAACGTTACTAGTTTGAGGTAGAGCTTCTTAAAGTGGACTCTGAAGACCTATCCGTCACTCTCATAATGTCTTCCAGGCTGCCACCCAAAGTACAAGCTTTGGGCACCACGGCGCCTCTTGCCAAATGAGCTCCAAAAATGGAGGTGTCAAGCCCCAGTTCTTGTATCACCCAGCGAACTCATCTTGAAATGGTAGGGGAGCACACCAGTGCGAAAGGTTCCCTTAAGAAAATTAGTAGTTGCCGGACTCAAAGTTCCTCAGTCATTGCCTTAATACCCCCGGGCCTCAGGCACAGCACAGCTTCTAATTTTTTTTAAATTGATTTACTAAGTTATTTTTTGGGAGCAGTCTGCTTCCATGTGCCGTTCTTGAATCAGTGCTCTACTGACAGCCTTTAGTGGTATGGGTGAACAAGAGCTCTGGCAGCAACGCATTTCAAGAATTTGCAGTCTGTTTCTTTGCATGGCCCTCCATTGACCACATAGTTCTTTCAGCTCCTGCTGGCACTACGTCAGAATTCCGCTTTGCAACGACCACCGAAATAGATAATGTACTACTGTGGTAATCTGCTGTGCCATTGTCGGCCTACTCGGTACTGCGGACCATCACTGCCTATCCCTGCACCAAAGTAGTGCTCAAGCGAACCTCCTTAATGCCGGTGGCCCTCAGCACCACATCTCCAAACCTGTCAAAGGGAAAGTAAAGTCAGCTTAAGCCATGCACTGAAAATATTGCAACTTTGCACATAAGGCCAGAGTCCCAATCCCACCCATGCCACTTCATTAGAGATGTTAAATAAATAAATAAATAAAGGATCAATAGCCAATAATAAGAAAAACAAATAATGAAATCACTAGGAACAACAGGTACATCGATAGGACAGAAGATAGGCTAACACAAGCTCCTGTAGAGAAGGATATGGGATAGGGAAGAACAGCACCAAAAGAAGACCTGAAATACTAGAGTTTGGCACCAGACTCCCACCACATATGTCACAGTTTCAGGACTAGCGCTTAAACACTCATACATTTTTATCTTTTCTTCATTATTTAGGTGCTGTTAGGTCAATTTTGATTGCAGGCTGGAATGACTTGGTATTTTTTGGTATGCTTCTGTAAAGTAACACTCGCCACAATGCCTAGAGACAAACTCTGAGATGCACAGCACTTGCGTTTTCCTCTTCTGGGGAGGAATAACGGCCACATGTCCATAAATCCTAAATGCCTTAGCAAGAGCTATAGCAGCCAAAGGGTTCTTACCAGAACTAATAAGAGGGTGATTGACCAACATGGCAACAAGTGGTACATTGGGTAAGTCAATGCCCTAAGACAGGAGACCCAAGTTCGAATCCCAGGCTCACTACTTCCTAGTAAATCTAAAGTAAATACCTGGGAAAGAGCAAGGTGCTGGGAGAGACCGGGGAAAGAAGGAGGGGCTGGACAGTGGGTGCACCGGCGCGACAAGGAGGGAGGGAGCAAGGCTGAGATAACAAGAGCGAAAACACTTTCTGGACAAGGAGGGAAAGAAGAGGGAGTTGCTGTACAGCAGGAGCACCAGCATGATGAATGAACAGCAAGAAGTGACCAGAGGAGCGAGGGAGGGCTGGAAGTGAGCAAGCACATAGTGGGGCAGCCAAGAGAATATTGGAAGGGCCACGTGCTCCCTTCCGGTGCTAAAAGCCTAATGCCATGGAGAGATGCATAAGAAAATATTTCTTTGGCGTCAGCAGTGGAAGGATGCAAGCCCTCCCTAGAAGTCTGAGACCAAAATGCTACTGGGCGGGATGAGAATGTGGCCTAACGGCTAGGGCGGTCGACCTCGGAGCTGGGGCACCGGGTACAAGTCTCGGCAGGGAAGCTCAACATTCTGTGATTCTGGGGAAATCACTTAATCTCACCGTGCCTAACAAAATAAGCATTGGCATAGCCAATAGGTCTCGCCTTTGGGACCTTATAAGTGTTTAGTTATCCAGCACAATATCCTTAGTGCAACAACATCAACTGTTGCATGGCTAAATACTTATAAGGTCCCAAAGGCGAGACCTATTGGCTATGCCAATGCTTGTTTACAGATTGTTGGGGTCTTACTGCAAACTATTAGCCAGTCGCCCGGTGAAACAATTGAAGATTTTTTTCAAACTTACCCAGAAAGAAATCAAACAGTACAAGAAGAAGCCTAAAAATGGGTTCCGACAATTTAGCAAAGCCGTATCAAGCCATGCTTCTTTAGCCTCAATATGCCCACATCTGCAAAACTCGCACCCGATAGGTGGATAGGTTTATATGTAAAAGATTCCTTTTACTGGTTTATTGACCTCGGAGAAAGAAGTGGAGGCTCGGCATTGAACTTAAAATGCAGCTTGCAGTCCAACTGAGCTGGGTGATATAGTAACTCATCCGTTACGCTAAGATAACCCTGCTGTGAAGTTTCACGAAAAGGCATAAACCCCTTCCACACCTCCAGATGAGGGCGTCACCTTACCTTCGTTCTCGTCGCATCTGGGGATTTCCTGGTTTTCCACCTCGAAATGACAGAAAGTGAACTTTGAAAATTTTGGGTGCTGTAAGACCAGATGTTAGCATGAGGAGAGTGTGCAGTGAATGGTTAGTTGAGTTCTAGCGTGTAAGTTGGTGAACACTAGTTTTTCTAGGCACTTTGAAAAGTTCGGGTGCTGTAAGATCAGACGTTAGCGTGAGCAGAGGGTGCAGTGAATGGCTTTTCTAGACACTTTGAAAAGTTTCGGCGCTGTAAGATCAGATGTTAGCATGAGCAGAGGGTGCAGTGAATGGTTAGTTGAGATCTAGGGAGCAAGTTGGTGAACGCTAGCTTTTCTAGGCACTATGAAACGTTCGGGCGCTGTAAGGCCGGACGTTAGCGTGAGCAGAGGGTGCAGTGAATGGCTTTTCTAGGCACTTTGAAAAGTTTTGGCGCTGTAAGATCAGACGTGAGCAGAGGGTGCAGTGGTTAGTTAAATTCAAGGGTGTAAGATTAAACGCTAGCTGTTCTAGGCACCTTGAAAAGAAGAAGCTTTGCAAGCCTGGACGTTAGCGTGAGCAGACTGTGGTCACCACATGGTGCCACCACAGTGGAATGGAATCATTTTGAGTTGCTGTCAAAGGGGAACCAAGAGAGACCTTTGAAGCCACAACAGGCCAAGGGAAAAATAACTTTTATAAATGGGGACAAGAGAGAGTCGGAGAGGCAGAAGAATGATTTGTTTATTTGAGTATAGGAGTGTTCACGAAGTGGGGGTGGGGGGAGGGGGGAAGGGTGGGGTTGGACCTGGAATGGCTTTGAGTGCATGAACAAATGAAGGTGGGAGTGGAAGTAAAAACGTGGAGGTCTGGAGAAGAAGATGGCGGGAGGTTGTTGGAAGTTAAGATGCGGAGCACAGATGAGGTCAGAGGTCGTGCAGTCTTCATTAGACACACACATGCCCCACCCAGATGTACGGATTCATATTTCATACTTTGTGTGAACAGAAAAGCTCTGCTGTGGCCACAAGCAACACGTTTCGCTTTAAATAAACACCGTGAACAGCCAGTATCGGTAAGGCCAATAGGTTGCGCCTATTAGAGCTATTATCCTTGCCAATGCTTTTTGCTGATGCTAAGCAAAATCTGAAAAAAGAACACAGGAAAGAAAAAGGCGGAATGACATGAAAGTATGCATGAGCACGTCTTCATCATGAAGCTGCTACCGGCCATGCAATTCCATAGTCACATACATGTGGATAACTATGCACACACATGCATCACCATAATGCGCGTGAGAGAGAGGGGGAGCAGGAGGTGAGTCCGGGAGGCGTGCGTGCGCGCGCAATCTGCTCTTTTTGGAAGCACTGCACTCGTGCTTGTGGAGCGCCCCTGCTCGCTCCCGCAAGCTGGATGCCGCCACAAGCACGAGTGTGTGCTTCCAAAAAGAGCAGAGCGACGGCTAAAGGTCCTCCTAGCGCATGCGCGCTGCGTAGGCGAGACCTAAAAACACAGAGACAAGGTAGGGAGATGGGCAATGAGACAGGAAGAAAGGCAGAGTGACAGGAAAACAAGTCAATCCGAGTTATGGAAAGGCTGACAGAGTAGAAGATTGAAGATGTATATAAGGAGGGGACTTCACAGATTCAAGGGGATTGCCTGCCCTTCTCCCTGTCGCTCCATTTGCCAGAGATGGATTGAGGGGCAGAGCATGCCACAAAGAGGGACAGAAAAGCAAAGGGGCAGAAGAAAAGCATGGAAAGCTGCAGGCAGACAGCCAAAAGGGTAGACGAGAAGACTGACTCAGGTGGTGATTGACACACATGGAGAGGGGCAGATGAGGTGGAAGAACAGTAGACCGTGAGACATGAAGCACAATTGACAACGGCCTGCAGCACAGATGTTTAACAGGAAAATACATGAATTTTAGTGAGGCAGACAGAAAGAAGGACCAGAGGAGATAGGAAAAGAAGTAGACAAATAGGAAGGGAGACTGGAAAACAAAAACCGGGACACATAAGGAACATGGTTGACATTCAAAAGGGGCAGATACTGAGGGGGCATGCAGACACGGGGAGAGTGCGTGGGGGTAGGAGAGACAGAAGACACAAAGATGGCCAGGCATGAAGTATAGCTGACGTGCAAGCAGTGATGGAGGCAGGAATTGGTGCCGAGTGACCGGAAGGAGGAGCAGGCAATCCGAGACCAGGGAAGGGAGATCCAGTAGGAGACAAAGCTGGGGGAAGGGCGCAGAGACAAGAAGATTGACAAGTAGAGAAGAGGGGCAGGCAGAGATGGGACCAAGAGCAAGGCGCAGCGGGAAGGCACAGGCAGAGTAGTAGACAGCAATAGAATTACAAAGGAGTCGTGAGCAGAGAAACGCCAAAATGCAGGGAACGACATGAGGTGGACGAAGTGCCAACGCTTATATTAGAGAGGGAGCACTCGCCCTTAGCTTGAGGCAGAAGGAGGTTTATGTATGTCAGCCACAAAGAAAACAAGCATTGGCCGCGCAGCCGCGAAACTGACACGGCCGTGAAAGTGAAAGTAATCGTAAGTAAGCGGGTTTTGGAAGTGCAAACAGTGGGTTTTGCTGGCGACCAGCTTGCGTTCACGCGAGCGTCCAGATGGCGAGGGAAGCCATATGGCGCCTGATCGCGCGTGCACGCTCGCGTGAACGCAAGCTGGTCGCCAGCAAAAGCCACTGTTTGCACTTCCAAAACCCGCTTACTAAAACTCTCGCCAGAGCGGCGCATGCGCTGGCTCAGGCGAGACCTAAAAATGAATGTGTCCGTCTGTAACGTAACTGGTGCTCATGTAAAGCGCTCTGATACCTTCGGGTCTAGTTCGCGCTGTATAAAACTCCACACAAAAAAAAAAAGACGAGAGTAATGAGGAAAGCCATCAAATCAAGAGCACATAACTGAGATTGACAACAAAGCCACACAAGGGGCTGACCTAAAGCCCACTCTAAGTATATGTTGCACATTAGAAATAATAGGTCTGCCTACAGACAGCTAATATTGACTGTAGCCGATAGATGTAGCAGAAGAAATATTCATATGCACATTTTAAAATATTTGGGCCTTGTTGGCTAGGCGAGAACGTACCAAACTCATGTTCATTGTTGGTCCTGCAAAGAGAGAATAGATGATGATTCCAAGCTTGTGCAGCCAAAACAGAGAAGAAGGTGCCCCCTTTCCTTGTAAGTTTGATTTTAGGAATAAATGTGAGCAAAGCATCTGTAGAACAGAGTGCCCGAGAAGGTTAGTAATGGTTAAGTCTGTTTGGATAAGTACTGGGGTTCAGAGTCGTGGAAGGTTTGGTGTGCAAGTACTAAAGTTTTAAATAGTATCCTTTTCTTGATAGGCAGCCAATGGAGGGTTGTGAAATGGTGAAAAATCGGGGCATATCCAGGAATCTTTAACAGCAGACAAGTAGCTGTATTCTGTACCACCTGTAGCTGCTTCTTAAGAAACCTCTGTAAACTCAAGTACAGGATGTTGGCATAGTTTAGTCTTGAAGTGATCAAAGCATGGACCACGGTTTTCTGGAAGTGAAGTGCCAGAAGAAAAAGTAACTTCTTAAGAGTCAGCAACAGCACGAAACATGAGCCAACCGCAGTGGCCACCTGAGGCTGGAATGGAAGCCACTGGTCCAACTTGACTCCCAGATTCCTAGCCACTATGGCAGGTTTGGAAAAGAAGCTGGCCAACAGTCCTCCCACCACGGAAAAGAGGAAAATACAAACCGCAAAATCTGTCTTATCATGGTTACATTGGAGGTTGCTAGCACACATCCAGTTAAGTACTCACCCAAGACAGCTTTTAAAGGACTCCGGGCCAGCCGAGGCCCCGGTCTCAAAAGATAGGAACAGCTGTGTGTCATCTGCATAAGAGACTATCTTCACACCAAATGACTCCACCAAGGGGGCCTAAGGGAACATATAGATATTAAATAAAGTAGGGCTCAAAATATGAGCACTGAGGCACCCCAAGGTTAAAAGCCTTGGTGGCAGAACAGGCTGTGTGGATGGCACCTAATTAATCTGTTTCATAAAAAGAGCAAATCCACTCAAGTGCCAGACCCACCCACCTATTCGCAAGCCGCTGTAAAAGGATGGGGTGGGAGACTGGGTAAAATGCCGCCAATAGATCTAATAGTATCAACGCATCATTTTTCCTTAATCCAAAGTTTTAATCTAAAGACTTAGAGCACCTCCCTCAAAGACAGTGTGAACAACTTTTCTTAGAAATTTTGTAGATTCTTCTTCTACTCTGGGCTTGACTTGGCAATCTAGACCCCCAACCCTGGAACTGGGGTGTTCTTGACTGCTGATAACATGTATCCTCGAACAAATTCACTGAGTTTCTGTACCTGGCTGACAGAAAAGAAAATGGATTTCATCACAGTGTTCTGTTTTTGGATGTGTCTAGATCTGCAGAATCCGGAGTTATAGTTGGGTGTACTCTGTCGAGGGAAGAACAAATGCCACCAAAGGAATGCAGTGAAGGCTCCCAGGACCAGCTACAAGCATTTGACTGGGCGGATCACCTGGGGCAGAGAAGTGTAAGGATGTCAAAGACATGTTTTTGCCCATAAAATGTTTTCCTCCCATTCTCCAGTTACAGAAGACTGGTGCATTTCAAAAGAGGAAGGCTATGGAATTGTAGGCTACCCTTAATGCACAAAGTGTCCAACCAGACCCCTCTCCTGACTCCATTTTGCATGCCATACATACATGGGAGTTTCACCATATAGTGAATGGGCCACACTCACTCCAACCCTGCTGCACAAATTTCATTTTCTATGGGAGTTCTAAGGGTATCACGCTGACCTCACAGCATAACAGCAGTGCAAATTCTCATTCTCCCTTCATGTCCCACACAGATGAAGCAATGGACCCGACTGAGGGAGACAAATCAAATCTTTTACCAGAAGAGGCCAGAAAGCAACTCTTCCTATCCCTTACACTATAACTAATTGCTGCCACCCTGGCGAGGAGTTGGTAATCATTGTCGAAAGGAAGGGAGCCCCTCCAACCTCAAAGCAACATGCTGGGGTCTGGCAGCATTACCCAGAAGATGTCTCCCTTGCACACATGCGGTTGTCTTGCATTCAGAGCAGCGGAATATATTGCAAAAAAGCGGTGCTCTGAGGAACAGTTCATGTGTGTATTGCTATCTGTGACTAACACCTTCAAATGTCTTGTAAAGTACTACTTCTCATGGCAGCTGTCTGTGCCAAGCACTTGCTAGTGTAATTCTAGTCAGTATTCATTGACTATCAATTAAAGGGCAGAACTTCTACCTCAACATCATCTTCGCATCTCTTGTCATTTTTTCAGTCTGTTTCGCAACTTGTCAAGCCTCTGTATTGATGCAGCCATTTGTACATGAACTACATAGGCCCCATCTGGGATCAGAGAGTAAACAACTTTGCTACTTCCTACAGCACATCTTAATCTGGTGGCCAAAAGGAATACTGAATAGAATGCTAAGTGGAAACCTCAGGTGAAATTTGTTTCAGATGTTTCATGCCAGGTTGTGTTGTGCATTTGGCTTACATTTCCATCTAGGGGTGCAGGCTGAACCAGGAGAAGCTGTTGCATATCAGAGCTCTGGAGTTGAGACAAAGGCAGTACAACAAACACTAGAATCGTTTTCACTCTCAGAGCTGAGGAAAATGTGAAGATGTATGTATTTATGAGCATGGGAAACGACTACTGGCATTTCTCTGTATGCTCAAAATCAATGTAAATTCATACAAGAAGTAATTGTTAAAGTAAAACAGGTGGTAAAAGTGAGAAACTTAAGAAGTTGCCATACATTGTGATACACATTGATACTGGGAATTGAAATTGGGTCTGAAGGATCTATCTGCTGTGTTCATCCAGTGGTAAAGACCCCTACTATATTTTTTGCCACTGCACACACAGGTTCAAAATCTTCACACTAAGAGAAGTAGTAGAGATGATCCAGGGCAGTCCCACCCTGTTACAATGAGTGATGCAAATTCTGAGGCACAATGCTGAATGTGCCAATCTATTCAACAGCTCACCTCCTCACTCAACAACTCCACCCCAACCATCGCGGAAAACGACGACCCCAACACCGCAGCCCGAACCCTGCATAGATGGATCTCGGATAGCACCAACACCATAGCCCCCCTCAAGAAAAACAACAATACCCGCGCCAAGAAAGCCAGATGGTTTACCACCGAACTTCGAGAGTCCAGACGCACATGCGGCCGCCTCGAAAAGGCCTGGAGGAACACCAAATCCACAGAAGCCCACAACAACTTCAGAGCCGGCACCAACGCCCACCATCAACTCATCAGAGAAATGAGGAAAAAAGCGATTGAAGACAGAATCTCCACCCACGCGCACAACAGCAAGGAACTCTTCAGCATCATCAAGGAGTTCGCCCAACCCACCAGCGAGTCTACCGACATCCCTCTCTCACAAGACCTCTGCGACAAACTCAGCACCTTTTTCCACCACAAAATCAAGAGCATCTACGACAACTTCGACGAAGACAACCAACACACTGAACCCTCACCAACCACCCCCGACACCCAGAAATCAGCGATTGACGACTGGTCAGCCCTCACCACCGAAGACACACTGAAGACAATGAAGTCAATCCACTCAGGGGCCCCCACGGACCCCTGCCCCCACCACATCTTCAACAGAGCCGCCAACACCATCGTACCCATGCTCCGCCACACCATCAACCGCTCCCTGGCGACCGCCTGCGTTCCCCGACGACTGGAAACACGCTGAGGTCAACCCCCTCCTAAAGAAACCCTCAGCGGACCCCACCGATCTCAAAACTACAGACCCATCTCCCTGCTCCCGTTCCCAGCGAAAGTCATCGAGAAAGCCATCAACAGCCAACTCGCCACATTCATTGAAGAACACAACATCCTTGACTCCTCCCAATCCGGCTTCAGAAAAAACCACAGTACGGAAACCGCCCTCCTCGCCGCAACAGATGACATCCGCACCCTACTGGACAAAGGAGAAACAGTAGCCCTCATCCTCCTCGACCTATCAGCGGCGTTCGACACAGTCTCCCACCGCACCCTAATACGCAGACTCTACGACGCAGGAATCCAGGACAAGGCCCTCGACTGGATCCGCTCCTTCCTCTCCGGCAGGACGCAGCGGGTCAGACTTCCCCCTTTCCTCTCGGACCCCACACCTACCACCTGCGGAGTCCCCCAGGGCTCCTCCCTCAGCCCGACGCGCTTCAACGTCTACATGGCTCCACTCGCCCCCATCGTCAGAACCTACGGACTCAACATCGTGTCATACGCAGACGACACCCAACTCATCCTCTCCCTATCCAACGAGCCCAACACCGCCAGACGCAACTTTCGAGAAGGCATGGAAGCCGTCGCCAAATGGATGAAAAACAGCTGCCTACAACTAAACACCAACAAAACAGAAGTACTCATCATGGGCCCAAACCCAGACGCCTGGAGCGACACCTGGTGGCCCCCACCCTCGGAAACCCGCCAACCCCCACGGACCACGCACGCAACCTGGGAATCATCCTGGACTCCGAGCTCAAAATGGACCGCCAGATCAACTCCGTCTCATCTTCCTGCTTCCACACCCTCCGCCTCCTTCGTAAGACCTTCAAATGGATCCCCCTCGAACACCGAAAGACCGTCACTCACGCCCTGGTCACCAGCAGACTCGACTACGGCAACGCACTCTACGCCGGAATAAACAAAAACCGCACCCGCAAGCTACAGAACATCTAGAATGCCGCCCCAAGACTGGTCCTCAACCTGCCAAAACACTGCCACATCTCCCTGCACCTGCGCACACTCCACTGGCTCCCCGTCGAGGCGAGAATCACTTTCAAGATGCTCACCCACGCACACAAGGCCCTCCACGGCACCGGACCAGCATACCTGAACAGCCGACTCAAATTCCACGCACCCCAAAGGACCCTACGATCAGCCCAGCTCTCCTACGCAGTGGTCCCCCGCACCAGAAAGACCAGATCGGGAGGCCGCTCCTTCTCCTTCCTCGCGGCCAAAGCATGGAACGTCCTTCCGCTCCACCTCAGACAGACAACATCGCTCCCCATCTTTGCAAGAAACCTCAAAACCTGGCTCTTCGACAGACCCCCTCCTTGATGGAATGGAACCTGCACCCTCCCCCACCCACCCTCCCCCCCCTAGCGCCTTCAGACCCTTACGGGTGAGTAGTCGCGCTTTAACAAACCCCTGATTGGTTGATTGAATATTACAAAGTAGACGCTAGAGGCACGTCTTCATCTGCTTTACACCGTGACGCAGTGTAGCTGAACTTAAAAGTGTGGCTGTCGAGATTTTAGAGGTCAGTTGTCTTAGCTCGTCTTCTAAGTCCATAAAATTGTTTTGAGAGACCATGTCTTCTTCATCAATGATACCTGTGCTATATCAGTGGAAGTGGTTTTCAGCATCGGATCAGTAGCAAGGTAATTATCACCTTTGAGAAAGCCAGTAAAAATACCCTTTGCTACTGGCCGGGGAGATGAGTGGGTCTCCTCCTGTCTTGTACCCTTTACGGACTAGCAGTGATGAAACCATCCAGTGACCATGAAAGACTGGATGGGGCCTGCACAGTTTTTACGTGGAAGATACGGCAATTGGGCAGCATGTTAACAAAAGTTCAGCTAGCAACATAAAATAATCCGGAATTAGTTAACATCCTGTTTGAATATTAATACATCAAACTTCGTTATTGCTCCAATATAGGCTGGAGTGTCACCCTAATATGTGTAATGAATGATAGCAGAATTTTAGCTAGGTTGGACGTTATTTCCTAGTTCTCCTGTTGAGAATGACACACCTGGCTTAGACAGGGGCTAACACAGGCCCCTGCTGCCCCTGCGGTGCGGGGGGGGGGGGCAAGCTCCAGGGGGCCCCCTCAGAGAGTACTCCGGCCGGAGAGCTCATGATTGTGCCTGGAGGGGGCCCCTCCACGTACCTTGCAGGGGGGCCCCCTCAATTTTCGTTACGCCACTGGGTTTAGACACTTAACACTTTGGAAGCAATCCTTCCGCCAAGACTAGGCCAGGAAGTGGGCAGGTGAACCATCAGGTTAGGGTGGTTACTGATACTTCGGTGATGTGATTAATGAGCGTGCTCCACGCCTAATTTGGAGCATCACTGGTTCTGTTTTTAGCTGAAGATACTTCCTTTCCTGCCATTCGACTTCCTTAGAATCCAAGGCTTTCAATACTGTTTTTGGGGAAGGTGCTGTGTGTTACCACCTCCTTCAATGTATTTACAGTGTGTCTTGTAAATGTCGAATTATTCCTTAAACTCCATATTTCAAGGTGAAAGGCTAAAACAAAAGTCTCCAACCTTTTCTGTAATAAGAGCTTCTTAAGCTCGATGAAAAACATCCATAGCTGCTAATATCAACATCAGACAAGATTACAGTAGTGGCCACCAAATGCAAGATTACCAGCAGTGATCACCTCAGTTCAGACACGGTTGCCTGTAGTCATGCAGAAAAGGCTTTGACAATGTGGAATGCCTCTATATGGGTAATACAAAACAGCCACAGCTGCATTGCCCCTGCCATTAGGGTAATTATATTAGTGGTAAGCTTCCCCAACACCGCATGATTTTTCATTCAAATATCCGCTTTAAATACATTTTGCAAATTCAACCATTTTACTCCAGACATCAGCTTATGAGTTCTGAAAATACACAGATTTTTGTCTCCAGTGTCTGCTTTTCAATTTTAGTGTAAATGTGTTAATTCAACCATGCAAAAGCTCATAATTTAGTAGGCTGGGATCCACACAGGGCAGGGCGGGGGCTGTGTTTCAAAATAACGTAAGGGTTTGAAAGCACCCGCTGCAGAGTTCCTTGCGTGTCTGACAATTTTAGGCAACAATAAAAATATCAAGATAATTCTGGTGATAAATGTCCCTGTTGACGAGAGATCGAGTTTTGTCTAGTTACAGTTCTGACTCATCATAAAGTAGCGTGTACCATGCAGATCACAGGAATGTATTTTATTTGGATAGCTCAGTAGGTTAATGCTTTTGTCACAGAAATCCTTTTGTTACTTGCAGTGCATAAGTTACAATCCTAATATAGCACAGTGAGGTATAAACTGCCATCAAAGAGCTGCATGCAAACTGCAAGGTATAGGGTTGGAACCTTATGTTTTTCCCCAGTCTTTCATTATTCTAATGTTGCTAAAAGGGTTAGTTTGGGTAGAAATACATTCTTATTAGTAAAGCCAACCCCAACCCCGATTGCATGTTTTCATTTCAGAGTTTGTGTTTCTCCAGACCAAACACTCTTAAAATATACTGCCTACTAATATGGATGACGTGATTCCTACACATTGTAATCCTTATTGCCTTATGTAACATTTCCTGTAGACTGTTTAACACACGTATGATTTAGTATCTCTGTATAATGTGTGTGTGATGTAGAGTGCTCAGACACCCTACACTGATATGAGTAGTGCTATACAACAAATGAAATGCATGTGAGAAAGGGGCTATGGAGAGATGAGGGGCACTTTTGGAGGGTGGTAGTGAGGGAATCCGTGGAGAAGAAGGTAATTGAGGGGGTGTCAAAAAAGATGTTGCACCGGGCGCCACCAGCGCTTAAGAAGGCCCCGTCGACAGGCAATCATGAACCGGCTACACATCAGCAGTTATTACCTAATTGCACAGTCGTTTTCCAAGATGTTTTGTCAGTGAACCCAGTCATTAGCTTAATTTAGCACAAGCAAGGACAGAGACTTTGAGCATCGCGGTTTGTGTTGAGAGAAACAGTGTTTTTATGTAGTTACACAGTAATGAAAACGAAAGCATTTCATATATATATATATATATATATATATATATATATATATATATATATATATATATATATATGGTGTATTGCATAAGATTTAAGCAAGGATTATAAGCAGAAGCGATGAACGTCTCTTAAAAGCTCAAACCCACATCCCTTTTACGCTGGCTCTTTCGATCTGAAATATAATTTGCAGATTGCGCATAGCGAGAAAACAAAATGTCTGTAAGGAGACCGGTGCTTGAAACTTTAAAGCCACTGGACCTGTAACTTGAATGTCGCCAAGTGAGAGGACAATTAATGCAGCTTCAGTTGCATTAGCTATATTGTCAGATAATGCTATCCTAACCACTGTTTAAGAATGCACTTTTGGTGAAGACGTAAGCAATGAACCAGCAGGTAACTAAAGGTGTCCAAGACATTGACTTTGCATTGTTTTCCTGTTAACCAGCAGAAAGTAGAAAGAATCGACTGCAATCAATCCTGGTGCGAGGAAAATTCAAAACTAATACAGAGGGTCATACTCTTGCCAACCGTGCAAGGATCAAGCAATACCAAATGCTCCTATTCAACAGTCCTCTATTTACTATCTATATAGGTTTGCCTTGATGGGAATCAGATTTGTGACCTTCTGGTGACAATAGTTAGCGTTTAGGTATCTGCACAATCCCGGATTCCTGAGAAGTTATATTAGATATCTTGTAGGCACAACCAATGCAGTGAATTTTAAAATAAAGATGCACCTAAAGCTGCTTGATAAAGCAAAGAAACTTAAGATAAATGTGAAAAAGAACTTTGTTCAAATTTCTGTTTAAAAATCTTCCAGCAACACTTACAAAATCCCATACCCCTGCAGAGATGGAGCATATTACAATAAAAAAATAAATATATACCCATAGCTGGTTTGTATCTTAAAGCATCAGTTTGGTAATAGCTGCATGAAATGCCCTCCAGATTAGGTCGGAATTACAGATAATCTCTTATAACTCCTTCCCAAAATGCCATCTCCTGATCCTCGTATCAGAAAATTATTAGGCAGCCAATAGGCCTATAACAAAGTGTATCCTTCCTGCAATGTACTGTACTCCGTGGCGGGGTGGTTAGCAGAAAGAATCCTAGACCTATTTTAAACTGTGTGATCAATGAAAGATGGCTGACACTCTCAATTGGTATGCCCATCGTGGTTATTGACGCTCAGCTGCATATTGCTGCAGCGCAACCAGTCAGCACAGACCCAGCTGGGGTGCTTTGACACCAGGGCGAATAAAGGCACCTTCCACCTGCACTGTAGTAGGTACCCAGTGAGCAGGGAATTGACCACCTTTACTGGATGCCATGACAATCCCCTCAACAAACTGGCTGAAAATGAGGCCTGAGCAATGTCAGCAGTATTAGATACCTAGAAGAAGGCTTTCGTATCAGCTGTGTGAGAGTGATCCCCCGATCAGCAACTGTTTTGGCTACGGGAAACCCTTCTATGAGCCTCCACAATAGGAGTCCTCCACCCTGGAGGCACATAAAAATATTGTCAATGCCGGCACTGGAGCTTGTCTTGTAGGGACTACTGCCATTCTTGGACAGTAAGCAGGCACAGTTCCAAAATAACCAATACGGTTATGCCATTCGACTAAACGCACATGCATACTATGTGCAAAAAGGTTAGTTAATGCAGGAATCAAAAACGAGGCACTGTCATAGCTGTTACCTTGGCTGAAGTGTTCGGCAACATGGCCACCAACATTATCAATCTAATTGCATTGACAGCTGATGTTTGACAAACTCACTAAAGCAATGAGAATATGTTTAGTTTACCCTGTAGTGTTGGATACCTCAGTTTTCGCAATTTTAAAGGTGTAAAATATCTAAGACTTGAGACATCGCTGGTGGGATCACACCTATGAACTGTAGGTGTCTGAGATCGCCGACGAGGTTATGCCACTGAGCTGTCTCCAGATGACACCAGCTACAATGGCCTGCCCTTGTGCAACAAACTGAGGCTTGCCTCATTAAATGAGCCATGCTTCATGCACATGGATATTACCTCTGGTATGACGTGGTATGCAAGATGTGAAGTGATGTAGGCCTGGGCTTGTGGCATTTCTTTTTCTAATCAACACCGTATTTATGCCTATTAACTGTCACACCCACTGTAATCCAGTCGTGCCATGCAGGCTATTTCCAGTAAGAGTTGGAAAACCACACAGGAATTTACATGTCATTCCCCTCAACAACTTCGCCATGGAATTCTCCCGCCACTAGGGGGAATGGGCAGGCAGCCTCACCTAATAAACAGGTGACATTTGCTGCAGATATCGCTGTACCCATTTCGCAGTCGTGCACTTTCAAAAGAGGATGATCCTTCTTCAAACAAGCTGATATAACCTTCCTTGTAACTCGCCCCGGAAATGATATACTGCCCTGAATAGAAATATGTTTTGGTTTCCCAACCTTTATTGTGTTAAGTAATCTTGGCACTTCTTTATTGTGTTATGTTATGTTGATTTGTATAGCACACTAATCACCCAAAAGGGTATCCAGGCTCTTGAACAAGGTGTGTTGGTGTGTGGTCCCAACGTGCTTATATGAAGAGCTAGGTCTTCAGCTTCTTGCGGAACACAGAAGTGAGGAGGAAGCTCTGATGTGTTGAGGGAGGTCGTTCCATGTCTTGGGTGCGATGTAGGAGAATGAGCGACCTCCAGTTTTTCTTTTGCAGTTGCATGGAGTGTGTGTGAGTGAGAGTGAGGCAGAGTGTTGATGTCTGGTGGATTGGTGAAAGTGTATGCAGCTGTTCAGAAATTCTGGTCCTGTGTTGTGTAGGACTTTGTATGTGTGTGTGAGAAGTTTGAATTGGCTGCGCTTGTGAATGGGAAGTCAGTGAAGCTTCTAGAGGTGCGGTGTGATGTGGGTGCGGCATGGCAGGTCGAGTATGAGTCTGACTCTTGTGGCTGCGTTCTGGATGGTCTGGAGTCTGTTTCGGAGTTGTTTGGCGATTCCGGCGTAGACAGTGTTGCTGTAGTCAAGCCTGCTGGTGATGAGTGCTTGTGTGATGGTCCGTCTGGTGTTCTGAGGTAACCATTTGAAGATTTTTCGTAGGATGTGAAAGCAGAAGGTGCACACTTTGTTGACTTGAGCCGTCATGTTGAGCTTGTCATCTAGGAATATCCCTAGATTTCTTGCATGATCTGTGAGTGTGGGTGTTAGTCCTAGCTCCGACGGCCACCAGGTAGAATCCCATAGGGAGGTCTTGTTGCTGTAGACCAGTACTTCTGTCTTGTCGGAGTTGAGCTTCAGGCAGTTGGTTCGCATCTAGTCTGCAACAATGGTTATGCAGATGGTGAATTTGGATCTGCTGGTGTTTGTCTTGTCCGTCAGGTAGAGGATGAGTTGGTTGTCATTGGTGTAGGAGATGATGGTAATGTCTTGTGATTGGATGATGTTGGCGAGCAGGGTCATTTAAATGTCGAAAAGAATGAGGCTCAGGGATGATCCCTGTGGGGCATTGCATTCAGTTTCTTGGTCTCTGATGTAAAGGGTGACAGCCTGACCCTTTGGCTTCTTCCCGTGAAGAAGGAACAGATCCATTTGAGAGAGGATCTTTGTATGCCAACTTCGTGGAGTCATCTGATGAGGGTGTTGTGGGAGACAGTGTCAAAGGCCGCGGAGAGGTCGAGCAAGATGAGGGCAGCTGTTTCTCCTTGGTACACGTTGTTTCAAATGTAGTCGGTAGTCGCGAGGATTTCTGCAAGTTTCCATTCATCCAGGAAAGTGGCGGACATGATGGAGGTGTTGATGATGTGGGTCAGGGTGGTGCTGATTGGTGATGTTCCCAGGTTGTAGATGTGGTGGGGGCCTCGGTCCTTTGGGGCTCCTGGGTGGATGGTCCGCATTATTGCAGCTGTGTCATTTCTGGTGATGGTTGTCCATTTGGTCAGGTGGGCGTCTTGATTGGTGGTAGGTAGGTTAGCAATGAGTTCTCTGGGGTTATGTTGGTGTATAAAGTTGCTGTAGATGTTTGTGATTTTGCTGTGAAAGAAGTTGGATAGGTTGTCGCAGAGTTGTTGAGAGAAAGCTATGTCTCATTCTTAAGCAGTAAAACTCAACAGAAATTAGGAGGCATATGGGTGAAGCTGGCAGGCAGAGAGAGTGCCACACACCTGTACCACTGTACTGATTTACGTTAGTACTAGTGCAAATGGCTTTGGGAAATATTTTGTATCACGAGGCACATCCCAGAGCAGAAAATACATGCTGCTGCAAAGGTAGGAGTGGAATGATTCAGGAGATTCATTGGTACTGATATAAGGATCACCACTGATGGTAACCACGATCTACACTTTAAAAACCAAAGCTTGAGCCACTGCAAGAAAAAATGTTGCTTGTACCTGAAGAAGGAATGGTTCAATGACTTACTGAAAAACAATCCCAATATGCCTGCTAGAGGTACCTTGGGGTGTGCTATACTCGGACTTGAACGTTTACTTCCTGGACTAGCCTTCAGAACTAGGTGAGTCAGTGTGTACTGCTTGGTATCCATAGGAATCTTGGAGACTCGCCCACCTTCTGGAGCAACTTGTTCCTAGAAACCTGAGAAATGTTGAGAAGAGCCTGCTTGCTGAAAAAAGACTACGTGCTGTAGAAACTGGATCAGAGAAGCAATCAATCTTAGCTATAGATTTGCCATGCTACTTATTTACGTAGAGAAGTAAGACTAATTTTCAGGCAAGAGGAGACAGACTGCACCTGTCTGAACAAGCCTCCTGATCCATGAGAAGAGAGCCAAGACCCAGCTGACTGGACGGACCTTTGTGGGACAATCTTGACACAACAACAGGAGACCGATTGTCACCCTGCCCAGCTTTTCATGAGAAGCAAAATGTTAGCTGAGTCTAAGAGCTGCTCCATTGCCTGCAGTCACTGGGAAAGGAGAGCCTCCTCTGTTCCCGACCTTCTTCATGCCCATAAGGTGCCTGTATTTCACTTCCTTTTGATCCAGTGGGACCCAAATACAGTGGTCTTCAACCGCAATATAAGATCCTGTTCGAAATAAGGGTGAGCTTGTGTAGGTCATCCTCATTGACACATTTTTTCCGTCATCTTTCTAGCTGAGCAAAAGGCTAAAATCACATAAAGGCACTATTCAATAGTAAGACTCTATACAGCTTTCAGAAATTATGTTATTTAATTCTCAGTGGTCCTATTCAAAAACCTGATCACAGCTGATGCGTGTTTTGTGGGGAATTGCTTTATAAAGGCTAAATCCCCAATAATACAGATCAAATCAATTAGGACTCCAAATCTATAAATGAAGAGAGATCCACAATGTGCTCCTCTCAATCAAAAATAAGACAAGAAACATAGTGCTTATTTTTTTATAACTAAGAAATCAATATTTAATCCCTATTTGTAATCACAAGTGACCAATTTCAAATGAACAGATTTCCTTTAAAAGAAAATACATTCTGAAACATTCACTTGTTTACACACTCAGGTACATAAAGATGATTAATGGCACCAAATATATTAAAAATGTTTCTGTTCACATATACATGGCTTTCTAACCAGCCATTGTCCCTAACAGAGCCTATTGGGCTTCTGGACTTTGCTTTCCTGTTTGCACACACACACACAGAACAGTTTGGTATGAAAAGCATGCTTAAGAAATGTACTTGTCCAGTAAACAAATTGTTGGGATTTGCTTGAATGAAATGGTGCTATTCTCTAAGAGTAATAGTTCAAGGGAGGCAACTAAATTGTGTTGACATAGACCTAAGCAGGATTCAGGTAGGAGGATTGGTTAGAAAAGGGAGAAAGATAGTAAGAAAAGTAACCGTTGTGGAAGTAAATGGCACATGGGAAATGTCAAAACGTGCAAGATGTTCTGTAACATGTTTTAAATGTAACAAAAATGGTCACTTAACTCAAGTTTGCAGGTCAGAATGTTGAGAGGCAAACGTGATTGATCAATATTGAGAAGGACTAATGTGTCTGGTTGCTAATTGATATGAAGAAAAGGATGACAAAAGTTCCAGCTTTGGGGAAAGAAAAGGGAATCTCCCATTTTGCAATGTCCGAGTTGGGAACTTCGAAGTTCTCACCAAGGTGGATTTGAATCACCCTATACTATAACTCGGTGGTTCCCAAACTTTTTCGACTCGCGGCTACCTTGACCCATTGGCCATTGCCCTTGGCTCCCCACTGTCACTTTTTTTGGAGGGTGGGGTGGATGTAAGCCCGGCCTCAGGAGTACTTGCATTTTTATCCCTGAAAATAATTGGGGTGAAGCTGCTGACGGTATTATAATCATATACGCAGGGTGTTTCGTATCACTAACGTGGCGCCTCTAATAAAATATTCCTAGCTACACTTCTTTGTCCATGCCTATTTTATAGTACCCTCTCAAACATTTTTATCCCACTTAGTGCTAGAAAGCAAACCTATGCATGAAGGCTCCATTGCCAAAGTGTTTCTGCGCTTGAAGAATATTTGCATGCACTTCCATTTCTACCCATGTCATACGTGACAACGCACCTGTCTCAGCAGGGTAACTCACGATTTTTGAAACCACATACAGCTTTAAGTTTGCTGCCTCCTTCTCTAAAATTGCCTCCAAATCAATGCATGTAAAATAAATTCCCCTGATTTTTTATTTTTTTTAAACGTCCCTCTTTCTTGCTTCCAAATGTTGGCATTATGCCATATATGGTGTTTTACTTCCCTGTGCTCAAGGAGAGAGCAGGCCTATCTGGAAATGTGTGTGTACTGAAAGAAATGTGTACTGGAAGTACCTATGATTCAAGTACAAATGTCAAAACTTAATAATACTTAGTCGGTCGGAAAGGCCCCGAACGGGATTCGGATTCTCCGAATCAGATTTGGAACCTATGTTTTCGAACGAATCGGATACATTTCCGACCGACAGCTTACGATGCAGGGAAACCGTTCGGGCTGTCCGATTCGGTTCCGATCAGCATTCGGACAGCCCGAGTCTTTCGGAGCCGAATCGTACAGCTCTATGGACACGGTTTCTGACCGAGCGATTACGATGGCCGTTTCTGACAGCCGTTCCAAATAGGTTTGTCCGACACAAAGCGGCTGTAGGAATCTGACTTTGGGGGCCCGTAGCAGGCTTCCCTTCACCCGCAGGCCTCCGGTTGGGGCCCGTGGGGGTACCCATGGGTCCCCTCTTTGCAACCATGCACAGTGTGGCAGGAACCATGAGTTGCCCCCCACAGGGTGCAAGGTTTTCCCCAACCACCCATTTTTCAATGGGAGCCTGTGTTCTCGTTCAGAACACAGGCTCCTATTGAAGTCAATGCGAGTCCGACCGAACGATGTTGGGAAGCATCGTAATCGGTCGGACTCGCAGAACCCGATTCGGTCAGAAACCATTCCGAAACCGATTCAGTCGAAAGACTTTCCGACCGGCATCGTAATCGGCCCCATAGTGTCTTTAATAGACAGGACAACAGTACTTTCCTGATAACTTGCATTGGTGTAAAATGCATTTGGAAAAAACAAAACTATTAACGAGTCTAACAAAATAAATCAGGCATCTTCCGCTTACTTTGGGAGTGTTGGAACGTGGGGATCCAGTGAAATATGGAGGTCATCTCCCTCGACATACCATCAATTAAGCACTACGTTTACAGCTTTAGGCATGTCATTTACAAATCATCTACATCATGCGTTTAAGTCTAATTAGTTCAACTGAAGCCAACAGACCCTTCAACATTAAATGCATTAAAGTGCTTGGTGCGCGGCTCCCCAGGCTAGGTTTGACGGCTCCCCAGGGAGCCACGCGCACAGTTTGGGAACCACTGCTATAACTGGTCAGGAAGTATTTTATGGCATGGTGGGAGGCAACGTGGAGGCAAGTCAGGGGCAACATGTACAACAGGAGTGGGAGGAATGGGCTGGGGGCGAACACTGACAAATGAGGGTGTCAAACAGCAATAACGGAAGGAAGGAGGGCAAGTGGTGTCAGCAGTAGCAATAGAAGGAGGGAGGGTGGGTGGGGGGTATGCAGCAACAACAACAGAAGAAGGGAGGGCAGTTGCGGCATAGCAACAATAATGAAAGAATAGCAAGCAGGTGGGGACAGGCAACAACACAGGGGCGGGAGGGAGGAACATGGAGAGGGGAGAAGTACAGAGGGGAGCCAGTAGAAAAAGACTCACTCTGGTAGAGTGCTTAAACGTAAAGAAAAAAGTAGCACCTAAAACAAAATACAGAGAAAGGGCAAAAGTAATTCATCTATGCTCTAGGAAATGGCCAAACACATGAAGAGGAAGAAAGACTACGGCAAGCAAATTAGAGTGACAATGAAGCCAGTGGTTCTGAAAGCGACAGTGCATGTGCTATCCAGACAAGTCCACAAAAGGGTGTTGGACTTAATAGAGTAAACAGAGATTTCTAGTGCTTAACTTCAGTTTTTTTGGTTTGCATGTCCAACAAGGATTTAAGACTTTATGTGGACTTTAGTGATCTTAAAAATGTTTTGATGGAATGGCATCCTCTATCCAATATTACAGAGATGTTGCTGCTACTCAATGGGGCATCTGCCTTCTCTACATGAAACATATTCTCAGCTTATCATCAAACTGACCTCACCAAGTTTCCCACTATTTAACATTGTTCATGACTCCCAAAGGGGCATGTTAGTACAAAAGAATGCCCTTTGAGTTGGAGCCAGCATCTGTTGTTTTTCCAAGAGCCCTGTATGTATGCTTTGGAAATGAAAGATTTCAGGATGATGTTTTGATTCCATTGTTCAAGGGCATAACTGTTATGAAAAATGTTTTGAGCTTTTTAATAGATACTGAAGCACACAAAAAAGTGATGGATGGAATGCTTGACTTAATCTCAGTCACTGGTAATTGTTCTGGGCTGTATCCCAGTCCATCGTTATTTTGCACACCAGGTCACCTCAGTTTGGACTCAGTCATATGTAAACCAGTCTTTACCCTGCTCCAATAGGAAGAGTCCACCCTGAACTGCCAGGCCATGTCTTCCCTGAACGGGAACATAAGCAATCCAAGACTGGTCTCGCCCTTATTAGGGCTCATCAGTTGGGTATACCTTGCTTCCATGGCTCAGTGTGCACAGGACCCAACATCTGGGCTTATTCATCCTACCTAGGGTGTTGACCTGAAGTATACAAAAAAAGTGATGAATGGGTTGCTTGAATAACTCTCAGCCACCTTTGATAGATAATCATTTGATGCTCAGAAGTGAGAATTGCAAAATTGGAGTGGACGGGAGTGAGTTATTTAGGGCATCAAATTTCTATGGAAGAGGATCTAGCCTAAGGAGTGTTTACTGGAAGCTGTCCGAGATGCCCCAAGGAGCAATTATGGTCATTCCTTGGGTTGGCACCATGCAATGCATGGTTGTTCAACATTTGTCAGAGATAAGATCACCCATGAGGGTTTTGCTATAGAACAATAAAAGGGGTGTAAAAGCCTTTCAATGAAAGGGGTGTAAAAGCCTTTAAGCGAATGAAGGTAGATATTGTAGAGGCCAAACCTTTGAAGACATTTGACACAAGGGATGAAAGTGTTGTGACGACTTATGTCAGTGGGTATGGTTTAGGTGCAGTTTTGCTTCAGGCAAAGGATATTCAAAAGGAAGTTGTTACATTTGTCTCATGGTCTTGCTGAGAGTGGTTGCTTAGAATCAGAAAATATTTTATTCCGTTTTAAAAACCATAAAAGTTCACATAATAGAATTTCCAAAAAAGGAATATAAAATTAAAAAAATAATAAATATATAGCAAAGCAATTATTGTACTAAATAGAGACAAAATAGAAATATTACATTCATGGCAGCTTATTCAAACTGTCTGCATATTAAAATAACCCTCCACAAAAATTTGGAGACAGCAAAACACACTTCAAGGGACGGCAGTTGTTGTAAAAAAAAAAAAAAATTAGCGCAGGTCTGTACTGTCTAAAATTACATTTCTGTAATAGCGGCTTTAAAATTTGCAGTTGCGGAATTTCATAAAATTTACGGAAGGGTAAGGTGCAGTGTGCATTGTTGCGAAATACCATCACACGGGCAATTAATCAGTTTGGCCGACCAATCATTTACTTGATGAAAAGTGATAAAAAGGTGAATGGTATTAAGTCTTAAATTGGTCAGCACAAATCTGTGTTGGGGAGTGTAAATTTGATCCCAAAAAATTGGATATCTTTCTTTGTACTCAACAAATTATAATGTTCCACACTCGCCTTTGCACATTCCTTAGTAGACCTGTCCTCTTCAAACTTCAGTGCTAGTTGTTTAATCTCAGCCCTAGAGATGGCAAGCAGGATCATTAAAAAGGGCTGGTCTTCTCATGCTATCAAAGAATGCCTTGATATTGTTAAACCATGGTATACTCAATGCATAATCCTGGGATAGGAAATTAAAACCACAAGGAGGAGGAAAGGGGACCTCCAGCGAAACAGGGGAAAGTGCTGTTTACAGAAGGGACAGCAGTTAGGGGGGAGGTTGAGACAGTGGTCGAAGTGGGCGGGATCGGAAGAGCACGGTGTGCCCAAACTTTTTTAATTTAATACAGTCTATTCCCCTACTTCTTTATTTTAAAAGTGCGTCCCAGGACGGCAGGAATGGTACGAAGTTAAAAAAGATTACATGATTATCCAGCCCTGGGTGGTGCACGTTGAGGAAGGCCTCTGCAGTTGCCACAAACTCCTCCCCCTTCCCCTCTGTATCTGGGGGCAGGGGCCTGCCCAGCAACATTGTAGGAGCCGTCAGTCTTAGGTAAGCATGGAAAATGGCTACCTACGATGGCTCTGCTGCTGAAGTGTTTTTTCACCTCATTTAGTGAGGACGCTACCTGACTGCCCCCACTATGACCAATACAATGGTCACATTGGTGATGCATTGGTGACCCCACCCTTGACCTCGTCTGCCCTTTCTTTTTTTGTCTCACTTAGACTGACGACACCAGCAGGAAAAGAAGAGGACTCCAGTGTGGAATTCCTGGCAGACTGTGCCCAAACCGTGGCACTTTCTTTTTTTTATAACTGTGGAAAACGTTTAATGCCCTTCCGGCTGTTTTCCTTATTTTATTTGATAAAATGTGTACTGCTGCTCTGCCTGTGTTCAGGGATGTGGTCTTTTTAAAGCATAATGTTTACCTTTTTTAAGGATATAACATAAAAGCAGCCCGAGGTGTCCAGTTCTGTGACACCCAAGCACCTGAGCCCCTTGTGGAACCCATTCAGGGTCGGACTGTGAAAGCAAATTGGCCCAGGCACCAATGCCAGGCTGGTGTACTGGGCATCGGGTGGGAGGCTGGAGGGGTGAGAGGCTGGTTTTGTTACTGGGAGCTGCAAAACCGGCCCCCAGTAACAAAACCAGCAGGACTGTCCAGCACAATCACTTACTTCTCACTCTCAAAAACTCATAAATAACTGCAGAGTTCCTTGTAAACCCAGCAGTTCTTGTGCAACAATAAAAGTGTCAAGATTGATATCTCTGGTTTATCTTCCTGTGGGGGGAGATCGGAGTTTTGCCTATTGCCAGTTTTGACTAATCTATTGTAGCGCAGAGGGTTAATATGCCTGCTTCCATACAGATCACAGAACTGTATTTAATGTGCATAGATCAGTGGGTTACTGCTTTTGTTACATAGATCCTTTAGCTACTTGCAGTGCATAACTTACAATCGTAATAAATCTAGCACCGTGAGCTATGACCTGCCATCAAAGAGCTGCATGCAAACTGCATGGTGCAGGTTTGGAAGTTATGTTTTTTCCTACAGTCTTTCATTATCCTAATACTGCTAAAATGGGCTTGTTTGGGTAGAAATACATTCTTATTAGTAAATCCAACCACTGAAGCATATTTGGGACATTCTGTGATTAAAAACGTATCCCACATTGTGAATGTATTTTAATACCCATCTATGTCAGAGGCCCCATCTAGTCACCCTGTGAGGCTATCAGTCGAACAAGTGAAGGGCTCAGAGCCTGGGTGGCCAGTAACAGAGATATTCCATTCGAGACATGTAATCAATCAGTGGCTGCCAAAGGCGATCACATTTCTTTTCTGAGAACGTGAGCTTGTGGGACATTTGCTCCCTAGCGAGGGTGTGCCAAAGTCGAGTGAACAAGGACGCCACTGAGGGAGCCATCAAAGTCTTCCAGGCCAGGGCTATCAGCGGCTTTGCGGCTTCAGTCATGTGGCAGGCAAGGTACCAGTTCGCATGGGACGCTGTCTCAAGTGTAACCGGGTGGATCCCTAGAATTATTGTGCAGTAACTGCTGGGATGGGGAACCCAAATGTGCTCTTAATATGTTCCAGGATTTCCTTTCAAAATATAGTGATGGAGCAAGCGGGAAGGGGTGGAATACCATTGGAACATTAATGTGTATGCCAGCTCTTGCTGGGAAATACTCCAGTGGGTCTTGGAGAGCTCGAGCCACAAGAGCTCTCACTGCTTCTGAGAGATGCCTAGGGCACTGTCCTGCGCCCATCTAGATTGATAGGGGTGACGCGGAAGGAGGCAAGTCTGTTGTTGTACACTATATGTTTTAGAGATGTGGCCCCTAGAGCCTTCAAAGGCCCGCACCAACACTTCGAATGGGTTAAAGGACCATGTGGCACCTGGCATGTAAGCGGGAAATAAGTCTCAGTGGTGCAGCTGAAAGTACTGGTGGCGAAGTTTGTAAAGGATGTCAAGTCGAGTTTATACTGCTCGAAGGGCTGGATGGTTATCCCTTGGAAGAGGTCCTGCAATGTCCGACAGTCACCCTTTTCCCAGACTGGGAAAGAACTGGTTTAAATTCAGGGTTGCGATCTATTGGAGTGTTCTGAGAAGGAAAGGTGGTGAGGCCTTTCCCTAGTGCCAATCTGTCCCAAATTTCAAGAACCATGCGGGTTAGGTATGCACTCCAGGGACGATAGTGCTGCAGGAGCCAGGCCTAGTCCCACAATAGTCTACCAGGGTACCACCCAGTCCGTATACAGTCCGTATACAGCCAATGCTTATCACTTTCCCTGACCACCCACTCAGAGATGTAACGCAAATGTGCAGCCAAATAATAGTCCAGAAGGTTAGGGCGAGCGAAGCCCCCACAGTTCCTGGGTAGCATCAGTAGGTGGTTCGAAATGCCTGGCTGCTTTCCCTTCCAGATAAAGGAACTGAGGTTTGTATGTGTTTGATGTCATCAGTAGGGATAGGTGTAGGGAGTGACTGGACAAGATATAACAACAGCAGAAGAAGGTTCATCTTCACTACATTTATGCAACCTAACCAGGAAGTATGGAGGGGCTTCCATCTCCGAAGGCCCTCCAGGATGGCCCTGTGAAGGGGCTGCCAATTAGACCTGAACTAATCTGCACAGAAGGGGTAATGGTGAGGCCGAGGTATTGAAACTGCTCTCGGAAAGGGAACTAGGCTCGTCAGGCATCGGACCTTATGCGGCGCGATGGTCAAATTGAGTATTTGGGATTTAGCCATGTTAATCTTGTAGCCAGAAACTGCTTTGAAGTCGCACAAGCACTGCTCCATTGAAGGAAGAGAGGATTCTGGCTCCGTCAGGGCCAGCAAGAGATCATCAGCAAAAAGCAGGACTGTGTACTGGTGCCCCCCAAAGGGGATGCCGGCGATAGTCCGGTCTTGCCTTAGGCGGACGGCCAAGGGTTCCACCACAAGAGCGAAGAGCTGGGGGGGACAAGGGACACCCCTGCCGGGTGCCCCAGTGGAGATCGAAAGGTTGAGTGACCTGACCATTGAATCGTATGGTAGCCGTGGGGGCAGTATAGGATGCCATGATCTTACTGATCATGTTGGGGCCCAAACCAATCTTGTGTAGGACTGCATGTAGGAAAGCCCAACTGACCAGGTGAAATGCCTTTTCTGCATCAAGAAAGAGAAGGCAAGCTGGAATATCATGTACCTGAACCTTCTCAATCAGGTGGGTGAGACGCTGGATGTTGTCAGAGCCCTGCCTCTGTTTAATGAAGTCAACTTGGTCGGGATCTTTCAGCCCAAGCAGCAAGGACTTCAGCCAGTTTGCCATCATTTTGGTGTAAATCTTGGCATCCGTGTTCAGCAACGCAGTCAGACGATAAGAAGCGCAAAAAGTGGGATCCTTGCCCAGCATGGCAATAAGTGTTATTTCGGCTGCAGACATCGTCGGTTTGAGCCTGGTGGCATGTGTAAAGGGTTATAAAGTCCAAGCAAGTGTTGTTTCAGGTGGGGAAGGAAGAACTTGTAGAAAGAGACCGGTAACCCATCCGGGCCCGTGGTCTTCCCAACTGGGAGCCGCTTAAGAGCACAGCTCAGCTCCGCCGTCATGATTCAGGGGTTAAAGGGGCCCAGGGACAGTCCTGCAGATAAGAATTAATAGAAACTGTGTTGTCCCCTTCGCTGGAATAGAGATGCTGATTAAAGGTTTGTTGATGCCTCCTGCTTAACCGGCTCCCAGGTGGCCCTGGAGGAATCCACGCCCTGCAGTTTAGAAATGTTGTAGCGGGCATACCTCATTCGCAGCCTACGGGCCAGAAGGGTGCCCACTTTATCCCCCCCTCATAGTATTTTTGCTTATGCACCAGTAGAGACCTTTCTGTCTTGTTGACCCGATGCGCCCCCAGCTGGCTTCTAAGTACTGCCAGCTGACGTTTAGCATGTGCCAAGGAATGCGACTTATCTTAGAGCTCCAAAATGTGGATTTTCTCCATGAGGTTGGCTTCAAACAAGCAGGCCTCCCATGCTCGAGCAATGAAAATGGAGGATATGACACCTCGGATAGTCGCCTTGAAACCAACCAAAAGCGTATGGGGGGGAGAGTATCAGGCAGGGCTCAAAATATTCGGTTATTGCCTCCTTAATAGAGGCCATGTCAACTGGATCGCGCAAGAGCTGGGTGTGCAGGGGCCAAAGAGCGGGTCCTCCCTTAAAGTCTTCACGCCTGGTCCATGTAAGTTCAACGTGGGCATGGTCTTAGATAGAGTTATCCGAAATTTGGGCTGACTCAAGATCCCTGAGGAGGGAGCAAGTCAGAAACAGGTAATCAATACGGGAGAAGGACAAGTGGACATGCAAATAGAAAGAATAGTCCCTCACATCTGGACAAAGATATTGTCATGCGTCAACCAAGTCAGAGTGTGTGCCCTGTCCACTACAAGTGTTTAGTCCGCTGGCCCCCCTCGGATAGCCTGAAGCACATCTCTTGTGAATGATATTATGCCCTTCCCCTCCGCACCCCAGGGAACCCTTTGTATGCAGATATTGTTATGATGGCTGCGGTTTTAAAGATCTCCCTGTTTGGCCTGCAGATCGTTTTGTTGCTCCACCAGAGTGACCATGTGATGCCAAAGCAGTTCCTGGTCCTCTGCACGTGAATCCATTGTGCGCTCGAGGTCATCCACTCTTACGCCCACAAAGTGGATGTCTTAGCAAAGAACTTGAAGGCAGCTTTTGAAGTCTGTTTTAAGGGAGCTTATCTCCAGCTAGATGTCTACATGGAATTTCACCATATAGTCTTGTGTGATGGGGAGAGCGGCAGACTTTCAAGGGGGCTGAGGGGGAGGCACCACCCTGCCACTGATGTCTGCAGTGGAAGACTTAGCCCAGAGGGAGGCAACAGAATTGTCTTTGACAGTTTTGGTGTCCAAACCTCATAGGCTCACGGGTCCATGCGTGAGTGCACAGGCGTCCACTTCAGCCCTGATGCGCCAGTTCAGGACAAGGGGGCCACTCCACTGCCCGAATGCCCCCTGCGCCCCTGGGCCTATTGCTGTGCTCAGTGCAGGATTAGAGAGCGCTCACCTTTGCCGAGTTTTGTCAGGAAGGTAGTGACTGCAGGGCTTCATGAGGATGTGGGTGTCATATCCGCCAGGGGCTTTTCCTACAGCGGTGTAACAGATAAGTGGGCCCAAGCCTCTCAAGGATTTCAGGCAGCTGAGGGAGGGCTGCGCTGGGCCCACTCCGACTCCGCCGCAGCAACTCACATGTGGCGTCCCGGGCCTCCAGGCATTCCAGTACAGGGGCTAGTTCGTCAGCGCCGCCCTTTGCATCAATGGGCCACTCCAAATCAGGGGGGCTGCACAGCAACCAGGCAACCCTGATGCACCACTCGGGTTGGCCTCAATGCCCCACGCGAACCACCGATAGCCAGCCATGGCCTCCCTCTCAATTCACCCAGATCTGTGAATGGTGGTGAATGTTTGATTTGTTCAGCATTCCGTTCTTCATCTGTTCTTTTTGCATTTCTCACCTTAAGTGGGTCCTGTGCTCGCATAGCCACCAGATTCAAGCTAGCCAGGCTGATGGGAGTAAAAGCCCAAAACCGGTCCCAGGATACTTGTTTCTGGCCCAGGTAGAACCTGGCCTGGCAGTTCAGGCTGGACTGTTCCCATGGGAAGCAGGGTCAAGACTGATTTGCATATGACTGGGTCTAAACTGGAATGGTGTGGTGAGCAAAAACACGATGGAATTAACCCAGATCTGTGACTGTGGGTGAATGTTTGATTTATTCAGCATTCCTTCCATTATCTGTTCTTTTTGCATTTGCCGCCTCTCAAGAAGGCGGCAGCTCCCGAGCCCGCAACTCAGGAGCGGAGAGAGATGATTTTCACAGCTCTGGCTGCCCGACTGCCCCAATCACCAGAAAATCGATGCTCTAGCCCCTGTCCGCTGCAAGGCTACTCGTTGGGACACGGTTGGGGCTGCTGAGAAAGGCTTAAAACGGGCTATAAGGCCCATGAGGACACAAAGCTCCCTGGTCAGGCCACACCCCCCTGATAAGGTCTTCTAAGAAAGGGGTCCCAACTCTTTATGGCAAACATAGATAAATACACTATTCAGAACTGCAAGGTACTTCCTTAAGCATGCATTTTCTATGAGTTGTAACTTCTCTAACTTTACATATCCCCATACATCAGTCCCGTATTGTGTGATACAATTTGCTTTATAGATAGTACAGAGTTCTTTGAGTGGCCTCCCCCCACCAATCTGGCAACAAATCTATTGAGCCCTGCAATAGATTTTTTCATCAGCAAGGTTCTGGATGTAACAAGCTGTTTCCATGAACCATGGGCATCAAACAGTAAACCCAGGTAAGAAAAGGTAGGAGATATCGTAAGCTTAGTTTCTCCTATCCTAAATTGATAACATTTTTCAGCCTTACAACCACATTTCATAATAAAAATTTTGGACTGGTTAACTCTTAAATCTATCTCGGCCATATATTCCAACAAAATGATTAATCAGGTTCTGTAATCCAATTGGGGTGCATGCCATAAGTACTGCAACATCCGCATACAGTAATAAGGGTCTGGCTTTTTGTCAAGTCTGCGAAACATCATGTCCTTTCTCTTCTAAGAACCTGCTGAGAATGAAAATTGATAGTCCAACTCTAAATGTGTCTGAAACAACCTTTCCACCAAGAAGGAAAGGGAAAGCAGTGAAACAATTGCCCAATAAAGAGCTTAACACACAAGCAGGCTGGTAGCCTGAGGAGCTGCAGTAACAAGAGTGGTTACTTAGTTATAGAGGAGGCCCTGGTTTGCTTTTGGGATGGGCATAATTGTATAGTGTATTTGGGGTGGGTGTCGGAATTTACGCTTTAGACCTACCATACATTTCTGGCTCACCTTTTCAGCACAAAGGATACCAAATGGCAATATATTTATTTGAGAGGTTCTCTTACAAGATGGGATATGTTCCTGGACCAAGAACATCTCTGCTAACATTTTGTCATGACCACTATTGCTGTTTAAGGAGAAAGCAGAGGAGCTTGGTGAAGAATATGATGAGTGTTCTGAACAGTATTCACATGATTTCACATGGGTCTTTTCCTGAAGAACAAGGAGAGGTAAAATCAGAGGAGTATCCTGATCTGTGCAATGTGAGGTGCTATCTTCAAGGGTTGTCAGAATGCCAACACTCGCGGAATCAACATAAATATGGCAGATGATCTGACAGTGAAAAGGGTATTGTTGGGTTTGTTGGCCATGATGTGGGCATGAGGGTTATATGGTGAACGTGCCAATGAGGACCATGTGGGGATAAGAGTGAAGAAGAGAAGCATTTAGGGTAGATTTTTGGTGGCTAGCCTTAGGGATGTGAAGATTCTTGTGAGACAGTGCATGGTTAGTGTTGTCAGTGACGAGCCACAAGGGAACGGACTGTGCCTGTGAAGCTTCTTAAGATACCTTACTGGCCTTGGAGTAAGTTATACATGGATATTTCTTGTCATTTTGGGTGAGGGATATTTTCCTCAACTATACTCTAGCATTGCTTAAATAAGCAGATTAAGTTTGTTGAGAATATGACTTTGTCAATGTCAGATCTTGACTGATGGTGATACTCAAGAATTTTTTAATGAGCTAGAATAAAGCTGGTTAGAGCGATCGAGTTTTACAGGGGTTGAATAAGGTAGTAAAAGAACATTCCTAGGTTGTCATGGTACGTAGCTTGGAGTGGAAGGGTCTTTTGGGAAGATGCTATTGTTTGTTTAGAAGACTCCTCATGTTCGCACAGGACTGGCTGCATTTGTAATGATAAGAGAGAGTTGCTGGTATGAATCGCTAGGACAGCAGTGAAGGCTGCTAACTTGAAGCGGGTGGGTTATGTTAGAAGAGCTTTCCAAAAAGATATAAAGGATATAGTAAAAGAATGGTGAGAGTGGACAAATAGATCAGGTAGCAGTTAAGCAGACTGGATGGATGCAGAAAGGTGTGACCAAATTTTACAAACTCATGCAAGTAGTGGATGTGAAAGAAGATGCAGTGGCATTTGGGGAATGGAAAGGTTTGGAATATTAAAAGAGGATGGTGTTAGTTGTGTGAAGGTCTGGGAGTTGTTAAAAGTGGGGGTGGCACCTGGGTCCTGGCATGGAGGGGGAGCAAAAGACATGTTTGCTTGCTCAGTATGTAACCAAGTAATTTAGCTTTGTTGTGGTGGGTTGTAGGGGGAAGAGAAATATTGGAAAATGTTGATATATTTTGCCTGATCTTTCAATATAAAATGTTAGAATACTTTGCACTTCTGTTTAATCTATTGAGGACCAGTCTTGGTTACTACTGGATTCTGGCTCCTGACATGAAACCTGTTTCATGCTAATTCATGAAAATAAAGAGGCACCTGTTCTTCACTGCCAGTAGCCCACGTTTTTAAAACCATCTGATGGATTGTGACTTCGTGTGGAAGGAGTTTAACCTCTTGAACAGTACTGGGTAGACCCACTACACACCGAGAAGGCTTACACACCAGTTTATAAAAATGCATCTCAAATGATAAAGCGCTGGTCCTCGTTGGGTGTCCTTGACAGCAGAAAAGCTTGAACTGATGGGTTTTGGGGTTTGTTTGGACTTCTTAGTGAGTTCTGGCTCACTACATCTGCCCAACTGAACTATATCATATACTGATAACAAGACCCCGTGGTCACCATTGACTTACTCACCAAATCTTCAGAGCATTGTCCAGTGACTTCATTGGGGGAGTCGTTGTTTGGATGCTGGGGTTTTTGAGCACAGGAACGTTTTGCGGAACACCTTTTATTTTTCTTGGAGGCTGAAGACTGAGCAGAAAAGGCTTTAGCTCACTGAGTTGTCCTTTGTTATACCAAAAATAGGACCAGTACCTGATTTTGGATCCAGAATCCACACATCTGTATCCTTTGAGCATTAATTAATCCCACACAAGAAAAAAAAACTTGCAAAAGCCAGTGACCTGAACCGTTCTGAAGATCACTGAGTTGACTTGAGCACAGCGCCATAGAAGTAAACGTATATTCATAGGAATAGCACCAATATGATAGAAAATATAGTACACATGAGAGCAGTAATAATGTTCAGGAGCGTATCCTAGCCTCAGAAGGTGCTATCACCTTCTTTCTTTGCACGTACTTTATTTCTAATAAGATGCCCTTTTACCCTCCTGTTAATAAAAGCTATATTCTTCTTTAAGTTTATAGCACTGACTGCAACTCCTAGAATAAGACTTTCTAGAGTAAGAGATCAGTGTTCATACCTGATACTGAAAGTGTCTTCTTACACTCTCATTAGTTTTACAATTTGAGTGCAGTAGTATTGAAGGCCCTGGCACACATGTGATAAACAGCAGCACACACACAGGATACTGTCCAGTGACCACTGACCGCTCAGGGCCTCACAGTGGGGATATTGGTGAATCCTTTTTCTATGATTAGCAAGAGGCCTCGAGTTTTTCTGCATAGATTGAAGATCATGGGCGAGAAGATGGATCTCTGGAATACTTCACTCATCTCAGTAGATGCTGTGATCCGTTGGTGCCCATCTGGGCCTGTTGGTATTGGTTGGATAGATAGGAGAATGGTATGTCATCAACGCCCATGTGTGATGACCACATTGAAGACAGCCAAGAGTTAAAGGTCAGACCAAGAGTCGATGTTCACTATTATTGGTGATGAGAAGGGCGGCTTGCTCTGTCTATGCTGCAGCACGCTCTGAAACCATGCTGTTGGTTGTGTAGGAGAGAGTTGCTAGAAATCTGGTTTTCTACCAGGGCAGCAGCTGCCTTCTCAATTTACCTCTTTGAGGATTGGTCTGTGTGATGAGTTAGTAATTGCAAATGTCTGGATTAATGTTTGTTTTTTCACTAGGAGTAGAATACGCACGTTTTTTCAGAACATCGGGACGGTGTCTTCTGTGAGGTATCCATTGACTATATTGCAAGGTGCATGGTGGTTTTCCAAAAAGGAATTTCACAATGGTAAATAGAAGGATGTTGTACCCATATATGGTGGCTTTGAGGAAGTGGAAGATGTCTGCATATGTGAGTATTTTTGGTGAGTAAAGTAGATTTGTAACTGGATCTCCTTCTCTCTTGTGAAAAATGGACCTTACAGTTCACAACCCCCAGTTAGTATCCCAAAGAGCATTAGTTTCTTTTTCACAACCTGTTCCGGTATTTATATGGCAGCTAGGCAGAGGGCCTTCTGCAGTTATTATGCTATGAATGTCTATTCTAAAATTAGGAAAATCACCTAAAGCTGGTATTTGTCCCCTTATCAGTACATAATTTAAACAGTAAATGTAAGAAGAAAGCTGTTTAAAAATGTGATCTACCGCTTCCTTAATGATTCTTGACTTATAAGTAAACATAGACAGAAAGGCCATGTTAAAATGAACACAGACGATTTTAGATAAAGTTCTACTTAAGTATCACGTCTCAGCCTTTGCAGAGTATTAAAACATGGGCAGATGGTGAGTATTATTCTTCTTGGAAAGATGGCAACTCTATCTCAGGGACATGTTTTGCTGACACTTGTTGTGCATTTGTTTTCTGTTTGGAATGTGCCCCAGTAATTTGCCAATATGAGAAAGTAGGACAAAGCAATAAGATAGTTACCTTCACGAAGGCACCTGTAACTTAGCCCGTATTAAAAACCCACTCACTCGAACTAGCTTCATTGCTGGGTGTTCCATTAAACCGATTGGGTTATAAAAGGAAACCTAAGGGGTGGGCATAGCTGTAGGAGGACGAGGTACCCACCCTAATATCTTGCATGCATGCTAGATTACATCTTTCCATGTCATTAGTTTTAAAAACCAGTTACATTTCACAGCACACAATGGGGCCTCTTCCTATTGAGTTGTGTCACTAGGGAACAATGCAGATTTTAGACAAATCACATTGCAATATTGTTTTCTAGAGAATTCAGTTGGAAACAACACACTTTGCTATAGCGTATTTTGCTATTTGTTTTGATGTAGTGCTCAGCAGAGCTGAGGGCCATTTCACAGTTAGAAGTGGGATGGGGCATTGAATCTGGAGGTGTGCTTCATCAAAAAGGGCCTCCTTCTAGGGGTGATGGACAAAGGGCAAGTAGTGATGTCAACAAATGGAATAACAATCAGTTTGGTGTGCTTGGTCACATATGAGACCCTACTTGATCTCTCCCCTGCTCCTAAAAAGAGTCAGAGGGTAAATTTAGGATTTTTTTCAATATATCGAGTTTCTGGATGTGATCTTTAGGTCGTGGCTCGAAAACATGATATATCTAAAACATCTTTTATTATTTATGGTAAGCCTGGAGCCTAGTTAAAACCGAGTTGTTGGGCTGGAATATAGTTGCCCTTACCGTGTGGCTATAGCTATAGGATGTCTTGGCAATCCCACCAAGGTAGCCTTTTTAGACACAGGACACAATGAAGATGTGGGCACATAGCAGGAGAAACGTACGCACAAAGTGAAAGTAATAAAAAAGAATGCCAGGCTCACCTGTTCTACAAATGCCCTTACCTATTTTATCACTTACATAGTCGCTTGGTCTTGAGCACTCGCTTTCTCTGTTCCTCGTTTCTGTGCGTGTTCGTCTTTTGAGCAATCCCTCGGCTAGGGTACTTCTCACCTACCCCATCACTGCTGGAGCTTTTCATAAGGGGTGTATTGACGTATTTCATATTTTTACAGTTCAAAAGGATCTTCTCGTTGTCAGATGGTGTTTGTGTTTGGCATAAAGTTGAGGTCTTTAATACATTGCTTTCTTTCATACTTGGGTTTATTATTGCTGTATTTCAGCATTTTCTGCCATTTTGATATTCAGCCATGTCAACATTTGTGTCCGAACTTAGGTTGGATTTTTTTTTTTATGTGACTGTTATCCACTAGTAGGAAACCTGTTTTCTTTTAAAAATATTTGAATCAAAGTGTGCGACGTTTTAAAACTAATGATTTATGAACTGAGTATTTCTTTTCATAGATGCTATCAACTTTTAACCAAGATTCGTTTACAGAACGGAGAGCCCTTTTTCAAACTTAATAAACCTTACTTTTAAAAATAAAAAAAGATCGGAGAGTGTGGGTGGGTATAAGGTACTGAGTTTTTTTTTTTAGCAACTGAGCCTATTTCTGTCTGATGGCTTGAGCAGGTGCACACAGCATGGTTGACCTGGGAATTGTGGCAGGTGGGAAGGGTGAGGGTGGCCACATCGAGAACAGTTGCAAGAACAGAAACACATAATGTGTTTTCGAAGCTGGGTGGGAAGAGCCCAGGCTCAGTCTGAACTAATAAAAGCTACAGTGATAGAAAATGTTCTATGGCTAAGACATTTTAATTGAGTGCCCATATTGCAAAAGAAAATGGAACAATCCTAGCGGCTAACTTACTGGGGCGTTTTAGCTGGCACTGTGTCCACCCGTTCTTGTATCCTGACTCCTAATAGTTTATGTTTCTGTAGCACACATAGGGGAATTTAAGGCTCCAGAATATGGATACACAAATACAAGGGCATGAAGACTTGGATGTGCCAAGTTGGCCTATGCCATGTGCGACATCATCAGTCAGTCTTTCTTGGTATTTTTTCAACGGCAGTGTGCATGCTGTCATAAGTAAAATGGAAGAAATTAAAGTACAAGTCCCTGGACTCAAAGTAGGGTTGGCTAAAAGGACAGGACTGGCTCAAGAGTTTAGTTTGAATGAGCTGGTTGTGTCATTACAACGCACGATTTTACAAAGCTAATATTACCACACATACAGTTAGTACGCGTTTGCATTTACTCAAATGAAAAAGTCCTCCACCACGCAAACAACTAGCACGCAAACCTTCACCACGGATACAATTACATTGTTTTTTGGGTTTGTTTTTAATTTTATTTGTAATTTACTATTGTAACCCATAGAGACATAACCTTGTAGGCACAGACGAACCAGAGCTAATGTTCTACATATAACATTCTGCATATCACAACACCACAATCCTACTGGCAGGCAAGGAGTGCCTGGCGTAACTCCTTATATGAGAAGGAGTGTGCCTTTCTCAAGTCCTTAAAGTCATAAAGACAACAAATAACCGATTGACAACAAAGGAAACGGGCAAAAATAAGGTACCACCAGTAAAAAGCAGGAAAGAATTGTATCTTAACAATATGATAGCCCTATCAACTTGTGTGAAACAGAGGTCCAGATAGACAATTAAAACTCTATCCAGGATGTGCACAGAGATAATGCATAACAACAAAGGAATGAGGTCATATCAAATACTCACTAACCCAGAAATAATTAATATTAAAGAATAAGCAGTCTTGGTTTGGATGAGGATCAAACGTGAAGCTATTTCTTGGACCCCAACTGATCAATAACTGACCCAAGAGCATAAGAACCGGCATCTACTTAACAGTGACTTCTCCGTTCTCCTCGGAGTCTAAGCCCATATTTGGGCCCAGAGTTTTCTGGACTCGCAATACATGCAGGAACATCAGTAATACTGACATCGATTAGAAAAGGCTGTTGCCTCGAATACCAGTTAGGTAAGTTAGATACATTGATACAAATACATTGGTTTATCTAAAGTTATTTATATGAAATTGGATTTGTAAAATTTAATGTACTTGGAATGGGTTGCATCCATTAGTCGGGGACAATATGATAATGATATCTAGATTTTTTTTCCAGCCTTTTACCTAATTCCAGAATCCATTTAGGGAAAGACCAATGAGCAATCAGTAATTTCATCAGCATTTTCACAGCCTCCTGGATTACAAAGAAAAAATTTCTTGTCCAAGATTAAAGAAGAGAGACATTCACACAAATGCTTACACCCCACTATTAGCCCCCCACCTGTTAACAGCTTATGTTGACGCACTCCAGGCTTCTTGCTTACCAACCACGTTGCGTGAAGCATTACTCGTATCCCTCCCCAAACCATATAGAGACCCGACTGCACTGAGCTCATACAGGCTGTTAGCACTCTTAAACACTGATTGTAAGGTCCTGGTCAAAGTACCCGCTGATTGTCTGCTGCCACTGTACCAACACTGGAGCATCCGGACCAAAACAGATTTGTTCCGGCCCGTAATACATCCCTTAACTTGCATGGGTTCTTCAAGATCCTGAAATATGCTCCTGGCCCTTGACCATGGTCGGTCTGCAGGTTGCTGGATCTCGAGAAAGCATTTGATTCCCTGGAGTGGTCTGCCTTTTTGAGGTTTCACTGCGCTATGGCCTCAGACTTCGATTCATTCGGCTGGTTAAGCTTCTTTACGCTCTCCTGCTGGCACTGGTGAAAACAGACCCCCTTGTCTCCGACCCAGATGCTCGGCCCTACACTTCTATAGGTCGCTCACCGCTGCTACAAGCGTTGCCTTTTGATCACCAAATCTGTCCTTCCCTATGCACCTGTGCTCCCGTTGTTTGGCACGCCATGCAGAGGGCCAATTACTTCACTGTTGGAATTATCCACCTGGCATAAGGCAGGGGTACATACACTTGGCGACCAATATCGTGATGGCATTCTCATACAGCTGGGGACTCTGTTAGAGGACGAGGGCCTACCTCCAAGCCAATTCCTTCTCTATAACTCACTGACTGGAGTGCTAGGGAAAAGATGGGAAGATATGCAACAGAAACATCCCATGCATCTCACTATTCAGTACCTACACGTCATGGGTGCGGGTACACATTTAACACATTGGCTGGCGGATTCCATGTGCATGCACACGGCACCATCACTCATCCCTTTAAGCTGCCACTGCGAGGCGGACCTAGGCCACCCATGCACGAATGGGGAGCAGAATTCAGAATTGGAGAGCCCTATCTGGATTCAGCGGAATGCCCACTTCTGCCTCATTCATTATTATATCCTCCATAGAGCCTACCTCACCCCGCAAAAAGTTAACCAATACTTTTTACACACTGACCTCGCCTGTCCCCGATGCAACCTCATTGATGCTAATATCTTGCATATATTGTGGTCTTGCTCATCTTTACACCTATATTGGCACAAAGTCAAAGCCCGTATGGCACACCGCACAGGGCGCCCAGCATTGCATACTTGGGAAGTATGTGTATTGGGGTTATGCCACCCTGATAAAAAACAGAGCCACAGATAGGTCTCTTGACCTGGGTCATTTATTAGCTACGCGTCTAATCACATGTTAATGGAAACCTCCCACTCCTCCTCTACACACTGCTTGGGAACGCTCTGTGATTGCCTGGGCTGAGGTGGAAAGTGTCGCCCTTCACAAGGAGGACACACTAGGATTGCGTAAATACCTCCTGGCTAATTGTTGGGACACCATATTAGCACTGTTTTGAGCTCTCACATAGCGAACTCTCTTTCACTTATTAAGTAATAGTTGCAAAAAAGGATCCAAACAATGAATACAAATATCAGTGGATTAAATAGAACATTGAATCTTTCATTGAATGTTTCATGTACAGACGAAATGTGGGTATTTTGGCACATTATTTTGCTCTACATCCATTTTTAAATCGATTTTTGATACATCTATTTGCTGAGATCTGTAAAAGAAAGATTGATCCAGTGCTAAAGCTGAAGATAATTACATTAGTTATTATGGCTTCATTGTAGTCCAAAATATACTAGCGTGGACTCTCATGCCATCGTTTTTTAGCAATGGTAGTTCATTTTGGTTAGGGTTTCTCTGGTCGAATGAATAGTTTAAACAATTAATGAGATGACTCACATCAGGGGACATATTCCAGAATATCTACTTTAAAATGTAGCTGAAAAGTGACTAGGACAGTCGAATCGATTGATTTGCAGAATAAAGCTATTAATCGATTCGAATCTAGGACAGTGTCATGTTTTGATTGCTCAATTTTTTCATAGGAACAGAATCTGCTTTTTACTGACAACTTAATTAGAATAGCTTATGGACAGTCGTAAATGAATAAAATATATATTTTTAAAAAATGTTCACAGAATGTAATTTTCAGTTGAACAAATACAGATTTACACAGATGTGTCCATTTCAAGATATGCTCCCGCATGTGTGCAAAAATCACCCCTGTGCATTGTGGCAAAAAGGGTCAAGTGTGAGTGTAAATAAATTCCCAATTAAATGTATTGGTTTTTGCTTTCCAATACATCAGTCTAAATGCTTTATATAAAAGGACAAAGACTACAAAATTAGAATACTAATATGCAAATTTACATATTTAATAATGATCAAACATAAAAATCAACAGGGCTAAGTCAGAATTGATAAGTTTCTTTCAAGCACTTCTTAAAAATGGGGGGGGGGGTTGAATAAAGAAACGGAAACAGGAAGCACATGCCACAATTTGGGAGCGAATAGGGAGAAGGAATTTGGGAGATGCACAAGACTGATAACTAATAAAGTAAACCAAAATGCATATAACTAACATTTGACAAAGAAATTCCAAAGTATGAAAAGGAAATAAAGACAGAATCCTACATATTTGCATATTCAAACAAATAGGCCTTAGACAATGTTGACATTTGCTAACTGAAATATTGGGAGGAGTTTAAGATTAGGGTCAGATTATGGGGTTACTGTTACTCGCAAAGTGATCCATTGCCAAAGGTGGTGCAAATAAGTGTATTTTATGCTCATTCACATGTGTAGTACAAGGCACTAGAACCGCTGTAATTATGACTGGAAAGAGCCACATTGTACCATATTTATTTCTACCCCGTTAAAAAGGCCTGTCATCAGGACTTTGAAGTCCACAGTCATTGGATGCCACTGTTCATAGCTAAAGAGCCAATCATGACTAAGGAATGTGCCCATCTCCTACATAATTATAAGGGGACCTTGGGTGCAAATATGCGCTGGTCTGCCTTCAAACTCCATTAAAATAATAAAACTGTTTATTACATATTGGGGATTTATGTGTGCACTGTGCCCACTTCTTTCTAGAGAGGTTTGTACTGCACAAATATGCATATGTGAGTTATAAATCTAACCCACTGTTCATAAAAGACACTTTGTGTTCTGCTAAAAAAAAAAATTAGACTAGCTTTAGTGAAGTGGAGTGGGAGTGGCACATTGATTTCCGCTGTGCCACTAGATAGTGGTGCACAACAATATTTCTGGAGTCCATCCAGTTTCTCCACAGAGCAAAACAACAATCTGATGAGCACATAATGCCTCAGCTGTGACACAAATGTATCTCTGATGGTAACACCAATGTCTGCTGGCCACATAACATCTTTGCTGGGAGCAGGATTTCTGATTCTGAGACACTGTGAAAAACTGAGGTAATGAAATAATAGATTTGCTACAGCTGCTAAATATGCTTTACAATGATTTTGTTTTCTTTTATTTTCAAAATGACAGCATTAGGCTCTATTTTCTATTAGAACATTGGAATGTTGGGAGCTCCATTGAAGACAATGGAGTTGCTCTAGGCTTATAATGGCTGGTATAAGCCCAGCGCTCCAACATTCCAATGTTTGTCTTTTTGTTTCTCCATTTTTAATTTAGAACATTCTACCCTTAGTGGGTGGAATGTTCTAATAGCTTTATAGCCCTTCTGCCTCAGGCTATACCGGTTGCTAAAGGCCCTCTCCCTCGTTATAGGCCCGAGCCGCATAGCCCTTGGCAGCGGGCTATAAGGCTATAAAATATCTTAGCAACAACTTACTCAATTATTCTTTAGAACTGCAGAAGTGTTAATCAATTTCTTATAATATTATTGAGAACTAGTCTTAAGATCATGGTTTTTGGTATTAGCAGCTCCAATTTGTAAAAATATAAAATGCCAATAATGGAATCTTGAAATAAAATAAGTATTATTGCAGCAGGTGTGTTATCCCTCACATCCTCCCAGGTGGCATGTAACCAAAGGAACAGGTGCAGTCTCTTCACTCGGGTTTCAATCTGTCACGATTTGTTCGAACAGTCCAGTGTTTTTTGGGAAAAATGAGAAAAAAAATCTGCACTATCCTCAGAATATTAATGCCAATCAATATACTTCACCAGGCTTTAATATATTTCCTTTAAATAGTTTATCATATATTTTTACCATCATAAGAGTGGAAGTTACTTCCACATTTGTATTATATAGGTGCATTAACATGGAGTTATTACAATAGAAACAAAATCATTAGGATGTGTTTTGATATTATCCTGGCTTAGACTAAACTAAGCCTCAGTTAGGCCTTGACTCAATCTTTGTAAACATTGCTACTGACTTTATAATAATCATTGTGTGTTTTTATTTTTTCATTGACACCATGCAGCAAGATGTGCACTGTTGTTTTGAATGACATGTTTTTCTCGAAGAATTCTCTGGAGGAAGCTTTTCCTACTTTCCACAGTTGTTCCTGCTAGCCCACTGTGTTGCATTCATTCATGAGTTCTTCCATTGTTTATTGTAACATCCTTGTTCTGCCACCACTGATGACATTAGGTCAAAGGGGCGAATCAATAGTCATGCGGCGGGATAGTGTTAAGATAGTAGGTTTATATGACATTTTTAAATACTGAAATGTGATTTGCTGAAAAGATACTTTTGCTCGCACCATGCTGACTTTGAAGTTTGCATCAATTTCTTTGGTAAAAATGGCTATATAAACCCTCGAATATAGGGGAGAACCAGAAACCTTTAAGTTCCTACTAGGGATGCTGTCAGATGCTCTAATGATTTGCTGTACATACTTGAGATTTAGTCTAATTTTCAGAATTTGCTTAATGCTAAATTTTATCTAAATTCTAAGAGCCTTCATGGCAATTGATTTCTATGTCCGCTGACTAATTTAGTGAGATTAAATCACTCCTGTCCAACCTAGAGGTCTCTAACCCCACATGCACAGCTGGACACACCCTCAATGCAGTCATCAAGATCACGTGGCAGGAAATCTGCATATACATGACATAGTATGCATTAACATTGAAGCCAGTGAATAATACACCGACTTACCAATACTTATATGTGTAATACACCTATTTCTGCAAACATCCTACAGAGCTGATACTCTCTTGGTGTGGCGATTTATAGGCTCAGCAGAATTCCAGCGCAGCTTGGGGACCAACAAACACTTAAAGACATATCCAACACTTCTAAACTTTTAATAAAACTAGTTCCTGGGGAGTGACACCACCTTTTGAGGAAATCTTTCATATCAGAACCACAGAATTATGAGGGAGCACGTGGGAGGAGGGGGGGGGGGGGGGCTCAGTCCGGATACAAAACAGGAAGAGGGAGGAAAAAGGCACGGGTCACATGGGATGATACCTGGAGTGGGCCCCCACTCCTATTGTGTATGGTTCCCCATTCATTGGAGGATTGGCAAGAGTACTTGGGGTTCCCCAACTTGTTCATCAATTTAAGCAAGTATATTCCATAGCCTGGCAGCCCCAGCCCCGCCCCTTCGTTGCACATCACGTGACATGGCATCTGCTTCCGCCATTGCCCACCTATGCACCGTCCAGAGGCAACACAGCTCGGGGGTAGGGGTAGCAGCATTTCAGGACATCGCTATCTGACATTTGAATAAGATCATAGCCAAGTCCACCAGTTTCAGATAGTTTTTAGTTTGCTACATATCAGTCACCTCTGAGACAAGTTCCACCACCCACACCCACATTTGTGCTAGTATTGGGCATTCCCACACCATATACACAAACATGGCATCCAGGTGTCCGCAACACGGGCATGCCAGAGACGGACCCAGGAACATTTGATGTATCCGATGCGGATTAAGGTAGGTCTGGTGTAGGTAATTAAACTGCGTAAACTTCAGACGAGCGGTACAGAAGACTGGCTTTACATGTTCAAGTGCCATCCCCCACTGTTTATCCGTAAGGACCAGAGCCAGACATATTTCCCACTTTGGTTTACTACGCAGTGCCTGGGCCTTGCCTGCAGCTAGTGATGCATTACACATCGTGATCACCATTTTACCCAGTCCATGAGTTAGGACATATTGCAGTCCTTCATGCAGCTCCAGCTCGGCTTGGCCCCCTCCCCAGGTGTTTCAAACCACCAGCACAAAGGCGCTATGTGCCAGGAAGAGGTCTGCCCCAGGTCATGGGCAGCCTGCAAATCCTGGAAGGCATGCAGCCCCCCCTCCGTATAGAAGTCACCCACTTGATTTAGCCCTGCCTCGCGCCATAGAGTTGGGCCGTGAGCGGCCAACACGCCCCTCACCTTCCACATACTCCATATCAGCAGCTGCGGGGCATATGGCACTTGGTGGTGCCCGGGCTGGATATAGCTGTTCCAGCGGAACCAATATTCTCAGCACTCTCAGTGGGCTGCCCCGATCCAGCAGCCAGTCCAGCACCTTTGTGCCCTGGAGTTCCTCTCAAACTGCCACACTCTCCACCAACACACTGCTGGCCATCCAGTGAATAGGCCTCCAGAGCTGTGCCGAGGCTTAATAAAGTTTGAGGTCTGGCACCTATAGACCCCCCGCCACCAGCGCCCTCTGTAGTGTGGCGATTGACATCGTTCCCTTCGGTTCCTAGAACAAAGATTGAGCGGGCATCGCCGGTAAGGCTGCAAATAAATATCAAAAACGAGGCAAGACTAACATCTTCGCTATGGATGTACTGCACTTGGGTGAGAGGGGAAGGCGCGTCCAGAAAGCCAGGGATTGGCACACCGCCGACAGTGCTCTACCGAGATTACCATCCAGAAGGTCTTTGTCTGAGTGGCAGACATTGATCCCAAGATAGCGGAAGGTCTCAAAACACCAAGGTAGTCTCCCGGTCTCCAGCTCCTCCCGCTCCGCTTGTCCTACAGACCGCTGGGGGAACAGACAAGACTTTCCCCAGTTTATCCGGAGGCCTGTCATCTCACAAAAAAATTCCACTAGCTCAAATAAGGCCGACAACACCCCACGACGGTCACGATCCAAACTGGGGTGACATGGTGAGCAAAAGAACAATGGATTAAACCCAGATCTTTGTGACTGGGGGTGAATGTTTGCATTGTTCAGCATTCCGTCCATCATTTGTTCCTTTCGCTTTTGTCGCCCTAAGTGGGAAGGGGATGCCTAGATGTGGGTCCCATGCTCACTGCAACACTGGATTCAAGCTAGTCTGGCTGATGAGGGGTGATGCCCCGAAACCGGTCCGAGGATGCTTGTTCCCGGTCCAGGGAGGACCTGGCTTGGTAATTCGGGCTGGACTGTTCCCATGAGGGACAGGGTCAAGATGGATTTGCATATGGCTAGGTCCAAACTGGGGTGGCATGGTGAACAAAACAACGATGGATTAAACCCAGATCTTTGTGACTGGGGGTGAATGTTTGCATTGTTCAGCACTCCATCCATCATTTGTTCCTTTTGCTCTTGGTATACCTCGAGCAATTTAGGGGCGAGGGTCGCACAGTAGGTGGTGTACAATTTCACAGGGAATTCGTCAGTGCCCAGTACTTTGGTTCAGGTCATTTGTCAGATCACTGCTCGCACCTCCTCTAACTGCAACGGTTTCTCTAATACCTGATTTTGCAAGGGCATCAGACGGGGGAGGGCAGCCAAGTGCACGTAGCCCCGGATATGGCCCAGGGTTGGCCGGTGGGGGGGTGGGGGTGGAAATACAACGCTTGCGTATTTACTGTGTTACCAGTTGCATCTCCGATCGCTCCTATCAGGGTTCTAGGGATTTTGTATTTCAACAACCACATCAGGATGCGCCCTGGCTTGTTGCCGTCCACATGTTGCCTGGTGAGAAAGGTTTTATGAACAATGTTACTGAGTTGGAGTGTCTCATCCCTAAATCGTTTTCGCAGCACCATAAGCCATGCCCAGGCCTCCACCACCATCACTCCCTCCTTCTCAGCAACCCGCAATTGATCCTCCAGCATCGATAGACTGATCTCACCCCCCCATGAGGTCTTTATACAGTACCCTCTTAGAACCACCTTCATCACGCCCCAGTCTGTCCCCCTGGCTCCTACCGACCCCTCATTGTCCTCAAAGCATTGTAGCAGGTGTGTGCTGATGGTGTCCTAAAAAGGCCATATCGAGAAGGGCTTCTGACCGTAGCCTCCATGTTGGGAATGGCGCACGTACTACCCCCCATCTGAATTTACCCTGGAGGGGTCTGTGATCAGATAAGGTCTACCCTAGGCACTCCGAACTGACCACCATGGGGCAGAACCCAGTGTTTCCAAAGATATAGTCTAGTCTGGTGTGTATCTGGTAGCCCAGGGCATAGTATGAGATTTCTGCCTGCCCTGGATGTCCTAGCTGCCATGCATCATAGAGTTGCACCTCCGCTGTCCAGCGCTGAAAATGTTGTGTCACACAGATGTCCTGCGTTCCCGAAAGTGGGGGGCACAGAGTGATCATCCTCTATGCAGTGCACACAATTAAAATCCCCTTCCCAGATCCCTGGTGCAGGAGGATCCCTGAGCAGGGCCAGGAACAAGGTGTCAAAGAACTCACCCTGTAGAGCATTTGGTGCATGAATTGACACCACTGATATAGCACACCTTCCAACAGCACATAAAGACCCTCTGTGTCCACCACCAGTCTATTGTGCACAAAAGGTACCCCCGGGACTATCCAGATCAGGACCCACTGGGCATATTCTGAGTATCCAGTCCCAAACAACTGTCCACTTCATCTCTTGGACACCTTCTCTAGTTCATCCCTCGTGAAATGTGATTCTTGTATACATGCTATGTGTATGTGCTTGCGTTGGAGATATGCATATACCCTCACCAGCATTGCCATGCCCCTAATATTTCAGGTCAACACATTATAAGTCGCAGCCATAACCTCTTATGGTAGTACTCAGGAAAAGCACTCGCATACATGCCTGTGCCCTCCTTACTCCCACCTCCCCATTCACTCCCATTGTTGCTCCTCCCTGTCAGGACACAAACAGAAAACTGCAATAAAACAAGAACTCCCACACCCTTGGCTTGAACGCTAGAGTGCATTGTGCAACAAGCCCCTGCACAATTTGTCAAACAGTTACACCTTGACCCAGTGCACAAACAGTGTCCTTGCTACATGTCTAGTAGAGAGCGAGCCAAAAAAAACCACTCAAACAGAGTCAACATATAGGCTCCTCCGGGCCCATGTCAGAAACGTATGATCTGGTGAGTAAAGTCCCTCTTGCGGCTTCATCCGGGGCCCGTACCGCCACCCTCCAATATGTCAAAGCAAGGACCTCCTCTCCTGGGCTCTCACCAGCACATTCACAGTTCTAGCACCTCTCGTCTCAGCGAACCCTCTGACATGACAGTGCCCTTCTCTTCAGATACCTCCATACCAGGCGCCCCCACCACCGAATCCAGATATGTCTCTTGGGCTAGTATCTCAAATCTCATGCCTGGAGACCTCTGCTACCACCTGAGCACACTCTCTAGCCATTTGCTCTTCTGAGCGAGGCCGCAGGTGGCAGGGGTGACGACGATGAGGCCTCCTCTTGGCCCTGTTCAGCAGATCATTCTTAATCTGTCCTGGCGGATCCTCAATCCCTTTGGATCTCAACCATGTCCAGGCCTTCCCCGGCATGTGAAGAAAGTGGTTCATATCAGAATCCACCACCCAGAGATGTGCCGGGAAAAGCAGTGCATAGGTCAGTCCCAGGGAACGGAGCTGTGCCTGTACAGCCCCACACTTGGGGAAGAGGGAAGAGGTGTGGCGCAGTGGCCAGGGCGACTGACTCTAGAACCTGGGGACTCACGGTTCAATCCCCGGTGCTGGCGGCAGATCAGCCCAGCACCATGTGACTCTGGGCAATAGCTCGCTTAATCTTCCCGGCGGCCCCTAGCGCCTTGACACCCTCGGGTAATTGTTCGCGCTTTACAAATACTGGACATTTACATTTACTTGCAAATGAGATCTCGGTCACGCTATCACCGGGCAGGGTGCGGCCTATGGGGAAGTGAGGCGACCGAGAAATCTATGTGCTCTCTCGATAAAGAAGAATTTTGGGATGTGGGCCGCCAGTATCGTGAACGTCAGTCAGTCTTCCAAGAATAGCTCCATTTTGGGGCCCTCCAAACTCTCAGGGAAACCCAGAAAGTGGAGGTTGTTCTGTTCAGAGCGCCCTTCTGCATCTTCCACTGGCTCCCTGAGCTCCCGTACCTCCGCCTGTAGGGTCTTCAGAGGATCCTGCATGGACGTGATGGTAGGTTGCATCGATGTCAGGGAGGATTCTGCCTCACCTATTCTATCCACCAGTTTGACATAGTCCACCCTCAACAGGCCAGTCTCCACTTTTAGCGCCCCTAGTTGGGCCTCCATGGCAGTTTTCAAGTCGTGAATGGCTTGTAAGATTTTGTCGAACATCCCCGTCTGTTTCTCCAGGGTAGTTTCCACCTGGCGGATCGGGTCCACCGTCGCAGGGAAGGCCGTCAGCATGTCCATGATGGATTTTGGAGGCAGAGGTTTCGGGACCTTAGGATGGACTATGACCAGACGGCGGGTGTTCGCAGGTTTGCATTGTGGTGACGAGGAGGGGGGGTTGGGGCAGGAGCACTACACTTTTGCTGGCCAAAAGATTACCCAGTCACCTTCAGTGAAGAGGAGTCCCAAGCAACCGTAAGGATAAAGTCAGAACAGCGTCGGTCTCTGTGTGTCGCGGTTCACTGTCCCCGCCGATTCAGTGCTTTTCTGTTTTCGGGCCCCCGCCATATATGGTTCTGGCTACTGTGGTGCCTGTGTTGCTTAAGGATTCTCCCTGGTTGCCACTGCTTGTCTGGCAGCTAGGGGCCCGAGTGGGCCTTCCTCCAGGTGCCGCTCTGGGGTGTCGGGGCCCACCGCTCTGCAAAGTTCTCCACCATCGTGCTCTAGGGACTTCCCTCTGGGCATCCGCAGACCAACTCAGCAGCAATCCAGGCCACTAGCTCTCCCGAACCAGACGTGATAAAGCTGGGATTGGGCGTGGGAGGAGGGAAGGCCACCTATCTCCCCCTCTCTGATGACCCCCTGCAACAAGGGGACTTCCAGGGCCCTTGCGCCTTATTTACAGAGATGCATTTAAAAAGAAAAAATGAATTTCTGCAGTTTCATTTTTAAAGAGGAGGCAGTGGGCGGGACCACTGCCTGCTCTTAAAAATATTTTTTTTCCATTCTCAAAGGAGAAGGGGCCCCTTTCAAGGAGTCAGTAAAATATGAATGTTTTGTGACCGTAATTCGGTTGCAAAACATTTATATATCCCATTCAGATTCAGTATTTGGAAGGGACGCCCTAAACACGTCCCTTCCAAATACCGAATTGCAAACACAAATTGTGGGGGCACATGCATCAAGGTATTATTTTGCGAGTCCCTAATTGCGATTATTAAGGAATCGCAATTAAGGACTCGCAAAAGCCTATGCATGTAGGAATCGCTATAAAAATAGCGATTCCTAAACATTCCTTAATTGCGACTCGGAAATTGCGACTCGCAATTAAGGAATGGCTCCCCATTCATTCCTATGGGCCTACAGGCCCATAGGAATGAATGGGAAATTGCATGCGCAATTTGCGAGTACCAATAGGTACTCGCAAATTGCGCTTGCAATTTCAAGGGTGCAAGGGTGTCAAAAGGACACCCTGTTGCACCCCTGGAATTGTGATGTGCACCCATGTTGCGCACACACATGCCCCAAGGGCATGTGTGTGTGCAACATGAAACTTTGAAAAATGCACTTTAGTGCATTTTTCAAAGTTTTAGCAAATTACCGACCAGTTCAATTGCTCGGTAATTTGCGGCCCTAAATAGCGAAATCGCTATTTAAAAGTGGTTATTGCATTGCATGTAAGGAATCGCAAATTGCGATTCCTTAAATGTAATCGCAATTTAAGAAATCGCAATAAATTGCGATTTCTTAAATTGCGAGTGCCTTACACCTTGATGCATCGCAATAGCCCTTTTTGCGGGCGCAAACGGCCAATTTTTGCGAATCGCACCGTTTGCGCTCGCAAAAAACATTGATGCATGTGCCTGGTGATTCGGTAACGCATTACCGAATCGCAATTTGTGTTTCATACATATGTAAAAGCATTTTTGCGGTCGAGAACAGACCAATCAGTTGTTTCCGACCGCACAAATGATTAATACATGTGGCCCTTAAATCTGTGTAAGAGTAGGTGCAGAGATTGCGTTTTATGGATAATATTAATTATCACTTGATGATATTTAAGTTGCCTGATTTGTATTTATGATTTAGTTTGCTTTATTCTCATGCTTTTGACGTTAGAACAGTGTACGAGTTTTGTAGAGCTCTTTTCTGTTTGTGTTTCAGGAATTTGTTGTCCCCTGATTAATTTTGCCCCCATATGAAGGGAATTCTCAAAATTAATTGGGGCCTTCCATAAATGAAATGGATGAAATGTATTCATCAAAGTAGAACCCACAATGAAATAAAGGATTGCTTCTTTAAGTACAGATGATCAAACTGTGTGAATTCAAGACAAAGCAAGAGTAAAAAATGTGAGAACTTGTATGGTAAAATAGCTGAACACACTTTTGGGCTCCTATGGAAGCAGTGCAACAGGAGACACACTTCTTCACTAGAGTGTGCTTACTAATACCAAACATATTGTTCCAAGGCTGAAGGAAGCATTCCTGGTGGCATGTAAAAGTGGTTTGTGGCATGCAAAAGAAGAGTTTACAGTGATTTCACTGTAAGAATTCTAGAAATGTGCAGTAGGATGTGTTTAATCTCTTTTCTATATTTCGGTCCCCACCATGCACGGTCTTCTCACCAATATTTTCATTGCAAAAGTGGCAGTGATATTATGAATAATGTCATAGTAGATGCCATGAGGGATGTAATATGTGGGGTGATTAGCAGTGCATGGCAAGGACGCTAGCTATAGTTACCTTTGGGCACGAGTTATAGTTATTTAAGATAACTATAACTGGTGAATTTCAGTGGTTTTGTACGTTTAAAACTGCATATTTTAACTGACATCTTCAACTAACTATTATGTTACTTTTACCTTTGTTTTTTTGCAGTGAATCTCAAGTTTTTTTTAACATCAAGTACTATTTTATTACCATACATATAGCCTTTGGCTGTGCGCAGTGGGAGGCTGGATGATGCCAATGCCCTGGGGGCAGCCAACCCCACGCTGCATACAGACTTTGGCCATATGCAGTTATGGGTTTGCCACAGGGGCGCAGGCCCTGCGGCCAACCACTTTGCAGGCAGCCAACCCCATCAGAGCACGACCTTTGGCCCTGCAGGACAGGGTTTTGGTCGCAGGGCCTGGTCTATGGACATGCCCTGCGGCCAACCCCCACAGGCACGCAACTCCCTATGCCAACCCCCTGCAGGCACCCAACCCCCGTGCATTGCGTGAGGTTGGCCGTAGGGCATGGCCTCTGAGAAGCCATCCCTACGCCACCCACAGCCTTATGCAACACCAAAATATAAATTGTGAACCTATTGGGTTTATCAAGGGGTGAGCGTATCAATATATTTGAGGAAGATCTATCATCTTTATCACAAAATCACCAAAAACTTTAATCAAATAATTATTGTAGGAAGGTGGAATCTGACTGCATGGTTACCCCCACTTTTTTCCTGGTGTTTTGCTGGTTTTCGACTTAGTCTGACTGGGATCCTGCTAATCAGGACCCCAGTCTATCTGCTTTCTCCCTAAATTGGTTGTTCATGTACTTTAGGTACACTCCAGATTGGATTCTGGGGTACCCTTATAAGTCCCTAGTATATGGTATACTATGTACCCAGGGCCTAGGTACCCCAGAGGCCTCCCAGGGGCTGTAGCATGTATTATGCCACCCCCTGAGAGACCATTCAAAATGACACCACAGGTCTGCTACTGCAGCCTGTGTTAGGTGGTGCATGCACCCCTTACTTAGATATAGGTTCACTATATCTATCCTAATCACTGCACATATAAACCTATCAGTCACCCCTATAGCAGGCCTTATCAATCCTGAAGGCAGGGTGCTGGGTTTTATGTGAGAGGGTGCTCATGCATGAGCAGAGCCCCTCTGCAGCCTTCGGAACCCATATTCCGGGGTTGTTTGTGATGCAGCCAACCATATATACTTAAGTGCATTATAACCTAGCGGTAAATGCTAACTTTAAAACGGCTGCATGGAAAAATGTCGTGTTTGGTGTCAAACACCTTGGAATCATACCTCCACACCAGTAACTGGTGTGGGAGGTATGATTCCACCCTCCTAGATGGAGAAATATGACAACACCGGTACACCCGGTACCAGCTTCACAGAACCCTGGCATCACAAAATGGATGCTGCCAGCCACAGACACGAGTCTGCCCTCCTGCTGCTGGACGAAACTCCGGCAGAGGAAGGCTTGACAATAGGTTTCCTGTCACAGGGAGGTGTGACCACCTCCCAGACAGGCTTTAGTGTATTGGGGCTGGGTGGGTGCACTCTCAGAGTGCTTTGATGTCTGCACTGGGGGCACATTTGGTGTCCCTGTGCATAGTCCAGCTCAAACCGGTTGCAGGAGCCATTTGCTCCTGCTCTGGCGCGAAACTGGACAAAGGACATGGGTGTAGCCACCCCTCTGTCCTGACCCTCCCATAGGTGGGTCCCCAGAGTTTGTCCCACCCCTTCCTTGGGTATAAAGTAGGAACCCCTGACTACAGGACTTTAGATTTACCTGGACTAAACTCTACTACAGAAACCAAGTATCCTTCGACGATCTACGCTCTGCTGGACGACTGAAGAATCTCCCTTGGAGTAAAGGAGTTACTCCCCTGCTGAGCAGGCACCTAAATGCATCTGACAGGTTTGCATCTACGAAGCTCCCGAAGGACTCCGAAGATTTCTGCAACACAGGAGGTGGGTTCCCGAGGTCTCCGAGGTTGATCTGCGCTCTCAGCAATTCTGAGGCCCGTATCCCTCGTGGGGACCGTGAAACCCGTACCCCTGGGCACCGTGTACATTTGCAGAAGCATCTGCTTTTCGGCGATCCTTGAAGCTGTGCTTTGGGCTACTTGTAGTCCTGACCCCGAGCAGTAATTCCAGCGAAGATTTCCGGCCTACACTTCACGAGTGTTCCGTGGGCTGGTATTTTGTGATTCCTCTCGAGGTCCCTTCGCGATCCCTGGTCCGTTGGCCTGTGGGTCCCTAAGAAGGCAACTTTAACTTTCAGTGGGCTTCCCTGGTTGCTCCAGACGTGCCCTTACTCTCCATCGCTTGGTGAGTCCCCAGGACCTTGCTGGTCCTCGCAGAAGCATCTTTCCTCTGACCGCATGGGTTGCCGTTGCCAAGGCTTGTTGGTGTTCCATACGGACTCTGACCCCCCAGCACTCGACATCCTTCGTGGGACAGCTCGGATCCAGACTGTGGTCATCGTCTCCTGGTCCCCGTGGCTGCAGAGTCAAGCTTCACCTCATCGCACCTGAAGCACCCGACATCGGTGGGCATTCGATTGCTCCGCTCCTGGTCACATGAAGTGACCCAGACTTTGTCCCCTCTGCTTTCAGGTTCTTCTCTGCTCCGATCCAGGCTTGGATCACACCGGACACTTTTCTTCTCCACGGCAGCAGTTCTTTTTCGCATTACGCCATTGAAAACGACGAGGGTTTCCGACACCATTTGACCCCTATGCACCCGGCTCCTCTGGGATAGGTAACACGGGTACCTCGGTACTCTCAAGGGTGCTGGCCTTAGAACCTTCTATGTTTAGCTGGGTTTGCTGAAAGTCCTCTCCTAAGTGTCCTTAATCTGTAAATTTCTAACCGCGACTTTCCCATAGTGTTGTACGGAGCTCGCGTCTGTGTTCCCACACTGCACCCGTCCTCCGTGGGTCCCCTGTGTCACTACCTTGGGTGGTTCCTTGGGGTCCCAGCGATTCTACGTGCTCTAGGCACTGTGTCTAGTCAAGTCGTGGTTCTTATACCACTTACTTAGTATATGGTTCGGTCTTCCCCTGGAGCCCGCTGTGTATTGTGCTATTTACTGTCGTTCTAGTGATTTAATATTGTGTGTCTTGTTCTCTAATCTCATAAAGAGGTTAGTAGAGAGTGTTTAGTAATAAATACATATATTTTATATATACCTTGTGTGGTTCTCCTTTCATTTGGTCATTCAGGAGGTTATATACTGGTAAAACAAGCTGCTTTACATTCCTTCGAGACTTAGCCTGAAGGCTGCTCTCCATAGCTACCACTAGGATAGCTTTCAATAAAGGTTGTCTTTAACCTAATCATCAATAAGGGTCGTTTGGACTGGTGCAAGGTGCCCACTTTAATTAGTGGACAGCATATACCAGGCCAACTTCTCACAATTATTTCAATAGTTCACACAATGCAATGTCTATTTACATTGATTACTAAATAAATTCTATAAAGTTTTATTAAAAACGTTTCAGTTTTTATTATTACTTTTTGTGAGTGAAAATGTGAAAGTAAATAGCCAGAGGCATATTGTATTTTTTTAAAAACAACAACAAAAAACATGTCTCTGAGCTTTTCTTTAACATTTTTCAGCCCAAACAATGCAATGATAATAACAACCATAAGAGATTCCTTGAGCCTTTTTGTTTACATCTTCAGGCCACATAAAATGCAGCCATAGAACCAACCCCTAGAGGGAGCTGCACTCCCAGCTGTACAGCAAAAAGCTTCAGCCTGAGAAATGCTTTAAAAAAAATAAGGTAAGTTCTCCTGGGGTCATAGATTCAATGTTCCAGGAGGGTATTTTTTTTGTAATGTTGCTGGGGGTGTGGGGGTTGGGAGTGCAACACGCAACCCCCCCAACAACATTAAAAAGAAATTTGGTGGTGCCCCTAAAGTAAATATGTAAATAGTCCTCACAGGGTATTATGGGATTCTCCTTCAAGGAGCAGTGGATAATAAATGAGTGGATGTGGCTGCTTGTTTATTATTCGCTTTTTGCACTTAAAATAAATATTTCTGGGTGTCCCGGCCCCACCCGGGTCATCCACTCCTTTTTTTTTTCTTTTCATCGAGTGCCAATGGGGGAGGCCCCAGGGCCCCCACGCAGGAGCAGGTATTTTTTTATCATTTAAAGAGTGCCCACCATTATTTTTCTTGGGAGCTGCGGGGGGGGCGCCAGGGCCCCGCGGTCTCACTGCATCCCTGCTCCTGCAGGAGCAGGCATTTTTTTTTATGTGGGAGTGCCGCGGTGTCCACCCGGGGCACCCCATAGCTGGTCCCTCATTGAGGGCTGCGGGGGGAGACCCAGAACCCCGTAGCCCCGCCGGCTGTCCTGCTTGCACCTATTCTGGGTGCAGTGGGAGCTGGCATTGCTCCCGGCCCATGGGAGCAGTTTTCTTTTGCGCCCACCAGGCCGGAGCAATTCTCTGTATTTCCTTGCCAGAGAGCACGGGCACGGGAAATGTTTGGTGCTTCCACTCAGCGGGAGCTGCTTTGTGCTCCCCCAGGTAGGAGCACATTACTCTTTCCCTGCCCACATTCTTGGGGGGTTTTACTGCGATCCCGCAGGAAGGGGGGTGTGGGTAGGGCACCCCTCCCTGTGCCCATTTTGGGCCCCAGGGTCCCTTTCACCCAGAGCCAGGTATATTATGTATGGGGAGGGGTGGATAGCCCCCCTCGAGAAGCCATTTTCAGCCCCTGGAACCCCATCCGCCAGGCCCAATGTGTTAATTAAGGGGAGGGTGGCCTGCACACCAAACGGGAGCAAACACAAAGTCATATATATTAAGGGGAGGGGGCGTGCAGCCCCCTCCCCTACCCTTAATTGGCCTAGTAAACCCATCCCCAGGGGCCAAATGTAATTAAAAAGGGGAGGAGGTGTGAGTTCCCCATACCCAAGCCTTATTAGGCCACAGTGAACCCATCCACCAGGGCTGAGTAATTAATAAAGGGAGGGGGCGTGTGCCCTCCCCCTCCGCAAACCTTAAAAAAGGCCTTGGAGACAACACCCAAGGGGCCGTAACTAAACTTTAAAGGGAGGGTAGCTGCCCAGCCCCCGATCTTACCTGCAGCCGTCGTGGGTCGGCCGTAGTAGGAATCGGCAGCACCCCCCGCTCTTACATGCGGCCGCCGCTGTGGCAAATGCAGGGACCGCCACGGGAGATACAAGGTCTAGCTATGCCAGTGTCTCCCTGAGCCTTAAATGGCCCTGGGGACCCCATCCCCTGGGGCCAGCTCACATACTGTGCCCCACCCCCGTGACACAGTCGTTTCCCTGCTGGCACCGGCGCGGGCAGGGAAACTTGTGTTTGAGCATTTTTAAATCTCCCAACAAACGGGAGCAAAGACAAAATCTGCTCCCAACAGGCATGAGGTTTAAATATGCTTCTGCCAACTGGGAGCAGACTTGAGATCTGTTTCCTTGCCCGCACTGATGCAATTACTGCTGACTGTGAGAAAGGTGTTGCTCTGTTGGCTGTGGATTGTCAGAAGACTTTAATCTGGTTAGTAGGTGATAAGTGGATTCATTGGTTTAGGATCTATGCAGAGAACTTTGGCATTGGCTCTTCTTTAGGTTTTTCAAATGTGGACGTCACTTGGGTTGGTATTAGAGGAATGAAGTGGTGTGAGTTGTTTGGAGTGTTGGAATCCATGTCTAATTGTCTGCTTCCTAATGTTCTCATTCATTGTTGAGGGAATAGTCTAGGACACTGCACTGTCTTAATCTGAAAATTAGCATAAAAAACACTTTACGGTTAAATTGTCACTTTACCCTCATTAATCTTCTCTAACATTGCCTAGAGACAAAAATGGATGTGGATGTGGATCACCAAGTATTGCCCTAAATTTGAAAAAGCACTACCGAATGTCAATGAAGCTGTTTCTGCATTTCTCTGTGGCCATGGCATGCCTTCTATCATAGCATTTGTTTTGACATGCCAACCATCGTCAGGAACGACGGTGTTCATCTTAACAATGTTAGAAAAAGAGTGTTTCTCTCGAACATTCAAAACTGCCTTATGCACCTCATTTTTCATGTGTTCATGGTCCAATGCGATCTAATGGCTCTTTTCAGAGACAATCTATGATACCATAAAGCCCTTTATTGGTTTATGTTGCCCTCCTTTTTTTGACTCGCCAGGCGACCAGAACTCTTGAGTCACATTCCATTTTTTTTTTCATTTTTAACTTCTGCCTTGCGATTCTCAACTCATGAGTTAGTTTTGATTCGAAGTCTTTTCCTAATCAAAACATGCTGCTTCTTTTACTTTTTCCTTACTAATGTAATTTAATGTTCTTTTGCTTTCCCTGGTTTCATTTTTAGCCTACTGACCTGTCAGAAAGTGCTTATGGGCCAGATGTATCAAAATCATCCGTAATTACGATTACCAAACAGCGACATTTAAAGAATCACTATTTGGTAACCGCAAAATCGTATGTACGTAGAAATTCACAATAATTTTGCGAGTCTGTAAAAATCTAATTTGTAATTAGAGATTACCTAAATGCTTTTAGGCAATCTAATATTTTGATGCAGCATGAGGACCTCACAACCAGGAAGTGAGGCATGCCATGCTGTTTGTTACCTATGTACTGATTGAGAGGAGGCAGACGGCAGGAGCACAGCACTAGGAAGCCTGTTTGGACAGCTGAACCTGTGCAGGAAAACCAGCATGGCGTCAAAAAACACTGAGAAGGAGCCAGCACTGCGCAAAAGAAAGCTAAAGTTTAGCAAGAAAGAGTTGGAAGTCCTAATAGAGCAAGTGGTGAAGAGCTACGAGAAATTGTTTGGAAAACAGTCACTTCATGTCCCAGAATGTGAAAAAAGAAAACTTATGGCTGGGTATCCAAACCAAAATAAGCGCAGTGGGGGTCACACAGTGCTCCATGCGCATCTACGTAAGCGATGGTATGATCTGCGGAGCGGGGCCAAGGAAAAGGTTGCTGCAAGGCTTGCAGAGGCGGAGAAGACTGCAGGAGGCCCATCCACACAAACTGCATCTAAACCCTTAGAGGACCTGGTGGAGTCTACCCTTCAGCCTGAAGCCGTCATTGGAGTGACGCAGATAGACACCTCTGTACCGCCCAGTACTGCCCAAGGTAAGATGCATGCAAATGACCATATGCATGGTAAATGAAACGAAATATCCCTTTAGTAAGATCAGGGTTAGAGGAGCAAATATTACTCCAGTCCACATTTTACTTGCTACACACAAATGCATTATGGGATTAGTAGTCAGAAACTCCAAGAGGAAAGGCAAGGAGGAAAATCAAAACAGCAAAGGTGCATTTAAGATTAAAAAGCAAGTGAATGTTGTGCACTGTGTTGCTAAATAGCTTTACTAGACAAAAATTGTGCTATGTGATATACATGTCAAAATCATAAACTGAAATAGCACTGTTCAACATCACAGATACACTTGCGCAGGAGTCAGACGAAAACAAATCCCATGACTCTGGAGACTCAGGCACAGTCAGGAGATGACAACACAGTGGCCCCATCACCCCCAACACCTGCACCCACAAGACTCAGGATCACAGTTGCACCACTACCTGAGCTTGAAATGGAAGAGGAGAACCAACCTGACCTTTCAACAACACAGGCTCAGCATTCACCCACCCCAAGAGCCCAAGTCTACATGCGGCGCAGAAATATCAGGAGGCGCAGGGCAAGGGCACAATGGCAAGCTGATGAAGGCGATGGATCATCTGTCTGTGGTGGGCTGGAGAACGCAATGTTGAAGGTGCAGCGCCTGCAATGCAAGCACACGCATTCAATGCATGCACAGCATGTTTCCATAAAAAGAAATATGATCGATATGAAGGACAGCATTACACAGCTCACTACAGCAGTGGTGGAAGGACAGAGGGAAACAACAGACAACTTCAGTCACATGACACAAGCCATCAAGGAACTATGCAATGTAATGCAGGAAGACCATGTGTCCCACCACAAAAGGCACCATCAATTACCTGGCCGCTTAGATGGCTACACTAGGGCCATCAACCGTCTGTCTCAACGCACTGTGGGCATGAAGGTAGAAATGACCCATTGTTGTGGAGATGTGGCCAGAGGATTGATGCAGGTCACCAATGCTGTTGAGCATTTGCAAACTGCTACAGTTGGTGGTAGTAATGTACTGGGTGGAGGGGATAGTGAGAAGGCCTCGAGCCTCAGTAGCATCATAGCACCAGTAACTGAATGCAGAAGGTGCAGTTCTAGGAATACTTCTGCCTCAAAGCCTCAATAAGGGATGTGACAGAGCACACAGACTGGCCACGGGAGTGCGTGGCCGCAGAAAATTGTGAGGCATTGAGCCCAGGAATGCCATTAGGTGAGGTAACCAGTGGCATTCTGTTGTCAGGGCTAACGTTCAACTACCGTGGCAATGTTATCTAGTTGCATTATTACTTTCACACTGCTCGTATTTTACTTGTTATGTATGCATGTACACTACCTGAGTTTTGTTTTAAACAAATCACAATGGCTATGAAACCATGTAGCGTATTGTCTCATCATTACCCACCGTAAAAATAATTCTGCGTTATTTCTACACGTCTCTGTCTTGCTTGTGCTGCCCTCGAAGCGTTTGCTGCTTGTTGATGTTGACCTGACTCATCATTTTCATCAGATTCACTATCTGTAAGGTCCAAGGGTATGCCTCTTGAAGTTGCAATGTTGTGCAACATGGCACAAGTGGCCACAATTTTGCAACATGTATCTGGCCTTTACGGCAATGCACCTCCACTTTTATGTAGGCAGCGGAACCTACTCTTCAGTAAAGCAATGGTCCTCTCTATCACATTGTGTGTGGATATGTGCGCTGCATTCTATCGCTGTTCACTTGGTGTAGTCGGATTCAGGTATGGTGTCAGTATGAATGAGCGCACAGCATATGCGCTGTCACCTACAGGGTAAAAGGTAATATATTACTCACTGCAATGTTTCACCATGACCAGAGAGTCAGTAAGACCTTGTTACATGCATTTACCGAGCAGGTGTCCTTCGCCAAATTCACCCCCAAGGAGATGTGTATGTATGCCGCTGTGTCTGAAGATGTACGAATCATGCGTGCTACCTGGGAATCTTGCCACTATGTCTGTGATTATATTTTTGGCATTGCATATGACTTGTATATTCAGTGAATAATATGATTTTGTGTTCCTGTAAATGTACTCATTCACTGAGGGGGGACATATAGCTACATGCGTCCCATCAATGCACCCAATTACATGGGGGAAATGGGTTAGCTGATAAAAGTCTAATTTAGTTTGCTGCAATTCCTGTGGTGTTGTAGGAAATCTTATGTGGTGGTGTATCCTCTGCAACATAGCGTCCAGGAACGAATTGAAAAAGCGCGATAGTGCACTTTGGGAGACCCCTACTGCTGCAGCTATTACCCCCTGGAAGCCACCTGAAGCTAGGAGGTGCAGTGAACATAGGACCTGCACATTTGTGGGTTATGGCATGTGTCCGGCGAGTCCGATGCTTTAGTAGTGGATCTAGTTCAGTTATCAAATCATACATCATGTCTGAATCCAACCTATATTTATCATAGATCTCTTCCTCTGTCTGCCCCAACAATGTAAAGCACACTATGAAAATGCGCTCCTGTCTCCTCTTTTTTCTCTGTGCTGCTGCTGCTTGTATCCTCAGCCTCCTCGCCATGACGTACAGCGCTGCCATTGTGAAACATTCTGAGGCCTTCTGGGGCTGTTTAAATAGTTTGCACCTGGTTACCACCTGAATTCTGGATCATTCACAAATTGCGAATGGATCAGACATATGTTGGCGAATTCCAAATTGCGAATTCGTTAATACAGATTCGCTATTTGGTATTCGCAAAATAGGGAATCGCAAATTTTGCATATTTCAATGTAAATCTGCGAATTCTTTTCATACATTGCTTACGCTAATTTTGCATTCACTAACGGCTGAATTTTGCGATTCGCACCGTTTGCGAACACAAAATAGCTTGATACATGTGGCCCAATATGTTTTTTCTTATTCGTGTTACTCGAGATCCATTCTTGACTTATGCGTTTTGCCCAGGTGCAATCAAAGATTCTTCCGCGTGGGCTTTACCAACTTTGTTTTGGGGAATAATTATTAATATTGAGGTGCAATAAACACACTCTCACCACAGTCAGTTTTTAAAATGTATTTTCTTTTAAACTTGCGAGTCACAGGCGACTCGTAAATTGCATATATCAAATATAATTTCTTAACGCCCAGCTGAGGCCACTTGTTTTTCTTAACTTTCCAAACGTAAATTTATGCTTTAATAACACTAATTAACATTTGTTGTAACAGATTACACTCTCCATTCACCAAAGACTCCTTAATTCCTATTGGTTGAAACCACAGTTAGCACCACATCCTTGTTGAACTTTCAATGGACTTTCTGTTGTTCCTTATTTGGCTCCAGTCTTTGGTTGAGATTGGAGTGTGTTTTCTCTACATCCAGAAAAGGGACACGGAGAATCAAACAAACGGTGAAGGTGTGGTGCCAAGGTGAGTGTCATTATTCTAATCCTTTAATTATGCATTAGAGCATGCGCATGTTTAGATGGTATTAACTTTTAATAAGGTAAAAGTTTATTACTGCAGTAATTTAACTTTTACAAATAAGTTTCCAATTTCCTACAATGCGTTAAGTTTTATTAGTGAGCCTCTAAGTGTGTTTTTGCTTCCATGGTTTTGTCTCTGAGTGCATGTGTTTTACTGAACATACATCTAATACTGTGGCTGTGACTCACTATCATTGTGCAGATTTGTGTGACACTGTGTCAAAAATGGTAGGCAGATTAAGATACCTAAGTGTCTTTCTAAGAGTGTGTCTTACTCAGTGGCAGTGTGCTCACAAATCGCCTTGATTGTGACTCTGAGTACGTCACGGTGTCCTTGACTTCATTGATTTTTTGCAAAGTCATTGATGGTGCACATTTTCCAGACTCAAAGTGTGCCTCTTAGTGTGTATGGCAGTTAGTGACAGTGAGTGAACACATGAGTGTAACCGTAAGTGCCTCAATGTGCCTTTCACTTTATAAGTGTGTCACTGATGGAGCATATATTCTGCTTCCTCAATTAGACTGGTAGTGAGTGTGTATGTGTAACTTTCAGTGTGCCAATGAGTGTGGCACTGTAGCATTGACTTCATTGGTGTGTCACTGTGTCAGTGGCGGAGAGCACATTCAGGTCCCTCCGTGTGCATCTGATGGAGAGCATTTAAGTAAGTGGCAGTGTGTTATGTTCAAGACTATGTATTTGAGTATATCACTATGCCTTTGTCTTCACGTGTGTTTCACTGAGTAAGTAAACACGAAATTATTTGATATGCACTTTTTTCATTTCATAGCAAAAGTGGTTAAATGTTTTGAAAAAAATACTCTCTAGTATTAAGAGGAGCAGAAACATTTCCTAGCTCTTTATTAACCTTTTCTCACATTAACTATTGTAATAGCCTCTACCCTCGACTCCCTAACAAATCAACATCCAAACCCTAACGAGTCCAGAACAATACGGCTCGGCTTATTTGTCAGTCAGTCGGCTTATTTGGGGTTATTGTAACGGTAACCTATCACTTCTGATTTTCTTTGACCGGTACGGGGACATCGAAGCTTGTACTTTGACATGTCCTGCATAATCTATCCGTGGGAGAAGCTTTTACTTTACAATGTGAGGGACATTTTTTGCATAAGGGTTATAGGTTTGCAAATCTTGCACTATTTTGTGTATCCTACTCTCAGTAATGCAAGCATCAGTGGTGGCTGGTGTCTAGGGGGCACTAGGGCGCTGACCCACCAGAACTACCTTTTACTGAAAGAGAAACTGTCTTTAACTGATTTGATCGGCAGAAATGTAAACGGAGGAACTTTGTCTGTTTTTAGGTCAAGCCTAGCGGCAGCGCTCATGCAATACTCGCTCTGCGAGACTGCTGTAGTAGAGTATGGGAGAGAAGCCGCGCCCACTCTCCTCCCAAATTTTTCATTGGCTTGTGTCATTGTCTTTCGTAAATGCTGCCTTCGGATTCTTTAATAGGCTTGTTAGTCCCTCCTTAGTACAGGCTTGTCTTCATTTGTAACCTCCCATGGCCATTGGCCCCTTGACTTCGGTTGTTTCACGGGACCTCTTATTTAGTCTGTAAGCACTATTTACTTTATTGAGTTTCTCTTACTGCAGGCCGGACATGCACTGCTTCAACTGAAACCGCTTGTGTTTTTTTAAGCAGCACGGCCGCCCCCGTACCACGGGCGCCTGCTTTAAATCACATTAACCTGGCATTATCTCGTATCTGTTTCAACCCCCCCAAGTAAAATGGATTTAGAAATGATTAGCGAATTAAGTCATGTGAATTCCAGGTAGCACATAACCCTGTGCTAATGGGCTGAAGCTGACAACAGCACATCTGTGTTACATGTCACCTGTACTAAAGCCACCTGACGGGTTGTTTTCAAAAGCCTGTTTTATTAACAACACCACCACCACCAATACCACCACCTAACCACCACCACCAATACCACCACCACCAGTACCACCACCATCAATACCAGCACCTCCACCAATACCACCAACACCAATACCACCACCAATACCACCGCCAATACCACCACCACAAATACCACCACCACCACTAATACCACCACCACCAACACCACCACCATCAACACCACCAATACCACCACCAATACCAATACCACCACCACCACCAATACCACCGCCACCAATACCACCACCACAAATCCCACCACCACCAATGCCACCACCACCACCTATACCACCATCACCAATCCCAACACCACCACCAATACCACCACCTAACCACCACCAACTAACCACCACCACCAATACCACCACCACCAATACCACCACCTCCACTAATACCACCACCACCAATACCACAAATACCGCCAATACCACCACCACCAATACCAACAGCACCAATACCTCCACCACCAATACCACCAACACCACCCCCATCAACACCACCAATACTACCACCAATACCACTACCACCACTACCACCACCACCAATACCACCACCACCAATACCACTACCACCAATACCACCACCACCAAAACCACCATCACCAATACCACCACCACCAATACCACCACTACCAACACCAACACCACCACTACCAACACCACCAATACCACCACCACCAATGCCACCCCAATACCACCACCACCACCACTAATACCACCACCACCAATACCACCACCACCAATAACACCACCACCACCAATACCACCACCACCAATGCCACCACCAATACCACCACTAATACCACCACCACCACCAATACCACCACCACCACCAATATCACCACCACCAATACCACCACCACCAATAACACCACCACCAATACCACCACCACCAACAACACCAATACCACCACCAATACCACCACCACTCAATACCACTACCACCACCAATACCACCACCACCATCAATACCACCACCTCTACCACCACCAATACCACTACCACCACCACCACCACCAATACCACCACCAATACCACCACCAATACCACCACCAATACAACCACCATCAATACCACCACCACCAATACCACCACCATCAATACCACCACCTCCACCAATACCACCACCACCAATACCGCCAATACCACCACCACCACCAATACTACCACCACTACCACCACCACCAATACCACTACCACCAATACCACCACCACCAATACCACCACCACCAATACCACTACCACCAATACCACTACCCCCAATACCACCACCAATACCATCACCACCAATACCACCACCACCACCAATACCACCATCACCAATACCACCACCACCAATACCACCACTACCAACACCACCAATACCACCACCACCAGTAATGCCACCACCACCAATACCACCAATAACACCACCACCACCAATACCAATACGACCACCACCAATACCACCACCAATACCACCACCACCACCACCACCAATACCACCAATAACACCACCAATACGACCAATACCACCACCAATACCACCACCAATACCACCACCACCAATACCACCACCACCACCATCAATATCACCACCACGAATACCACCACGAATACCACCACCAATACTACCACCGATACCATCACCACCACCAATACCACCACCAATATCACCACCAACAATACCATCACCACCAACACCACCACCACCAACACCACCAATACCACCACCATACCACCACCACTCAATACCACTACCACCACCACCACCAATACCACCACCACCAATACCACCACCACCAATACCACCACCACCAATACCACCACCAATACCACCACCAATACCACCACCACCAATACCACCACCACCGATACCAATCCCACCACCAATACCACCACCAATACCACCACCACCAATACCAACACCACCATTAATACCACCACCACCAATACCCCACCACCAATCCCACCACCACCAATACCACCACCAATACCACCACCAATACCACCACCACCAATACCAATACCACCACCACCAATACCACCACTACCAATACCGCCACCACCAATACCACCACCACTAATACCAGTACCACCACCACCAATACCAATACCACCACCACCAATACCACCACCACCAATATCAATACCGCCACCACCAATACCAATACCGCCACCACCAATACCACTACCACCACCAATACCACCATCACCAATACCACCACCAGTACCACCACCACCAGTACCACCACCACCAATACCACCACCACCAATACCACCACCAATGCCACCACCAATACCACCACCAATACCACCACCAGTATCAATACCACCACCACTAATACCAATACCACCACCACCTGTACCAATACCACCACCACCACCACCAAACCACTCCCACCACCAATACCACCACCAATACCACCACCAATACCACCACCACCAATACCACCACCACCACCAATACCACCACCACCAATACCACCACCTCAGCGCCTCTCGCTCACTAGTAATAGCAGGGCCAATGTACGAGGCCAGAGCTTCAGCCGAGACTATCCCTCCCTCCCTCCATGCCTGCCATAAAGCACAGCCCGCCGTGCACCAGGAGGTGAAGACAGAGCCCTACTACAGCTGGAGTGTTTTTTATTAGGTCAAAGATAGCAATGACATTACGCAATGCCACACTGCACACTCAAATCACGGAGAGGGCAGTAAATAGCCCCCCAAGCTCTTCCTCCTGAGCCGCGACAGTGTAATCACAGAGCGAAAGGTGTTGGAGCGCTTTGTTAGTGTTTATAGCTCAGATCATATGTAACTCTCACTTCACACTTTGTGTCTGTGTAATTTACAACACTTACACATCTACTTCACTGCACTATTTATCGCTACTTTGAAGACGTTGCAGGCCGTTCTCTTCCTCTGATATTTACAATCTAACAAGCGGTCGAGAAGACCCTTTTTTGCAATGCAATAGGGCTCGCATTTGCGAGAGTTTAAGCTATTAGTATTGTAAATGACAATGCCTTTTATTTATGTTTTAAAACCCAAAACATAAATAAAAGGCATTGTCATTTACAATGCCAATAGCTCAAACTCACGTGAATGCGAGACCTGTTGCATTGCAAATGCTTGATATTTCTGAGGCCTGTACGTTGACATTTCAATGGGTGCATGTCAGCAATATAGGGATGGGGGGTATGTGCAGATTCAGCCCATGATTTTTTGCACATGCGAGGGGCGCTTTTCATTTCAGCCCATCACACATTTACAATCCAAAGCTGTTCAGGTGGTGAAGTTTTTTTTTTTGTGTGGTAATTCTTTATTAATTACGTTTTCACATCATGTGCACCGAAGAGGTGTATACATACATAGTAATAATCGGTTTCAGCCAACAGTACATTATTTCCAATCTGCATTACTGAGGAGAAGCCGCAGATGTTTGATGACTAACTCGTATGAGCAACAAGCAGAGCTAACCTAGTATGGGGGAGAGGGGGGAAGAGAAAGGTGGGGAGAGGCATTAGTGCGCCCAGGGGTTATGCCAAGGGAGCTTTGTGTCCCTTCTACGCTGCGCTTTGTAGATCCTTCAGCTGGGGGGCTGCTCTCTGCAGGCGTAGGGTCGCGTGTCAAAGTCGTTGAGTGTTTCTTGGTGCCTTTATGGTCCTGGTATATAAAATCAGTCGGGTTATGCACATGAGTCCTATCTAGGCCGGTAGTACCTTATCGGGGTCCTGTAAGGATCCAAGAAGAGAGGGGACGACATCCCAGAGGGGGTGAGTATGGTAGGGGGGAGCTTGCCTGGGTATGGAATCTTGCTATTATTAAAGGGGCTGCTATAAGCAGATCTGAGATGTGTCTGTTGCAGGAAAGGCTATACGCCGTGGGACTCGGTTGAGTCGAATTTCGCCCACCGGGGAGAAGGGTTGTCGAAAGAGGATGGGGGGGAAGGAGAGTGTGCCCCCTGACTCTGCCACTGTTCCCCTATTATCTCTAAATGTACTCATCCCCTGTATTGCCATAGTGATCTCTCCACCCTCAGCCAACTCCCTCAATATTTGGAGGTGGACGAGAGCTGAATGTTCAACATTAAATGTAGAGGGGCTGCGAGTGGGGGGAAGGCAAAGGCCCGCGAGATCCTGTCGGTGTGCCAGGGGAGGGAGAGAGAGGGGATAGGGGAGGTTAGTGGGGGGGGGTGGAGAGGGACGGGGGAGGGTAAGGGGCGGGAGTAGGAAAGAGGGAGGGGGAGCTGAGAGGGAGGAGGGGAAGGGAGAGATAATAAGTAGGTGGAGGGGTAGGAGTAGTGTCCGAGATTGTCATGTCTCCTGGTGCTACCGGTTACTGTGGAGGAGAGAGATGGGTGCGCGTGAAGGAGTCGCAGAGTCGGTATTCGTGAAGAGTGAGGGCTGTGAATTCGAGAAAATGCGGAAGTGGATACCATGGTTCCACAGTTGTGCAAAGATGTTATGGTGGTAAGGTTTGATTTTGTGTGGGGGGTCGGAAGAGGTAGTGGGACTGCAGTGAGGTAAATGCTTAGTTGACTGAGGTGTTACTTGGTGGATGATGGCGATAGGAGACAGCTATGGTGCAGGCCCTGAGCCTGAGGCAGGAGGAGGCTCTGACCCCTCTGCGTGGTGTTGGGGGTCATCCTCGGACACCTCTGTGGGCAAAAAGAGAGTCCAGGTCTCTAGGAATATGTCAGGTTGGTCCTGCAGGTTGTAGATGACCCGTTCGTAGAAGGCGGTTTGAATCATGGCTACCAGCCCCGACTCCTGTGTCGGTGGGGCCGGAGCCCTCCATTGGCGCAATATGCAAAGTTTGGCCGTGACCATTGCCGTATGGAAAAGGCGGCGTTGAGGTCTCGATAATTCTGGCGATTGCCGCAGATCATGCAGGAGGATCTCGGGGGGGGGGGGAGTGGCAAGTGAACAGGCATGGAGGCGTTCAAGATCCGGCCTACGTACTCCCAAAAGGGCTGTACTGAGGGGCATTCACATATGACATGCGTCGTATCGCAGCGGGTATTCGTACATCTCCATCAGTTAGCGTGCGCTAGAAGACCCGCTCTGTGGAGTTTCATGGGGGTCCAGTACCAGTCCTGCAGGACTTTGAAAAGGCAACATTTCATCCTCAACTCCCTGGTGCCCTTGTCTAGGGCTTCTAGAATGTAGTGGTGAAGTTGTTTTGACATACAAACATTCATCCGTATATTCAGATGTACATATATCAACTACGCACATTTCATTCAAGCACTGCACGTCATCACACGTCCGCTTGGTGCCATCACTGGGTGCACCAATAAATAATTTTAGATAGAGAGAGTGAGAGAGAGAGAAGGACTCTATTGTTGAAAACAACATCATGAGTATTAATTATTCCTCCTCCTTGGCCTGGCCCGACCAGTATATGACTCCCTGAGTCAGGGAGCAGGCAGATAATTCCTGTGGAGAGAAGATGCCACTGCTGGAAGCTGTGCTGTTCCACATTAAGCATTATTAGCCTGTCTGGCTATGCTTTCACCATGAATACACTCACCCACCGTGTGGGGCTGCACATTCCCAGGAACAGGCCTCAATGCTGAGATACAAATCCCCTTATATTGTAATTGAATATAATTTGCATCCTTTAGTGTGATCTTTTGGTAGGATGAAAACAAAACAAAATAATAATTCAATAGTTGTGCATTTATGTAAATTTTTCTCCACCCATTGACCTATCTCATTTACCCACAAAGTTACATTTAAATATAACCGTGCTCAGCACACATATCTGTACACTTCATAACTGCGCGTCTCTCCTCAACTGGGGCGCATGGAGGGGGGTTTTCACATAGCGGCAGAATGGAGCAAACCGGGGGTGGGTTGAAACAATAAAGACCACAGGAAAACAGTATAAAGGCACAAGTGGGGCTAGAATGGTGAGTCCAGGAAAGAGTTGATTAGAGGGAAAACTGTGCACACGTTACAGGTGAAAAATAATGTACAGGGGAGGTTATTACACACAGGAAAAATGGTGACTGCAAAACCAGATCACAGAGCGAATAGGGATTGCAGAAAGAAGAAAGATGAACATGAAAGAGCAGGGATTACAGGGGGATATTGGTGCATGTTGGTTAGAATAGTGTAAACATATAGAATTATAGATGGTTAACAGTGAATTACGGGGACGTTTTTCACCAAGGGGTTCTGATTGACATCAAGGAGACAACAAAAGCAAAGCTCGAGTTGTCCATGATGTCACTCAGGTCCCTGAGGTGATAAACATCTCTTTGCTTCATTGCTGCTTTGCTTGCCGCCATGCCGCCTGGGCCAGGACCACAAGACCCAGCAATCCAAGCGGTTTGCTGCCGCCCACGTTGCCGCCAGCGCCAGTAGGCGCTTTAAAAAGTGCTGCGGACTCCCGCAGCGCGGGAAGTCCGTCTTCATTGCTGCTTTGCTTGCCGCCATGCCGCCTGGGCCAGGACCACAAGACCAAGCAATCCAAGCGGCTTGCTGCCGCCCACGTTGCCGCCAGCGACAGGAGGCGCTTTAAAAAGCACTGCGGGCTCCTGCAGCACGGGACGCGCGCGGGTGTGCCCGGGCCAAGGGCAGGCCCATCTGCGCCCGGAGGAGCCCGGAGGAGGCTGGGCTGGGCCTACTCTCTTGGTTTTAGGTTTTTGTTACTTCCTTGCACCGACTACTACAAAATTTGCGCTAAAGCACTCCAAGGAGCAACTTGAACTTTGGTCATCTGTACAAGTAAGTCTGATTGCCCCAAATTAATTAACTCTTTTTTTAAACAGCGTTGCTCTCCTCTTTTTTTTTTTCTTTCCTTTTTTTGATGATGGCTAAAATGAAGCAAACGGGGGAAAGGGTGAACACTCCAAAGCCCCTGCAGAATTCAACACTCGATTGCTTCCTTCTACGGGCTGCCAAGGCCATTGATAAGGAAATTCTGGTAGCAGAGCGACAGCTGTCTGTAGAGGGGGGTCTGGTTGTAGCTATAAATGAGGACCAAGTGCAGAGTGGACTGCCAAGTGACATTGAACAGGGTACTCACGCACATGAAAAAAGCCTACCAGTTTTATCTCCCTTCAAGCGTACTTCACCACAATCATTGATAACACCGTCTTGTAACCCTCCAGTTAAAAAGAAAAAGAAGGTGAAACATTTGAAACATCCACCGGTCGTGAGGACTAGATCTAGGAAAAAGACTCAGGAATCAGCACCGGAAGTGTTTATTGACACAAAGCAAGCAGCGCCAACTATGATAGACTCAGTCTCGTCATCTCTTAACCCCATAGGCCTATCCCCGGAAACTATTGAGACTTTAATGACATGCTTGGAAAAAATAATATCCAACAACCTCTTGCCCATTTTGGAAAGGCTTGATAAATTGGAGTTAAATGTGGGATCAATCCAAAAGTCTCTTACTAATTTAATGTCTGGGGAAGGGGCAAAAATGAAAAGTCACAAGGGGGGGGTCTCTTTTCTATGGGGCATCTCATACTGGTGAGGGGAACCATAGTAGGAACGTAGAAATACCACCCTGTGTCCCCATCTCTGAAAAAAACAGGAGTGACCCGAGGGCAGTATCACAAAAACCAATGGAACCCTCACGTGTCAGTCATATGGGGAGGGAAAGGCTGCCCCCTAGTAATATTGGGTGTGCTGCACGCAGTACTTCATTCACTGGGAACATAACTGAACACAGTAAACAGACTCCCACTGAAATGAATGACCTTAATGATAGGAACGATCAGGCTAATGAGGTGACTTTACATCTTCCCCAGAGTGCTGCCCATATGTGGCAATTCTAACCAGTGTCCCTCCAGTTCAGGACAACTATAAATAAACACTCAACCAGCTAAAAATAAAGTTTGCCATTGGCTATCCCAGAACACGAATTTTTCAAATAATAACTACTGTGACATCGTGTTTGAAAGACGTGTAAGCTGGGTTGGCCCGCTACGTAAGACCTCGACTGGAGACTGTGTAGTTATAAATTGTAGGACACCAATGCTTGCAGGACAGTTGCTTAGAAGGGGAAAGATTCCATCAAACCAGGGGCCTAGACAAGGGATCGACATTGTGCCACTTGGGTTTTTATAGGCACCTCAAATCCATTGCCCAATTACTCCACTCAATGTGTATAACGCAGAGAAACCAAAGATGAGACAGGAGCTTTTTCACTTGGAAACAAGAAACAGATACCAAGCCCTCACTGATCTGGACACCCCTGATTGACTAAACCCTGAAATTGCTGAATCGTTAATGACACATGAGGCACCCCCTTCTACTCAGATGGAAGGTGCTACTAAAAGTTAATAACTCTAGTGAAACCGTATTTTGTGGCCCAGTTACCAAGTTATGTCACAAGGCACACTACTTAGATGTTGAGAGGGTAAATTCTACATCGGGATGTCAATCTCAGGAGTGCGTAAAAAAAATTCAGGATTTGAAAATCTTATCCTGGAACATTGCGGGAATAAGGCCAAAGATAAACAACCCAGAATGGTGTAACTTAGTGGATGGATTCCATCTATGTCTGTTCCAAGAAACTTGGGCAGTTGAGCAGGTACATAGATTGGGGTTCACTACTTTTAGTATCGAGGCCAGGCACTCTCCAGCTGGTCGCGCAGCTGGTGGATTATTGATCTGGGTTAAGACCTCCCTGGCATGTAAAATTAAGCTACTGAAAGTAGGATCAGAGGAGATACTTGGTTTAGAACCTATATCACTGAAAGAAAATATCCGTCTTAGGTTGTTTAATTTATATAATCGTTTTAGTAGCCCCCATAAGCCTTCAAACACGATAATTTCACTAACTAACTTCCTCGATACATCCAGGAAAAAGCATCAACTCATAGTGGCTGGTGATTTTAACACAACATTTGAGCCAGTTGACTATGTACAGGAGATATTGCAGGATGAAGATCAAGCTAGAGGGGTCAACAAGCTTCTGACTCCAGCGATTAAGAAATGTACTAAGGTGGGGCAACAGGTACTATCTTTTACCCTTTCCTATGGAGTACGAGCTTGTAATGGTCGGACACGCTCGAACGCAGAAGCATGTTACACGTTTAAGAGGGGGAAAGCTAAGAGTAGGATCGATTACATTTTGGTTGGCCTTGACCTATGGCCAAATGTTAATGACATGATCGTATTAAATAGGGAGGATAGCGATCATAATGCTTTGGCATTGACGGTGTCTGGTCTAGCAATTTTGTATGGTCGAGCTCGACAGATGATGGTACCTGTTGTTACCACTAACAACAACAAAAGAGTAAAATGGCCACAGATATTAGCCAACGGGAATCTCCTCCCAAAAATTTATGCTGAGGTAGCACAGATCCTTCCTGTCGTGAGCAATTTTGATATCAGAGATATTATGGCTACTTTTCAGCAATTAATTTCTTCCCTAAGACCCTTTTTTAATAAACAGTGCAATCTTAACCTAATCCAACGGAGTGCTGCCCCATGGTATAATGAGGCTTGTAGGCAAGCTAGAGACGAACTAATTGTGGCGGTTAAGAAAGAAACGCGGATAGACATTAAAAACAGAAGGAAATTGTACAAAAAGGCACAGGCTGAGGCAAAAGGGACTGGGAGTTAGAGAATTGGCGTACACTTGTAGAAGCCTCAAGGCTGAAGGACTGCCAATTATTCTGGCACCTCTTGTCGAAAGGGACACCCAAGCAGAAAACTGAAACAGACTTCTACATACAGCCCCATGTCTGGGAGGAGTATTTCACGAATCTTTATACAGGCAAAGTGCATGATTTTTGTCTAGACCCACAGACGAGCAACACAGATCTAGTACAAGCTGATGAAATTTATTTCTCATTAGAGGAAACTATCAAAGCTATCAGCTCCTTGAAGAATGGGAAAGCTCCGGGTTTGGACAAGCTACCGGGAGATTTGTTCAAGGCGAAGCCTACTACATGGGGACCTCTGCTACAAACTGTTTTTAATGCCATCCTGCGAGGTGGAGATATTCCCGCGACCTGGAGAGGTGCGGAAATAATACCGATATTTAAAAAGGGAGACAAGGGGTCACCAGCGAACTATAGGCCAATTAGCTTTATAGATGTCTCCCAAAAAGTTTTTAGTAAAATTATTTTAACCCGGATCCAAGATTGGATTGAGGAGAATAATATATTATCCAATTTGCAGGCAGGATTCAGGGCTTTTACGAGCACTCTAGATCAGGTATTTAGATTTCTCCTGCTTATATGGAAAGAAGTGACAATTAGGAGGGGTCACTTGTATGTTGTGTTCGTTGATCTTAAAACGGCTTTTGACTCCATAGACCGTACCCACCTCTGAACTGCCCTTCGAGACTTAGGGCTCCCTATGTACCTACTTAAAATCTTGATTCGCCTGCATCGAGATAATTAGGCCAAAGCCAGGTGGAACCTAGATGGTAGTTTATTCAATGACATTTTGGTTTGTAAGGGAGTACGACAGGGCTGTGTTCTTGCCCCAACCCTATTTACCCTGTATATAAACGGGCTTATAGGAGAGCTGTACGATTGTGGAGGTGACCCTCCGAAATTAGCAGGTTGCCCTGTGCCCTCCTTGCTATTCGCAGACGACACGTTGCTCATATCAAAGACTCCAATGGGGATCCAGAACGTCCATAACAAATTTGCAAAAGCATGTAAGGACAGGGGCTTAGAAATTAATTGCTCCAAAACAAAATACATGGCGTTTAACCCCTATAAATCCATCCGGGGTAAACTGAGGTTAGGCACCCAAGTCTTGGAGCAGGTCAAGGTATTTGATTATTTAGGTGTCCGAATCAGCGACAGTCTAGCTTGGACACCACAAATAGAAAAGAGCCTTTTAACCCTTCAACATGTCGACTGTGCAATAGCTGGGAGGGTCAGGGGTTCTGCTTTTCGACCCTCTTCTCCAATATTGGAATTACATAGGGCAAAAGGGCTAGGCGCAGCCTTATATTGGGGTTGAGCTATGGGGGTTGGAGAGCCTAAAGCATTTAGAACTTGCTGAGAATAAATTCTTAAGGGCGATCCTCAATCTACCAGTGAACATCCCCCTTATGCCGTTAAGACTTCACCTTGGTCTTTAACCCATTAATTATTTTGCTATCCTCAAGGCACTCTTGTTCTGGGTAAGATTATGGACCAGTAGTACACAGGTCTCGGTAAAGGAGGCTTTGGAAGAGCTACTAATTTTACAAAAACAATCAGGACATCTTGCCTGGTTCATTAAGGTCAAGGATTGGTTTATTAAATTGGGGTTGGGGTTCATGTGGGAGGACCCAGAGTCAAGCACGAAAAAAATGGTTCCCCTGCTCAAAAAAGGTATTGGGAGTACATTGATTCACAATGCACTGATGTTAATGCACATGGCACTTTAACCTCCAGTTTTATGAATGTTAAGGGATGGTTTGGCTTTGAAATGTTTATGGATGATATTGAACCTCCGCAGGCACGAGCACTTTATATCCAATTTAGGTACGGGGTTCTCCCTCTAAATTTTAGGAAAAGTACCTGGGCTAAGGCTTCTGTAACATCTTTGTGCCCGACCTGCCATTCTTCTCCTGAGACTTTAGAACATTTTGTTTTTTTCTGTTCTTCCTATGCTAATCTCAGGAAAACTTGGGTAATTCCTGCCTGTCGTTTGCTTTCTTTCTCACGCCACTCCGATGCCCTACGTATTTTTAGGTCCGACACTACAAGGTGGCTTGTATTTACAATCTCGAGATACTTGCTTCATGCCTGGTGGACGAGATTAAAAATGATAAAATAATTACTCTGAGAAAGATAAATGATCATGTAAGTAACCTGGTCTTAGGGTCACCAGTGGATCATTGGGGCTTAGAATTCTTGAACTCCTATATCTTAGATTTGATGTAAATGTGGAATTCTCCTCTTTTAATCACATTTGGAAGTCCAAATTTTATACATTTTTATACTGTTGGAGGGATGCAAAACCCTATTTTATCTTAAATCTGATTTTTATGCTGTAATGAATTTTTATATTGGTTGTGATATTTGCTGATGTAAATGATCATGCTATTGATCGAATAAACTTATATATATCTCTTTAATTCACTTTTTTACCCATCTATAATTTTATGTTACGTATGGCCCCAAAAATCATCTGCCTCTGTTTTTAACTGCTACGCAGAGGCCGAGAAGTAATGGGGGAGTCATACATAACATGGCCTCTCTTGCTTGACCAAATGTGAAAAATAAAAGCCTTACCTGCCATCCTTAACCAGCCCCACCACCTTCCCTGCTTTCTGTCCCCCTCTTGCAGCTGTGCTTTCTGCTTTCAGAAGCTACGCTGAAAAGCTCTTGGAGAGCCCTGTCAGATTGGCCTGGAAGGCCTTTATGATGTAGCAACATTGAGTACTGAGTTTTGTTATCAACTGTTGCTACGTTGTCTAAACGATAGAGGCTGTCTCTGAGAGCCATACAAAACATATAGCACTATAGATGGTTAACAGTGAATTATAGGATGTTTTTCACCGAGGGGTTCTGAGTGACATCAAATAAACAACAAGAACGAAGCCCGAGTTGTCTATAATGTCACTCAGAACCCAGAGGTGAAAAACGTCCTCGTAATTCACTTTTTACCCATCTATAATTTTATGTTAAGTATGGCCCTCAAAATCATCTACCTCTGCTTTCAACTGCTACTCAGTAGCAGAGGAGTAACAGAGGACCCATATATAACATGGCCTCTGTTATGTATCCCTGCCCTAAAGGTTAAAAAAAAAACTTACCACGACCACCTTCCCTGCCTTCCTTTCCTATCCTGCAGCTGTGCTTTCTGCTTTCAGTCAAAGAAGACAAGCAAGGCTGCGCTGACAGGCTCTCAGGGAGGCCTGTCAGCCTGGCCTGGAAGGCCTTGACATCACAACAGTGGGTAACCAGTTTTGTTATCAACTGTTGCTACATCATAGCAGTGGGTTATGAAATTCAGAAACTGAAATAAACTAGAGGCTCTCTATGAGAGCCATACATAACAAAAGCATTGAACATGGGAGAATAATGCATAGAATGGTGATTGTAGGGGAGGACGATGGGGAAGTGGTTATTAAAGGGTGTGAATGCTGCAGAGGGAAGACTAATGACTTCAGTGAGAATGGAGCACATGGGAGAAAAATGCTCAGGAAAAAAATAACACCCTGGAGAATGGTGCATGGGCTGTGTTCACACACGTGCAGATTGGTGCAAAATTGGGTTATATACAAGGAGAGATATAGCTATTGATGATCAACAAATATACACATTTTGCCCTCAGATTAAAGACTGCATTCATACCCCTTCCACGCCAAGGGATATGCATGCTTCTGTGAGTCAGAGCAACTGGTAGACTTTAGCACAAACGCTTTCCCATAACTCAAACTATGGACCCCTTCCAGAGAGACTTCCAAAAAGAAACTCGATTCAGGGCTCAGAAACACACCCTTTAATTCCATATTTTATAGCAGTGTGTAAAACATACATCAGTACCCTGCACTGGTTTACAATGAAGGGCACAGGGAGAGATGTGACACCAAGTGGGCGTGTAATGCACACAGGGAAGATGCACACTAGAGAAATGGCTCAGACATTGGGAAACTGATGCACACGTGTACATGGAACAGATTATGAGCAGAACACACATTAGGTGGAGAGTGGTACATGCAGGTGGAATGTTCTGCACATAGGCGAGAACTATGAACACAGGGAGATGTGGGGTATCCAGCGTGCAAGCGGTGCACACTTGGAATAATGCTGTGGAATATTTTTAAAGGTTGGTAGACTTGCACAGTCTAGGACTTTGCACTTACAGTGCCCGATGCACCGTATTGTATTTCCATTGATGCCATCATCATATCAAATGTCATGTCATGTAATTTGCTGTCATCTGTATTCTAAATGTGTAATACTGAAATCGGAGTAATCCTTCCGTTTTTAGTCACAGAATGAAGGCAACTGCACTCTTTAACTCTGTCTCTACTAATTTCAGTCTCCTCCTTCCTTCCTTTTTTGCAGTCTGTATGTAGCTCCTGCAAGAGTCTCTCCTTTGCTATTACAGTCTGTATGCCACACAAAAAACAGACCGAAGGCAGAGGCTTAGCACTGCTTTCCCATCCTTCCATGTTGTCCACTCATTGGCTGCCTGATCTGATAGCTGTTTCATCTGCAATCCACATTGCCTTTTACTTTGCCCCTGCCCAGTCTCTTCCACATCTCTACCCCGCTGCCTCTCTGGGTTCCCCATTCCCTCTGACATCTCATCTGTCTGGCTTCTCCATCCTTCCTGTTTCTTCTTCTTCTTGTTCTGTTTGATTTCACCTCTGATTGGTCATCTGCTTTCCACCCTTAATTTATCTCCCTCACAGGCATCTCTGCCCATCTTCACTGGTTTTCATCCCCTCGCTGGCTTCACTCTGGATCTTCTTCTCTGGGTTCTCTCACTTTCTCTCTCTCCGCTTCTCCTTCTCTGGCTTTTCTGTCTCTCGTTTTCTCTGGCTGTTCATTGCCAGCCATCTATCCCTTATACACTTTCCCCTTGTCACTTCTTCTGGTTTCTCCTCACTCCTTCAGTGTTCTTTTCCATTGTCCTCTTTCTTTTCACCCTCAATCGTTTTGAATTCCCCCTTTTTTCCTCCACCGCTATCTGGCTTCTATATTCCTCTCCTTCTCTAGTCTCTACTTCCCCAACCTTCATTGGCTTCTCTCTTCCCCTCAGTAATTATTTAATTTTGGCTTCTCTCCTGTCATCTGTGTTTTTCTCCTTTTCTTGCACCTGTTTCTCTCCCTGGCATCTCTCCCCTGGGCCTCTTAGGCTCCTCTTCCTCTGACTGCATCTTCTCTGCTTCTCACTTCTGTAGTTCCCTCTTTTATTCAGTCTTCCTCTGTACCCCTTGTAGTGTCTTTGATATTATGCGCACCAGGACCCTCGGGGTTCTGGGCAGACCCTAAACAGGAATTACATAGTCTGGTGGGAGATGTTAAGGTGTGGTTATGAAAGTTATGATGTAATGCGTTCAGTGTGTGATAGTATGCTGAGGAATAAAGACGTCTGTTGCACAGCTCCGTATGTGGCGTGCTAATTTGCATGCTCCCGGGCTGGGAAAGATGCTACAACTGGCGACAAGTAGGGGATACATGCCCTGAAGAAACAAGGATATTCTCCCTGGGAAATTGCAAAGGTACAGCAAACTGCCATGTGCGCCCTAAATCGATGTAAAGTAGTCTGTGGTTGGCGTATGTGGAGTCATAGCCCCGCTCCAGCCCATACACAGCCATCGAAGGAGTTTAAGGCCCTGCAGAAGAGCACATTCGAAAAGCCCGCCAGAACCCGTTGGTAAGGCTGAAAGACGAGAGACTGCGCCACACCATAACACAGAGCCATCATCCATATGAAGAAAACATGAAAGGCAGTAACGACCAGGTACAAAAACACAAACTTACTTATCGGCACAGGCAATTAAAGCGCCACACGACCTCGAAAAGGACGTGACGAGCCAGGCTCAGGCGCGAGGTCGATGCGTACAGCAGTTGCAGGTGGCATCCTGTGCAACGAACGCTGCCTGAACAACACATACTCCCATTGGCAGTAGAAGGGAGCGCAGAATATACCATGGCTACATTCCTGAAGCCACCACCACCGTTTGCCAAAGCGAAGAAACAGAACATTGGTGCCAGGTGGACTACATGGATCGAAACGTTCGATGATTTCACAGTTGCGCTAGAAGAAGATAATGATAATAAAATCATTAAGTATTTGAAAACCCTTGCCGGTGATGGAGTGAAATAAGTGCTAAAGTAAGTCTGACAAACTGATGCAATATCGTACTGAAAGATAAAAGAAGCATTGGAAGACAAGATCAATCCGATGCCGAAAGTCGACTATGAAAGGTACATCTTCAACCAAGCATGACAACAGGCTGGTGAAACGATGGATGAGTTTGTTGATAGAGTTGATGCACTTATCAAACACTGCAAGTTCTGTGATTTTAATGATAAAGAAGCCATGCGCCTCAGAGTCATTGATGGCTGTCTTTCAGATTCCTTCAGGAGACGCATGTTGAAAAAGACACTCAGTTTAGAGGAAATGCTAATGGCTGCAAGGGCAGAAGAACCAGCAGATCGACAAGCTGCTTATTTGGAAGCAGAAACAGCGCATAATGAATCAGCGTTGATCATGAAAAGTTAGCATAAGCCCAAAATAGATGCGCACAAGTCAACGTCTCTGAAGAAGAAAAAGTTATGCTTCCGATGTGGGTTTTCATTTCCCCGTGAAGGTACATGTCCAGCCATAGGACAGATATGCGAAGGCTGGGGGAAAGAAAACCACTTCATAATGGTCTGCAAAGCAAAAGAGAAACCAAGTACTTCATAGCCAGAAGAGAAAATGGACACCAGAAGGTTCCGGAAGCATAATGGTATTTGAGACAACACAAAAGGAGCATGAGAAGGCTCTTACACAAGTGTGCCAGTTACTTGTTGATGCAGGTCTCACTCTGAATGCAGCAAAGTGTGAGTTTCACAAAACCAAACTTCGGTTCTTTGGGCACATATTCTCTGATGGGGTTATGACTCCTGACCCGGATAAAACCTTAAGTATTGTTATCTACTTTCCTCCCACCAGATGTAACCATGCTGCGATCCTTGTTAGGCATGGCCAGCTATTGCTCAAGATTCATTCGTGACTTTGCTACAGTGAGTGCCCCATTGAGAGACTTAACAAACAAAGGGCCAGATGTATCAAAGGGTTTTACCCATTCTGGGTCTATGGAAAAATGTGTTTGTACATATGGCCCTAAATGTCCTATTCCAGTGGTCTCCTGAATGCAACCAAAGTATCAAATAAATAAAACATGTGATTGAGAACACAACTGAAATGGCCTGTTTGAACCCAAGTTACATACTGAGATCAAAGTAGTTGCTCATCCGAATGCCCAGAGACACATTGTGGCCTATACCAGTAGAAGCCTGTCTGACACAGAATGTGCCTACTCTCAGCCGGAGAAGGAGAGTCTGGCTGTAGTGTGGGCCTGCAAACAATTTCATGTGTTTTTATATGGGTAATGTTTCTCTATCATCACAGACCACCAGGCGTTGCTCACCATCTTTGGAAACCCGAAAACTAAGATGCCCCCTTGCATCAAGAGGTGGGAGTTGCGACTGCAAGAGTACAACTATGTGACTGTACACAAGATGGGGAAAGTCCAAAACCTGCAGATTACTTTTCATAAAGGCCCCTACATCGCCACAGTTTGACATCCAAGTGGCTGAAGAGTATCTCAACTTCATTGTGAAGTCCAGCATGCCAGCAGCTCTATCCATTGAATAGATTATTGTTGCTACCAATGCAGATAAAGACATTCTCACCCTCAAAGACCTTATTACAACGCAATCTTGAAAGAAAAGTATTCATCCCTTTGCGGATGATGTTGAATTTCATAAATTCTAAAATGTACAGGATGAGTTATTCATCACCCAAGAGGGCATCATCTTGAGAGGCTCGAGAATTGTCATACCCGAGAGCCTGAGACAGCAAGTCATTGAGCTAGCCCATAAAGGACATCATGGCATTGTAGCCACCAAAAGAGCCCTAAGAGACCGAGTGTAGTTCCCTCGACTAGATGAACAAGTTGAGAAAGAGCTGGAAGCGTGCCACCTTTGTAACTGCTTATCCCCCAAGGTGACGCAGCATCCACTGACAATGTCTCACCTTCCTGCACATGCCTGGGAGAAAGTTGCAGTTGATTTCTTTGGGCCTCTAGGAAATGGACATCATCTCATGGTAGTCATTGATGAATATTCACATTTACCATTTGGTGGAAACTTATCAACAACCCATGACAAAGCTCATCTTTGCAGCGTGGCTCATCCCCACTACTCTCAAATTTGATAATGGCCCGCCTTTTAATAGCAAAGAATTCAAGGAGTTTCTTGTTTGACTCAATGTCAAGCATCAAAAGAGTACACCTCTCTGGCCCCAGTCTAATGGTGTTTTTAAGCGATTTAAGGGCAACCTCAAGAGGGTAATTCAGCAAGCATTGTTGGAGGGAATTGATCTAAACCAAGCCATGTGTCATGCCCTTCGTGTCTAAAGATCAACACCTCACTCTATCACTGGTGAGAGTCCTGCCACCTTGCTGTTTGAGGGAGCCATCGGAACCAAACTACCAGAATGGACACAGGACCGATCGATGAATGCCAATAAGATTTGTGTCACAGACAATTCTCGAAAGTGCAAAATTAAAACATATGCTGATCAGCGCTGTATGAAAGTAGGATCTGCTTCTATAATTACCCCCACTTTTTGCCTGGTGCTGAGCTGTATTTGACTAGTCTGACTGGGATACTGCTAATCAGGACCCCAGTCTATCTGCTTTCTCCCTAAATGGTTATGTTCAGTACTTAGGTACATCCCAGATTGGATACTAGGGTACCCTTATCAGTCCCACTTACTAAAGATATAGGTGTCCTATATCTAGGGTTACTGCACTTAAAACCTATAAGTCACCCCTCTAGCAGGCCTTTGCAATCCTGAAGACAGGGTGCTTGGTTCTAAGTGAGAGGGTGCCCCTGCATGAGCAGGACACCCCTACAGCCTACGGAGTCCATTCTCCCAGGTTGTCAGTGAAGCAGCCATATACTATATAGAGGGGCACTCAGGGCCGGACTGGGAACCAAAACCGGCCCTGCCAAAGTGCTCAGCCGGCCCCTCCGGTGGATTGGGGGAGCGGCCGAGCTGTTTGACAGGGCCGGTTTCGGACGATTTTGTTACAGGGGCCGATATTGCAGCTATGCTGCAAAAACGGCCCTGTAACAAAAACGGCCCCCAGGGGCCCAAAATCGGCCCCCACCCTAGCGGCCCACTGGGGAAACGCCCGGTGCCCGTTAGGGCCAGTCTGGCCCTGGGGGCACTGCATAATTACGCAATGACCATCTCGAAACTGGCTGCAATGAATCTTATCATGTTTGGTATCCAACATGTTGGAATCATACCCCCCGCACCGCATACACCCATACCGTAAATGATTCCAAGCACTAGAAGAGCCCTCCGTTAGGCTCTCAGTGTTCCCAGTGCCAACCTTCTAGACCCGGACAGCACCAAATGGTTGCTGCCGACCAGAGACACATTTCTGCCCTCCTGCTGCTGAGCCAAGCTCGAGCAGGGGAAGGTAGAACAATAGGTATCCTGTCACAGGGAGGTGTGACCAACTCCAAGACAGGATTTAGTGTATGGGGCCCGGGTGGGTGCTCTTGCCAGCGCCTCTAAGTCTGCATGAGGGGCACATTTGGTGTACCGTGCATAGTCCAGTTCAAACCAGTCCTGGGAGCCGTTGGCACCCACTCTGGCGCAAAACTAGACAAAGGACATGGGAGTAACCTACCCTCTGTCCAGACCCTCCCCTGGGAGGGTCCCCTGAATCTTCCCAACCCTTTCCCTAGGGTACTTAAGGGCTTACCTGGGTGTAGGTCCCTAGATTCGTTGTAGGATAAGATTCAGATCAGACACCACTTCTTCTTCTACCGGACTGCGCTGGCCTTCGTTTGGGCCTGACTCCATCTCCCTTCCAGTCTGCTGCATCGTCTGTGCATCATACAGGAACCTTCCAAGGCCTGTGAAGCATCAAAGACACTTGAAGGAATCTCCCTTGGAGTGAAGTAGTCACTCCCCTGCATTCGCAGGCACCGCAACTAAGTCGACCGGTCTGCTGATCCTGAGCTCCTCCGGACTCCGTAAGGTTCTGCATAACAGGTGGAGGTTTTCCACAGCTCCCGAGGCCTGCCCTGCCCTCTCACCAAGTTTGAGGCCAGTATCCCTCGTGGGGGTTGCAATAACCAAACCCCTGTGCACCGCGTCAACTTGCAGTTGCAAAGGCTTGTTACTACCGTCCAAGAAGATCTTCGGGCTCCAGGTAGCCCCAACCTCGAGCACCTCCAGTGACCAGAATCTTCAGCCACACCGCATCGTGGATTGCATCTTTTGGTGAGCTGCTTGAGGTCCTCTCGCGACTCCAGTGCCTCCGGCCTGTGGGTCCATTTGAGGGTCACACTTGTTTCTTTTGGGCTTCCCTGATTGCTCGGGGCCTGCCCTGACTCCCCTGCTTGTGGTGAGTCCCCTGGACCTTGCTGGTCCCGACGTTGCTCCTTCTTCACTTCCTAAGTTGGTTGCATTTGCCAAGGCTTGTTGGTGCTCCAGCCGGACACGACCCCTCAGCACTTAACATCCTTCGCGGGACAGCTCGTACATGGCTCCTGGTCCTCCTCAGCATTGCCTTGTCCTCACAGCTGCAGAGTCAAGGTCCTCGTCACCCATCCTGCAACACCTGACATCGGAGGACATTCGTCTTCCAAGTCTCCTGGCAACTCCTGAGTGACATAGACTCTTTCCCCTCTACTTGCAGGTACCTCTCATCTAGAATCCACCTTCGGATTCCACCGAACACTTTCTCCGTCTGCAACAGCGGCACTTTCCTGAAGTCCTCCATTGGGTTCGACGGCGGTTTCCTAAAACCACTTCAAATGTATGCACCCCGCTTCCCTGGTGTAGGTAACGTGGGTACTAGGGTATCCACGGGTGGGGTTGCTCTCCAACCTTCTGTCTTCTACGGGGTTTCTTCAGGGTCCACTGGGAAGGGTCCTTAATCTTTAAAAATCCGACCGCGACTTACAAGTAGAGTTGTACGGCGCACGCACTCGTGTTCCCATACTGCCACGCACTCCGTGGGGTCCCTATCTACTCACCGTGGGTGGTTCCTTGGGTCCCCAGCATTTCTACGTCCTTTTGACATTGTCTTGACCCAAGTCGTGGTTCTTATACCACTTTCTTACCATATGGTTTGGCTCCCCCCGGGGGTCCACTGTGTATTCTGTGCTATTTACTGTGTTTCTTTGCTAAGTATTGTGCGCATTATGCAAATCTCCGGGTAGGAGATATTTGTATGTGTTAGAGAGTATTATATAATAAATACATATTTTTATAAATACCTTGTGTGGTTCTTTTTCACTTAATCTATACATATAAGATTGCATTCTGGTAAAACAAGCTCCTTTACACTCCTTCTGGACTAAGCCTGAAGGCTGCTCTCCACAGCTACCACTTAGAGAGCTTTCTAAGGTTGTCTAAGACCTCTTAAATCACCATAAGGGTTGTCTGGACTGGTGCAAGGTGCCCACTTACATAAGGGGACATCATATACCAGGACAGCTTCTCACAAGTGCCGACACACCAAGGAAACAGTTTTTGATAAAGGGGACTGGTCAAACAGAAACAGAAGCGAAAAACGGACACTCCATTTGCTGTCGACCCTTTGAGGGTTGTAACGTGCAAAGGACCACATGGTGACAGTGCAGTGTTCCGGTAAGTCCATCACACAGGACTTGTCACTCTTTAAACGCCTACCTCAATGTTCATCAACTCCTGAGATCACGAGCAAGGCGACACAGCCTGAATGTCCAGATCAAACATCTGAGCCTATGTCATCGGTCCCTGACCCCGGTGCATCTCAACTGCCTAATACCAGTGTGAGTGCCTCGGCGACTCATTGAGGAAATATGATGCTAATGTTGTCTGTACTTTTTATTGAACAAAGGGGGAGATGTAGTGTCTTTGATATTATACGCACCAGGACCCTCGCCGTTCTGGGCAGACTCTAAACAGGAATTACATGATCTGCTGGGAGGTGTTCAGGTGTGGTTATGAATGCAGTGCGTAGAGTGTCACAGTATGCTGAGGAATGAAGACGTCTGTTGCAGAGCTTCGCTTTTGGCGTGTTTATTTTCATGCTGTCGGGCTAGGGAAGACTCTACACCCCTCACCTGCTGGATCTCTCCCTCTCCCTCTCCCTCACTGTTTCTCTTCTTTTATGCCTTCTCCGACCTCAGTCATACTGGCTGCTCTCTCACTCAGGCTTGCTGGCTTCTCTTCCTCGCTCCTCATCATATCTGACTAATCTTACAACACCATCTTCCTATTCGCCCCCGCTCTTTCTCAGTGCATTATTCTCCCTCTTCTTCTTTAACTTTTAACTCTTTTTGGTGTTTGGTTTCTCCAGCCTTAGCTTCTTTTCTCCATTCCCGCAAATCCATTCTCTAGCCTTTCTCCACTGTAAGATATTTGCTCATCAACTGGTAATATTTTTAAACTGATTTTGTAAGCTCTGTGTATTTGAACAATAGCATCACGGTATCACTTGTAAGATGTGTCCAGCTCGCCTATTTAGCCTGTGATTTTGAAATTTGTATTAGTATTAGTTTTTCCACCCTGAATGTTTCAAGTAGAAGCTCACCTATAAGAAAAGTTAGATTCTACACTAAAGAATAAAGAATGAAGAGGCAGAATGTAAATATCTATCTAATCTATTGAGAGAGTTTTTGAACATGATGGCCCTTGTTACATTGCTTAGCGAGATTTTTTGAGCTGTCTGTAATGCATATGGCTCTTTAGCTAATTTGTAAAGAATTTGTGCTAAAATCTATTTTTTATAACTCTTTGTATTGATTTTAAAGCATCAAACAAATACAACATGTAAGCATGTGCCAAAAGATGTTGGATTCCATCCGTAAATACCATCACAATAGACATCACAGAATACTGCAACTTAACTACACATTGCAAAATATTAATTGCAGATTGATTATATGACCTCATCCCAAGTCAATGCTGGTGTTAATCCAGGGACTCCATATTTTAACATATTTCTTGCGCACCTCATGGTCTCTATAGACCAGTTCCTCAAGTTGGGCTCAGTTATCCATTCCTCTTGTCCACTCTGCAGCCAAGGGGGACTACGCATCTCACCAGTAGCACGCTATGTTTCTATTACCAGGTATCCCATAGCTACTACAGTGCGGGTACTACGTGGGCCAGCCAGATTGTCTCTGAGTCCCGGGAAGACAAATTTGGGAACCAAATCTAAAGGTCTGCCCATAACGCTGCTCAAAGCTCTATTGACAGAACACCAATAGCAGTAAATGACTGGACACTCCCAGACAGTATGGTAAAAAGTGCCGGGCACGGAGAAACATCTAAGACAGGGCTAATAGCCCAACCCATATGCCAGTGTAAGGGAGGAGAATGGTAAAGCTTGTGAAGATATTTGAATTGGATAAGACGGTAATACTTAGATATCACCAACCGACCTGGGGGCCATTTTGGCTTCAGTCCATTCATCATCATCAAGATCATCCAAATCCGCTTCCCACATCGCTCTGAGCTGCAGAGAGGGGTCAGGAGAGTTTACCGCATCTATAACTATTAGATCCCCTCCATTCCCTAGCCAGTCCATTACTAATTTAATCATTAGGAGGTTATATTCGGGAACCACGTCGAGTCTGTCTCTGTGCAAATTATATCCTCATCTGTTTAAGCTTAGATGTTCCCCTTTAAGGTCATTACTAAGTGACTTGCTCCTTGTGAAAACGTGATTGTGACCCAGTTGTGAGTGTGCATACAAGTGTGTGCTAGTGCATGCATTTGAGTTATTGAGCTACTGAATTTGTCCAAATGTCACTGAAAAGATGTCTTGGGAAAGTTTGTACATGTACCTGACTGTGTCAAAGTGAATGTCTAGTTGCCTTTCAGACCATTGTTGATCCAATTAAAGAATGGTGGAGCTCAAACTTAAATCACTCATTCAGTCGCAAAGTTTGACTGATATACTGTGTCTAAAAATTAGAGTGATTGCTAAAATGTAAATGTCTACTCGTAAGTGCGCCTTTATGTATGTCTGACTATGCCTAATAGCAGTGTCTTTCATTCCCTGCCGAGAAAGCAAAGGACACACAGATGATGGACAGAATGCAGAGCAAATCAAACATTCACCCCCAGTCAATAGATCTGGGTTAAACCCATCGTTCTTTTGCTCACCATGCCACCCCAGTTTAGACCCAGCCATATGCAAATCAGTCTTTACCCTGTGCCTCATGGGAACAGTCCAGACCGAACTGCCAAGCCAGGTCCTCCCTGGACCGGAAACAAGCATCCTGGCACCGGTTTCGGGGCACCACCCCTCATCAGCCAGGCTAGCTTGAATTCAGTGGCACAGTGAGCCCGGGACCCACGTCTGGGCATACCCGGCGCACTTAGGGCGAGAAAGCAAAGGACACACAGATGATGGACGGAATGCAGAGCAATTCAAACATTCACCCCCAGTCAATAGATCTAGGTTAAATCCATCGTTCTTTTGCTCACCATGCCACCCCAGTTTATACCCAGCCATATGCAAATCAGTCTTGACCCAGTGCCTCATGGGAACAGTCCAGACCAAACTGCCAAGCCAGGTCCTCCCTGGACCGGAAACAAGCATCCTGGGACCAGTTTCGGGGCATCACCCCTCATCAGCCAGGCTAGCTTGAATCTAGTGGCACACTGAGCCTTGGACCCACGTCTGGGCATACCCGGTGCACTTAGGGCGAGAAAGCAAAGGACACACAGATGATGGACGGAATGCAGAGCAAATCAAACATTCACCCCCAGTCAATAGATCTGGGTTAAATCCATCGTTCTTTTGCTCAGCATGCCACCCCAGTTTAGACCCAGCCATATGCAAATCAGTCTTGACCCTGTACCTCATGGGAACAGTCCAGACCGAACTGCCAAGCCAGGTCCTCCCTGAACAAGAAACAAGCATCCTGGGACCAGTTTCGGGGCATCACCCCTCATCAGCCAGGCACAGTGAGCCCGGGACCCACGTCTGGGCATACCCGGTGCACCTAGGACGAGAAAGCAAAGGACACACAGATGATGGACTGAATGCAGAGCAAATCAAACATTCACCCCCAGTCAATAGATCTGGGTTAAATCCATTGTTCTTTTGCTCACCATGCCACCCCAGTTTATACCCAGCCATATGCAAATCAGTCTTTACCCTGTGCCTCATGGGAACAGTCCAGACCGAACTGCCAAGCCAGGTCCTCCCTGGACCGGAAACAAGCATCCTGGGACCGGTTTCGGGGCACCACCCCTCATCAGTCAGGCTAGCTTGAATTCAGTGGCACAGTGAGCCCGGGACCCACGTCTGGACATACCCGGCGCACTTAGGGCGAGAAAGCAAAGGACACACAGATGATGGACGGAATGCAGAGCAATTCAAACATTCACCCCCAGTCAATAGATCTGGGTTAAATCCATTGATCTTTTGCTCACCATGCCACCCCAGTTTATACCCAGCCATATGCAAATCAGTCTTTACCCTGTGCCTCATGGGAACAGTCCAGACCGAACTGCCAAGCCAGGTCCTCCCTGGACCGGAAACAAGCATCCTGGGACCAGTTTCGGGGCATCACCCCTCATCAGCCAGGCTAGCTTGAATCTAGTGTCACAGTGAGCCCGGGACCCACGTCTGGGCATACCCGGCGCTCCTAGGGCGAGAAAGCAAAGGACACACAGATGACGGATGGAATGCAGAGCAAATCAAACATTCACCCCCAGTCAATAGATCTGGGTTAAATCCATTGTTCTTTTGCTCACCATGCCACCCCAGTTTATACCCAGCCATATGCAAATCAGTCTTTACCCTGTGCCTCATGGGAACAGTCCAGACCGAACTGCCAAGCCAGGTCCTCCCTGGACCGGAAACAAGCATCCTGGGACCAGTTTCGGGGCATCACCCCTCATCAGCCAGGCTAGCTTGAATCTAGTGGCACAGTGAGCCCGGGACCCACGTCTGGGCATACCCGGCGCTCCCAGGGCGAGAAAGCAAAGGACACACAGATGATGGACGGAATGCAGAGCAAATCAAACATTCACCCCCAGTCAATAGATCTGGGTTAAATCCTTCGTTCTTTTGCTCAGCATGCCACCCCAGTTTAGACCCAGCCATATGCAAATCAGTCTTGACCCTGTACCTCATGGGAACAGTCCAGACCGAACTGCCAAGCCAGGTCCTCCCTGAACCAGAAACAAGCATCCTGGGACCAGTTTCGGGGCATCACCCCTCATCAGCCAGGCACAGTGAGCCCGGGACCCACGTCTGGGCATACCCGGTGCACCTAGGACGAGAAAGCAAAGGACACACAGATGATGGACTGAATGCAGAGCAAATCAAACATTCACCCCCAGTCAATAGATCTGGGTTAAATCCATTGTTCTTTTGCTCACCATGCCACCCCAGTTTATACCCAGCCATATGCAAATCAGTCTTTACCCTGTGCCTCATGGGAACAGTCCAGACCGAACTGACAAGCAAGGTCCTCCCTGGACCGGAAACAAGCATCCTGGGACCGGTTTCGGGCCACCACCCCTCATCAGTCAGGCTAGCTTGAATTCAGTGGCACAGTGAGCCCGGGACCCACGTCTGGACATACCCGGCGCACTTAGGGCGAGAAAGCAAAGGACACACAGATGATGGACGGAATGCAGAGCAATTCAAACATTCACCCCCAGTCAATAGATCTGGGTTAAATCCATTGTTCTTTTGCTCACCATGCCACCCCAGTTTATACCAGCCATATGCAAATCAGTCTTTACCCTGTGCCTCATGGGAACAGCCAGACCGAACTGCCAAGCCAGGTCCTCCCTGGACCGGAAACAAGCATCCTGGGACCAGTTTCGGGCATCACCCCTCATCAGCCAGGCTAGCTTGAATCTAGTGGCACAGTGAGCCCGGGACCCACGTCTGGGCATACCCGGCGCTCCTAGGGCGAGAAAGCAAAGGACACACAGATGATGGACGGAATGCAGAGCAAATCAAACATTCACCCCCAGTCAATAGATCTGGGTTAAATCCATCGTTCTTTTGCTCACCATGCCACTCCAGTTTAGACCCAGCCATATGCAAATCAGTCTTGACCCTGTGCCTCATGGGAACAGTCCAGACCGAACTGCCAAGCCAGGTCTTCCCTGGACCGGAAACAAGCATCCTGGGACCGGTTTCGGGGCATCAGCCCTCATCAGCCAGGCACAATGAGCCCAGGACCCACGTCTGGGCATACCCAGTGCACTTAGGGCGAGAAAGCAAAGGACACACAGATGATGGACGGAATGCAGAGCAAATCAAACATTCACCCCCAGTCAATAGATCTGGGTTAAATCCATCGTTCTTCTGCTCACCATGCCATCCCAGTTTAGGCCCAGCCGTATGCAAATCATTCTTGAGCTTGTGCCTCATGGGAACAGTCCAGACCAAACTGCCAAGCCAGGTCCTCCCTGGACCGGAAACAAGCAACCTGGGACCGGTTTCGGGGCATCACCCCTCATCAGCCAGGCACAGTGTGTCGGTTTTAGGGTCTTTCTTACCAGTCTTGAGGCGTTGGGATGGTTCCAGGCTTCGGTTCTTGTAAGTCCTGGTTTGGCCGAGATAGGGGTGACCCCTTCCGGTAGCCATGGTGCTGCCGACAATGAAAGCCTAAGCAGCCAGTGCCCTCCAGAAGGAGTCCCAAGAGGAAAACCCCGGAGGGAAAAAACCTCTGATGTTGATGATGAGACTCCAGGAATGAAGGAGAAGACAAGGAGCCAGAAAACACTGGAAGACCAGGAGCCCAAAAGGAACCAAGAGAAGACGGGAAGACAAGCTGGAGCAGAAGGCGCAAGGGGAAAATAAGCGCCAACGGAAGGAAGGAATCACCAAAAGAGGAGCCACAGAACCAACAGGAGCGAGGACACACCAGCAGGAACAAGGAGTGTTGCAACGCAAGGAAGGAAAGGTTCTGATCCCTTATATACAGAAAAAACAGGAAGTGACGTACAGGAAGTGACATACAGGAAGTGACAAAACAGGAAGGAGAGGTGTCGCCATCTTGGATAGGGAAAAGAGTGAAGTGCATTACAAAAAGATCACCATGTTAGGAAGGTAAGTAACCCTCCCCTATTGCCTTCTGGGATCAAGGTGAAGAGGAGAGTAACAATATGGCCCCCAAGATAGGGGGATCACCAGATGCCCACACCAGGTGAGTGTAATGACCCAAGGTGCCTCGGGAAGCGGATTGGCCGCCGCACAAGTATGCAGCGTGCCCGAAAACCAACAGGCGTCGCGGGTGCTTTCCACGATGCTGTTGAGATGGGCCAGAGCGGGCCGCGATGCTGTACCGCGGCACCCCCGAAGAGGAGGGAGGGGCGCCGGGGGTTGCACTGCGGCCGGCGAAGAGGAAACAGGTAGCGCCGCGGGTCGCGAGTCAGCGCGCGGCGTAACAGTAGGTCCCCCTCCCAAAGCCCCGGGCTTGCCAGGAAAAAGTCGAAAAAACCGGCAGACAAGAACAGGAGCGTGGACAGAGTCAGCATCCTCCCAAGTATTACACTGAGGGGATAGCCTTTCCAATGGACAAGGAACTGCAAATGGCCACTAAAAATCGAGAGTCACAGATAGCTTGGACCTCCTACTCAGGTACCTCATGGACCAAAACAGGAGGTGGACGAGAAAACCCCCTCCTATAGGGATCCAAGACAAAGGGTTTCAACTGAGAGGCATGAAAAACAGGATGTATCCTCCAAGCACGTGGCAGTTGAAGTCGAAAGGACACAGGATTCACCACTTGAGTAACTTTGAATGGACCATAAAAGCGTGGCTTAAATTTACTACGTGATAACTGAAAAGGTAGAAACTTCGAGGACAGCCAGACTTTGTCATTGACTTGGTATAATGGAGATTGGCAGCGATGGACTTCAGCAGTGTCCTTCATTTTCTCCTTAGCTTCTTGGAGATGTACATGAACTTTAGATCGTATGGCTCAGAGGTGGCGAATAAAGGAGGCTGCCGTTGTAGAACTGAAGGAAAGGTCCGAGGATGGAAACCGTATAAACAAAAGAATGGGGTAGTCTTGAATGCACTATGGACTGAGTTGTTGTAGGAGTATTCTGCCAACGGTAGGTAGAAGGACCAGTCGCTCTGAGTCGTATTGCAATAACAGCGGAGATATTGCTCTAGCCCTTGATTTAAGCGTTCCGTTTGGCCATTGGTCTGGGGATGAAACCCGGAGGACAAGGCCACCTCAATATGAAGAGCTTTACAAAAAAGTTTCCAGATGCGTGATACATACTGAGGGCCTCGATCCAATACAATCACACGTGGCAGGCCATGGAGGCGGTATATCTCCTGTATGAAGATGCTTCCGAGTTCTCTTGCAGTAGGTAGTTTTTTAAGGGCGGTGAAATGAGCCATCTTGGTGAAAGAATCTATTGTCACCATTATAACCCGGTTACCTGCAGATGGAGGCAGAGAGGAAATGAAGTCGGTGGATATGGTATGCCATCGAGCCAGTGGAACAGGTAGGGGGTGAAGCAATCCCCTGGGTTTAGTATGCAATGTTTTGGCCTGGGCACAGACAGGACAAGATGACACATAGACTTCGGTATCTTTTCTTATCGACGGCCACCAGAAAGAGCGAAGTATCAGTTCTAGGGTAGTCTTGAAACCACGATGACCGGCCACGGAAGAATCGTGACACATTTGGAGGGCTTCTAGCTGCACCTTTTGTGTGGGAAGAAATAAAGCCCTACCATGGTAGTAGTGTGTGTCATGTTGCTTAACCAGATCGACTAGCTTCTTCCATTCTTTTTGGTTCATGGATTTGTATTCAAAATGAACCCTGTCTAGGAAGGATTGAACCATGCCAACAATCCTTTGTGGCTCAATTATGTTCTGTTGTAGGGGCGTAGGTCTTTCTGGATAATGACGAGACAAGGTGTCTGCCAAAGTGTTCTGAGATCCTGGTATATAGGAGACGACAAAGTCATACTGGCTAAAAAAGTAAGCCCACCGGGCTTGACGGCTATTTTGGCATTGAATGTTAAGGAGACATTGGAGGTTTCTATGGTCTGTTCTGATTTCGAATGGTTCTTTAGTTCCCATTAAGAACTGCCTCCTTTCACGGCAGGCCAGCTTCATGGCAAGTAGTTCCTGTTCTAGAACAGAGTAGTTCCTTTCAGAGTCTGACAGGAAATGTGACAGGTAAAACACAGGATGTTCCAGTCCGTCGTCTTCTTGTTGTTGGAGCAGGACGGCACCAACAGCTCTGTCCGACACGTCTGTCTCCACGAAAAATGTCTTTGTTGTGTCAGGGTGTCGTAAAATGGGTGCTTGCGTGAAGGCCTTTTTTAGGGACTGGAAGGCCTGTTCGGCTGCTTCTGTCCACTTGAACCCTTGCCGAAGATATTCCTTTTTTAATGTTTGGGATATGAAGCTGTTTTGGTGAGCAAAGTTGTCAATGAATTGACGGTAAAAGTTTGCCAGACCTAGGAAACACTGTGTTTCTTTAATGGTCGAAGGTGATGGCCAATCCAAAATAGCCTGTACCTTTTGAGGATCCATGGCTATTCCTGTCTTGTTGATTCGGTAACCCAAATATTCTACCTCGGATTTGTCAAATTCACATTTTTCAGGTTTACAGAAGAGACTATTTTGGCGTAGTCTTTCCATGACTTGCATGACGTGCGTGCGATGTAACTCAGGAGCTGCTGAGTAGATCAATATGTCGTCTAGGAATATAACCATTATCTGGTTTAGGAGATCCGAGAACACGTTGTCCATGAACCTTTGAAAGATGGAAGGGGCGTTAGTCAGCCCAAAAGGCATAACTCGGTATTCGAAATGCCCTAACGGGGTTCGAAATGCGGTTTTCCACTCATTGCCTTTTTAATTCGAAGGAGATGATAGGCACCCCTGAGATCTAACTTGGTGAACATTTGAGCCCCTCTTACCGACTCCAGGATATCCTTAATCAAGGGCAACGGATAGCGGTCTTTGATGGTGACTTTATTCAAGCCTTTGAAGTCAATACATGGTCGGAGATCTTTGGTCTTCTTGGGGACGAAGAAGAGGGGTGCCCCGGCAGGTGACGAGGATCGAACGATGAGGCCACTCTGGAAATTTTCCTCAAGGTATTGTCTGAGAGTCTCTTTCTCGGGTTCAGTGAGAGAATATACTCTTCCGAAGGGTACTGTTGCTCCAGGTTCCAATGAAATGGCACAGTCAAACTCCCTATGAGGAGGTAACGTCGCGTTTGTACGCTTCTGAAAGATGTCAGCGTATGTATGGTAGGGACTTGGTACGCCTTGGATGGAGTTAATGGAGGTACAGGCTTCCTTTCTTATCATAGGCATTACCTTAGCAGACCAGTATTCTTCAGTGGGTAACAGAATTGTTGACAGAAATGAGATGACAGGGAAATGGTTCTTGTCTCCCAGTTGATATACAGGTTATGTCTGATTAGCCAAGGTATACCTAAGATCATGACGTGGCTGGGTGAGGCGATCAGGTCAAAAGTCAAGTGTTCTTGGTGTTTTCCAAATGTAAGTTGTAATAACGGTGTCATGTCTTTGACTGGACGGGAAATGAGAGGAGTTCCGTCCACAGTATGGACTTGTTCCGGGATCTCTTTAGGGACACGACTAATTCGCCTCTCATTAGCCCATGCTTCATCCAAGTACATCCCGCTGGCACCACTATCCAACAATGCTAGTATCTTCTCTTCTGCTCCATCTGGCAGCCTTACAAGCATAGGCAGAAGAAAGAGAGAGGTGGAAGTTTTGTTCGAGGTACAGATCGAAGGGATACCAGACCATCCTGTCCTCTCCCTTCTCACAGAGGACGGGATTTGGCGTTTTCCGACTGCCTAGGAGGACGAGTGGGACAACTGCGAATCATGTGCCATGAGGCGCCACAATACAGACACAGTCCTTGTTTTCTTCTGTGTTCACGTTCGGCCTCAGACAGGGGTCCCCTAGTTAAGCCTATCTGCATAGGTTCTTTTCCTGTGGAAGGCTGTATGTCGGACAAGAGGGTTTCTGTTTTACGAACATTAGGTCGGGTTACTCTGGTATGCTGCTGGAGTCGTGACTTTCTTCTCTCCAAACGACGTTCATTGAGACGATGTTCAACTGATAATGTTAAGTCCATTAACTCAGTCATAGTCTCAGCACGAGGAGAATGTACCAACTCATCTTTGATTTCTTCTCGCAGCCCTCTGCGAAAAAGTGTTACCAGTGTTCGTTCCACCCAAGTAGTTTCTGCCGCCAATTGCCTGAAACGTGTGATGTACTGCAAGACGTCCTGACTTTCTTGTTGGATGTCACACAAGGCTTCTTCCGCTGATGTCTCCAGCCCATGTTTTTCAAACATCCGTTTAAATGACTCAAGAAAAGATGCATAATTAGACAGTCGTGGGTCTTCTGTGGCTACCAAGGGTGTTGCCCATGATAGGGCAGGGCCAGACAAGGGACTAATCAGGTACCCAACTTTAGTTCTATCCAAGGAAAACTGGGCTGGATGAAATGCAAAAAACACAGTCAAGGAATCCCAGAATACCTTCAGCTTGTTGGGATCTTCAGAATAACGAGGAGTAGAGGCAGAGACCAGGGGTACATTGGATGTCTTGGTTGTCAGCATGTGACGTAAGTTTTCTTCTCGTAGCTGTTGTAGTTCTTGGGCTTGTTGTTGAACCGTCTGCACTAATGCTTGTGCTGTTTCTACCAACCCTTCCGTAGGAGAGGACTGTGAAGTATCCATGCGGGTTTTTGGGCATTGCAATCTGTCGGTTTTAGGGTCTTTCTTACCAGTCTTGAGGTGTTGGGATGGTTCCCGGCTTCGGTTCTTGTAAGTCCTGGTTTGGCCAAGATAGGGGCGACCCCTTCCGGTAGCCACGGTGCTGCGGACAATAAAAGCCTAAGCAGCCAGTGCGCTCCAGAAGGAGTCCCAAGAGGAAAACCCCGGAGGGAAAAAACCTCTGATGTTGATGATGAGACTCCAGGAATGAAGGAGAAGACAAGGAGCCAGAAAACACTGGAAGACCAGGAGCCCAAAAGGAACCAGGAAAAGGCTGGAAGACAAGCTGGAGCAGAAGGCGCAAGGGAAAAAGAAGCGCCAACGGAAGGAAGGAATCACCAAAAGAGGAGCCACGGAACCAACAGGAGCGAGGACACACCAGCAGGAACAAGGAGTGTTGCAACGCAAGGAAGGAAAGGTTCTAATCCCTTATATACAGAAAAAACAGGAAGGGACATACAGGAACAGGAAGTGACATACAGGAACAGAGAAGTGACAAAACAGGAAGGAGAGGTGTCGCCATCTTGGATAGGGAAAAGAGTGAAGTGTATTACAGAAAGATCGCCATGTTGGGAAGGGAAGTAACCCTCCCCTATTGCCTTCTGGGAGTGTACTGTCCCAAGGTGCCTCGGGAAGCGGATGGGCCGACGCGCAAGTATGCGGCGTGCCCAAAAACCAACAGGCGTCGCAGGTGCTTTCCGCGACGCCGTTGAAATGGCCACAGCGGGCCGCGATGCTGTGCCGCGGCGCCCCCGAAGAGGAGGGAGGGGCGCCGCGAGTTGCACCGCGGCCGGGGAAGAGGAAACAGGTAGCGCCGCGATACCCGAGTCGGCCCGCGGCGTGACACAGTGAGCCCGGGACCCACGTCTGGGCATACCCGATGCACTTAGGGTGAGAAAGCAAAGGACACACAGATGATGGACGGAATGCCGAGCAAATCAAACATTCACCCCCAGTCAATAGATCTGGGTTAAATCCATCGTTCTTTTACTCACCATGCCACCCCAGTTTAGACCCAGCCATATGGAAATCAGTCTTGACCCTGTGCCTCATGGGAACAGTCCAGATTGAACTGCCAAGCCAGGTCCTCCCTGGACCAGAAACAAGCATCCTGGGACAGGTTCCGGGGCATCACCCCTAACCAGCCAGGCTAGCTTGAATCCAGTGGCACAGTGAGCCCGGGTCCCACGTCTGCGCATACCCGGCGCACTTAGGGCGAGAAAGCAAAGGACACACAGATGATGGACGGAATGCAGAGCAAATCAAACATTAACCCCCAGTCAATAGATCTGGGTTAAATCCATCGTTCTTTTGCTCACCATGCCACCCCAGTTTAGACCCAGCCATATGCATATCAGTCTTGACCCTGTGCCTCATGGAAACAGTCCAGACCGAACTGCCAAGCCAGGTCCTCTCTGAACCAGAAACAAGCACCCTGGGACCGGTTTCGGGGCATCACCCCTTATCAGCCAGGCTAGCTTGAATCCAGTGGCACAGTGAGCCCAGGACCCACGTCTGGGCATACCCTGCGCACTTAGGGCGAGAAAGCAAAGGACACACAGATGATGGACGGGATGCAGAGCAAATCAAACATTCACCCCCAGTCAATAGATCTGGGTTAAATCCATTGTTTTTTTGCTCACCATGCCACCCCAGTTTAGACCCAGCCATATGCAAATCAGTCTTGACCCTGTGCCTCATGGGAACAGTCCATACCGAACTGCCAAGCCAGGTCCTCCCTGGACCGGAAACAAGCATCCTGGGACCGGTTTGCATTTGTCACCCCGAGTGGGACGGGTATGCCCAGACGTGGGTCCTGTGCTCTCCATGCCACTGGAGTCAAGCTATCCTGGAAGATGAGGGGTGAAACCCCGAAACCGTTACTAGGATGTTTGTTTCCAGTCCAGGGAGGACCTGGCCTGGCAGTTCGGGCTGGACTGTTCCCATTGGGCACCGGGTCAAGACTGATTTGCAAATGGCTGGGTTCAAACTGGAATGGCATGGTGAGCAAAAAAACTGTGGATTTAGGCCCAGATCTCTGTACTGGTGTGAATGTATGACATTGTTCTGTATTCTGTCCATCTATTGTTCTTTTTGCATTTGTCACCCCGAGTGGGATGGGTATGCCCAGACGTGGGTCCCGTGCTCTCCATGCCACTGGAGTCAAGCTATCCTGGAAGATGAGGGGTGAAACCCCGAAACCGCTCCTAGGATGCTTGTTCCCAGTCCAGGGAGGACCTGGCCTGGCAGTTCGGGCTGGACTGTTCCCATTGGGCGCAGGGTCAAGACTGATTTGCATATGGCTGGGTTCAAACTGGAATGGAATAATGAGCAAAAAAACAATGGATTTAGGCCCAGATCTCTGTACTGGGGTGAATGTATGACATTGTTCTGCATTCTGTCCATCTATTGTTCTTTTTGCATTTGTTACCCCGAGTGGGACGGGTATGCCCAGACGTGGGTCCTGTGCTCTCCATGCCACTGGAATCATGCTATCCTTGCTGATGAGGGGTGAAACCCCGAAACCGTTACTAGGATGTTTGTTTCCAGTCCAGGGAGGACCTGGCCTGGCAGTTCGGGCTGGACTGTTCCCATTGGGCGCCGGGTCAAGACTGATTTGCAAATGGCTGGGTTTAAAACTGGAATGGCATGGTGAGCAAAAAAACGGTGGATTTAGGCCCAGATCTCTGTACTGGTGTAAATGTAAGACATTGTTCTGTATTCTGTCCATCTATTGTTCTTTTTGCATTTGTCACCCCGAGTGGGACGGGTATGCCCAGACGTGGGTCCCGTGCTCTCCATGCCACTGGAGTCAAGCTATCCTGCTTGATGAGGGGTGAAACCCCGAAACCGGTCCTAGGATGCTTGTTTACGGTCCAGGGAGGACCTGGCCTGGCAGTTCGGGCTGGACTGTTCCCATTGGGCGCAGGGTCAAGACTGATTTGCATATGGCTGGGTTCAAACTGGAATGGCATGGTGAGCAAAAAAATGATCGATTTAGGCCCAGATCTCTGTACTGTGTGTATGTATGACATTGTTCTGCATTCTGTCCATCTATTGTTCTTTTTGCTTTTATTCCTTGCCTACACCGATGAGTTGAAATTTTTGACATAGTTTAAAGTGGTGTGTGCAAGCTTGTAAAAGAATATACCTAAAAATCTGTCAACATTCTTAAAAGCATACCAAACTATATTTTTCAAGAGATTTTTTTTAAACAAATCTGTTAGATTTGTTTCCCTCCTTAAAAGGGTTTGTAAAATGATTAGTTGAACCATGTGATACCGTTTAACCTGGAATAAAAACGAATCTACTTTGTGATAGGGCAAGTTGATTCTGAAAACCCTTTAAAACACTCTCTGTAACATAGATGCAGAGTTACACACAGAAAATTGAGCAGACATAGCCAGAGAAACGTGCATCCTTGTGTGCGTGCACACTCTTAGTGGCTGTGATTTCATCACTATGCATTTTCCTCCATTGGTATCTTACAGAGTCAACGTCAGTGTGCATAGTGTGGTGCATCAGAATCCCTTTACGTGTGTATGTCTGAGTGAGTAACAAAGTGCGGTAACATGTTCTGTTTTCTCTGGGTTTCCTTTGCCATGTACTGCACTAATGTGTCACTGTGCCAGCGACGTTGTGTATAGTCATGTTCCTCAATGTGCCTATAAATATGCATCTGTAAGAGTGTTTGTGTGTAAATGTATGTCCCTTAGTGTGATTTTGGATGCATCACTTTGCCTTTCTCTTAGTTGCAGTGTCACTGAGTTATTGATGGTATGCACAGTCATGCCCCTCTGTGTGTTACTAACTAAGGGGGTCATTACAATAGCGGGCGGATCGCCACCGCCCGTATGGCGGTGGCGATCCGCCCGCCATTTTCCACCGCCCGCCTACCATTTTCCCCCGCCAAATCACGATGGCGGTGGGGACGTCGGCGGACGGAAAGACCGTCTGCCGGTTTTCCGCCGGTCGTACAGGCGACCGGGCGGAAAAGGGCGCAAATATGGTGGCAGTGTCTACAAGACACCGCCATCCATATTATGATGTGCGGCGGTGCAGGGCTTTCCATGGCGGAGACTCCGCCATGGAAAACCAGGCGGATTCCACTTTAGGGGGCCCGTTGCGGGCCCCCAAGAAGTTGGGGGGGTGGGGGGTGCACATGGGGGGTACCTATGGTACCCCCCTGCATTTGCATGCACAAGGTGGCAGGCACCGCGCGGTGCCTGTCACGTTGTGCATGCATATGCGCAAAATGCCTTTTTTACATTGCGGTGGGTGCTGCTGAAAGCACCGCCCGCCGCAATGTAAGAAATGCGGGATGCGCCCGCCAGTGTGGCGGGCGCATCCTAATTCGAATCGCGGGACCGCCGCACATGTGGCGGGCGGTCCCTTTTTCCGTTGCGATGGCGGGCGAACTTTGTCCGCCCGCCATCGTAATGGACCCCTATGTTTGCCTGTGTCAGTGTATGCACAAACATCCCGGGGTGAGCCTGTAAGTGTGTCATTTCGGCTTAGACTGAGATGCAGTGTCACTGAGTCAGTAACAATGGTGATAGTCAGCACGTGTCCTCGAGTGTGCCTCTATTCAAGCAGTTTTGTGAGATGGTGACAGTCAGCACGTGTCCTCGAGTGTGCCTCTATTCAAGCAGTTTTGTGAGATGGTGACAGTCAGCACGTGTGCTCGAGTGTGCCTCTATTCAAGCAGTTTTGTGAGATGGTGACAGTCAGCACGTGTCCTCGAGTGTGCCTCTATTCAAGCAGTTTTGTGAGATGGTGACAGTCAGCACGTGTCCTCGAGTGTGCCTCTATTCAAGCAGTTTTGTGAGATGGTGACAGTCAGCACGTGTCCTCGAGTGTGCCTCTATTCAAGCAGTTTTGTGAGATGGTCACAGCCAGCACGTATCCTTGAGTGTGCCTCTATTCAAGCAGTGTTGTAAGATGGTGACAGCCAGCACGTGTCCTCGAGATGGTGACAGTCAGCACGTGTCCTCGAGTGTGCCTCTATTCAAGCAGTTTTGTGAGATGGTGACAGCCAGCAGTCACAGCCAGCACATGTCCTCGAGTGTGCCTCTATTCAAGCAGTGTTGTAAGATGGTGACAGTCAGCACGTGTCCTCGAGTGTGCCTCTATTAAGCAGTTTTGTAAGATGGTGACAGCCAGCACGTGTCCTCGAGTGTGCCTCTATTCAAGCAGTTTTGTAAGATGGTCGCAGCCAGCACGTGTCCTCGAGTGTGCCTCTTTTCAAGCAGTTTTGTAAGATGGTCGCAGCCAGCACGTGTCCTCGAGTGTGCCTCTTTTCAAGCAGTTTTGTAAGATGGTCGCAGCCAGCACGTGTCCTCGAGTGTGCCTCTTTTCAAGCAGTTTTGTAAGATGGTCGCAGCCAGCACGTGTCCTCGAGTGTGCCTCTTTTCAAGCAGTTTTGTAAGATGGTGACAGCCAGCACGTGTCCTCGAGTGTGCCTCTATTCAAGCAGTTTTGTAAGATGGTCACAGCCAGCACGTGTCCTCGAGTGTGCCTCTATTCAAGCAGTTTTGTAAGATGGTCCCAGCCAGCACGTGTCCTCGAGTGTGCCTCTATTCAAGCAGTTTTGTAAGATGGTCCCAGCCAGCACGTGTCCTCGAGTGTGCCTCTATTCAAGCAGTTTTGTAAGATGGGGACAGCCAGCACGTGTCCTCGAGTGTGCCTCTATTCAAGCAGTTTTGTAAGATGGTCACAGTCAGCATGTATCCTCGAGTGTGCCTCTATTTAAGCAGTTTTGTAAGATGGTCACAGTCAGCACGTGTCCTCGAGTGTGCCTCTATTTAAGCAGTTTTGTAAGATGGTCACAGTCAGCACGTGTCCTCGAGTGTGCCTCTTTTCAAGCAGTTTTGTAAGATGGTGACAGTCAGCACATGTCTTCGAGTGTGCCTCTATTCAAGCAGTTTTGTATAGCGCACAGCTGCCCCGTAAGGCCTCCCGGCACTGAAACAAACACTACCTTCAACACCTAGGCATGCCATAAAGAGAACATGACAGCTAGAGGGGTGCACAGACAGAATATCGAGTTTCAAATATCGATATACAAAAATATCAAGTTTGAAATATCGTCATACAAGAATATCGAGAGCAAGAATATCGTGGTCCAGAATATCGACATTAAGGTAAGAAATATCGTTTTTGAAAATATCGAAGTTAGTAATATCGTTTGTTAAAATATCGTTGTTTAAAATATCGATTTTTATATTAGTGTTATGTATGTTAGTATGTATTTTAAAAGTATGTGATGTAATTTTTTTGTATAAGTATTGATTTTGTTTTTTAATATGTGTGTTAACTTTTTAGTAGTGATTAATTTTATGTTAATTAAATTTTGCGTTTTTTAGTTCTGTAGCGGGTTGTGGGTTTATAGGGGAATAGGGTGGGAAATAATTTAATTATAATAAAGTAATTAATATTTTTTATTTATTACTATTTATTTAATTTAGATTTTATAGTGTTAATTGTGGGAATTAATTTTGTATTAATTAATTATTAATTGGTTGTTAATTTGTATTAATTAATTAATTAATTAATTAATTGATAATTATGTTAATTGTGTTATTTTTTTAGGAGCGGGTTGTGGGTTTATAGGGGAATAGGGTGGGAAAGTAATTTATAATAAATTAATTAATTTTTTTTATTATTAGTATTTATATAATTTAGATTTTATAGTGTTAATTGTGAAAAATAATTTATTATTAATTAATTATTAATTGGTTGTTAATTATTAATAATTAATTGGTAAATATGTTAATTGTGTTCTTTTTGTAGGAGCGGGTTGTGGGTTTATAGGGGAATAGGGTGGGAAGTAATTTCATTTTAATAAATTTAATAATAATTTTTATAAATTAATATGTATTTAATTTTTAATTTATAGGGTTAATTGTGGGAATTAATTTATTAATAATTATTTATCAATTGTTTGTTAATTAATATTAATTAATTAAATATTTTGTAATTAATTATGTTAATTGTGTCGTTTTTTAGGAATGGGTGGTGGGGTTTATAGGGGAATAGGGTGTGAAGTAATTTATTTAAAATTAATTTATAATTAATTGATAATTAATGGTAATTAATTTATTACAAATTAATTATGGCAATTGTGTAATTAATTTGAGATGTGAGTTGTGGGGTTTATAGTGGTAAAGGGTGTGAAGTAAATTATTTTCAAATAATTAATAAGTTGTTAATTGAGGAAAAAAAAAAATAATTAGTTATGGAAATTGTGTAATGACTTTTATGTGTGTGTTGTGGTGTTTATTGGGGTAGAGGGTGGAAAGTATTTTATGTTTTATTAATTAATAAATATTTGCTCATTATTATTCATTCTTTAATTGATACATTTTTATGGCTATTGTTTACTTTTATTTTGTGTGTAGATTTTGGTTTTATAGGGGTAATGTTTGGTCAGTAAATTCATTTTTATATGTTTTAATTAGATTTTTAATTAATAATATTTGTTTATTTGATAATTAATTATATTAATTATGGAGGTACCATTTTTTTGAGAAATTTAGATGTGTGTTGTGAAATGTGTGGTGTTATAGGGTAGGAAATAAAGAATATTTATTTTATGTAACAATTAATGTTTTTGATTATAATTAATTTATAATAAATATAGTTATTTGTAAAAAATATTTTTAATTTTTATAAAATCATGTTTGTTGGTAATTGTTAGATTTTTTTAACATTATAACATGTTTCTATTTTTTGTTATTTTTAATATTTTTATATATTTTTTATTTTTGTGTTTTTAACAATTTTTGTATTGTAGTTGATCTTTTGTTTGTTTTTATTTTTTTATTGACTTTATTGAGAATATTAATTTTAACCATCTGCTACCCAACACTTTCCCTACTGTTGCACTCACTGCAGTGGGAATAGTAATTCTTACCGATGTGCTATCCAACACTTTCCCTACTGTTGCATTCACTGGAGTGGGAATAGTAATTTTTTCACCTCTGCTATCCAACACGTTCCCTACTGTTGCACTCACTGGAGTGGGAATAGTAAATTTTACCCCTCCGCTATCCAACACTTTTCCTACTGTTGCATTCACTGTAGTGGGAATAGTAATTTTTAAACGTACTCTATCCAACACTTTCCCTACTGTTGCACTCACTGGAGTGGGAATAGTAATTGTTACCCCTACGCTATCCAACACTTTTCCTACTATTGCACTAACTGGAGTGGGAATAGTAATTGTTACCCTTCCGCTATGCAACACTTTCCCTACTGTTGCACTCACTGGAGTGGGAATAGTAATTTTTACCCCTCCGCTATCCAACACTTTCCCTACTGTTGCATTCACTGTAGTGGGAATAGTAATTTTTAAACCTACGCTTTCCAACACTTTCCCTACTGTTGCACTCACTGTAGTGGGAATAGTAATTTTTACCCCCACGCTATCCAACACTTTTCCTACTATTGCACTAACTGGAGTGGGAATAGTGATTTTTACCCCTCCGCTATGCAACACCTTCCCTACTGTTGCATTCACTGGAGTGGGAATAGTAATTTTTCACCTCCGCTATCCAACACTTTCCCTACTGTTGCACTCACTGGAGTGGGAATAGTAATTTTTACCCCTACGCTATCCAACACTTTTCTTACTGTTGCACTCAATGGAGTGCAAAATGTAAGTTTACATTTTTAAATATATTAATATTTTAATTTATAATATAATGTTTTTTTATTAGATTTTGTGTTATAGGTATATGTATATTTATATATATTTATTTGTTAATTTTTAAATATTTATAACATTTTAAAATAAATTAAAGTTATTAGTTTATTGATTGTTTTAAAGTAAATATACATTTATATATTACATTTTATATATGTACATTTACATTTTTTAAATTAAATTTATTTATTATATTTGTTTAAATGTACATTACATCTAAATATTTTTTTAAGTTAATTTTATTAAATTTATTAAACATTATTTTTTATATATAAAAAAAATCGATATTTTGTACATCGATATTTTTTACATCTATATTTTTTCGATATTTTGGTATTTTACATTTTAAAGCTAGGATGTCGATATTGTGGATGTGGATATTTGTGAGTCGATATTTGTGTATGGGGATATTTTTGTAGTCGATATTATGTCAGTGATCCAGCTAGAAGAGGTAGGCTTTTATGAGCTTCCTGAAAGTAGTTTCTGGCCGGGTTAGTCTGAGATTGGCTGGGAGGCTATTCCACAGATTAGCGTCAGGAAAGCAAAGGAGCGGCCGCCACACCTTGCCCTACTGACCTTAGGGATGGTCAACAGAAAATAATTCTCTGAACGCAATGATCTTCTTGGAAGACAGGGGAAGAAGAGTCGCGGAATAAGAAGGGACTCTTTCCATGCATTGCATGGTGGGCCACACCGGGGACTTTAAACTAGATCCTTTTCTGTATTGGGAACCAGTGCGGTGCAGCCAATGCTGGAGCAGTAGAATGGTGTCTGGGGAGTGCCTGAGTAATTGACATTGTCTGTACACATACCACTGTGTATGACTCTGGATGGTTTACTTTGGCTTTGCCTCTATTGGTGCATCACTGAGTTGATTGTGATGTACATAGTCAGGTCCGTCAATGTCCTGCTGACTGTGTGTATTTGAGTTAGTGACAGTATCCAGACCCATATCTCTGACCGTGACTCTGAGTCTGTCACTGAGACATTGATGGTGCGCATACTCAAACCCTGGCCTGAGTATGCCTCTTAGGGGTCGATTCCGATGTCGGCCGGAAGCGCACCTAACAGTATTCGTCCGGAAAAAATACCAGCCGAACGCGTGTTTTCCGACCGACTCGAACACTCTACCGAACGAACAAGTACGATGCGCATAACAGCCCAGATTCCGAGCGAGCCGTACTTACCCATTCTAGCTCCTGTTCCCCGCCTGAGCCGGATCCGTAAACGCCGAATCGAGTCGCACGGAACCAAATATACTGCACCTTCCGGCCGGACTAGTACGATGCGTCTTCCGTACACGCCGAACTCGTCGCTACGTCCGGCACGTATGAGCATCCGGGAGAGCTGCACATAAGCTCCGATTCGCGCCACAAGACGATCCACGGCGACGAGACGAACAAGCCAGCGACGAGTACGAGTCGAAGCCACGAGAAACCCGAACGAGACGACCCAACCATGAATCCCATCGCGCAGGTCCTACCAATACTCTACATCTATTACCGGGACCGGTACGGACGCGTACGGCGCAGACGGTAAGTCAAACACCCACAACACAAACAAACGACACGTACCCGAAATATGTCACACACCCATAGGGATGCACAAATGACGTACACAAGCAACAGCAGAACCATAGGGGTGGGATGTCCAACACCAATGCCATACACACCCATAGGGGGATGGATGCCTACCACTACTACCATCCCCACCCATAGGGGGCTGGATGCCTACCACTACTACCATCCCCACTCATGGGGGGCTGGATGCCTACCACCACTACCATCCCCACTCATGTGGGGCTGGATGCCTACCACTACTACCATCCCCACCCATAGGGGGATGGATGCCTACCACTAACACCACCCCTACTCAGGGTGGGCTGGATGCCTGCCACTACTGCCATCCCCACCCATAGGGGGATGGATGCCTACCACTAACACCACCCCTACTCAGGGTGGGCTGGATGGCTGTCACTACTACCATCCCCACTCATGGGGGGCTGGATGCCTACCACTACTACCATCCCCACTCATGGGGTGCAGGATGCCTACCACTACTACCATCCCCACTCATGGGGGGCTGGATGCCTACCACCAATACCATCCCCACTCATGGGGGGCTGGATGCCTACCACTACTACCATCCCCACTCATGGGGGGCTGGATGCCTACCACTACTACCATCCCCACCCATAGGGGGATGGATGCCTACCACTAACACCACCCCTACTCAGGGTGGGCTGGATGCCTGCCACTACTGCCATCCCCACCCATAGGGGGATGGATGCCTACCACTAACACCACCCCTACTCAGGGTGGGCTGGATAGCTGTCACTACTACCATCCCCACTCATGGGGGGCTGGATACCTACCACTACTACCATCCCCACTCATGGGGGGCAGGATGCCTACCACTACTACCATCCCCACTCATGGGGGGCTGGATGCCTACCACTACTACCATCCCCACTCATGGGGGGCTGGATGCCTACCACTACTACCATCCCCACCCATATGGGGATGGATGCCTACCACTAACACCACCCCTACTCAGGGTGGGCTGGATGCCTGCCACTACTGCCATCCCCACCCATAGGGGGATGGATGCCTACCACTAACACCACCCCTACTCAGGGTGGGCTGGATGGCTGTCACTACTACCATCCCCACTCATGGGGGGCTGGATGCCTACCACTACTACCATCCCCACTCATGGGGGCAGGATGCCTACCACTACTATCATCCCCACTCATGGGGGGCTGGATGCCTACCACTACTACCATCCCCACTCATGGGGGCTGGATGCCTACCACTACTACCATCCCCACCCATAGGGGGATGGATGCCTACCACTAACACCACCCCTACTCAGGGTGGGCTGGATGCTTGCCAAATACTGCCATCCCCACCCATAGGGGGATGGATGCCTACCACTAACACTACCCCTACTCAGGGTGGGCTGGATGGCTGTCACTACTACCATCCCCACTCATGGGGGGCTGGATGCCTACCACTACTACCATCCCCACTCATGGGGGGCAGGATGCCTACCACTACTACCATCCCCACTCATGGGGGGCTGGATGCCTACCACTACTACCATCCCCACTCATGGGGGGCTGGATGCCTACCACTACTACCATCCCCACCCATATGGGGATGGATGCCTACCACTAACACCACCCCTACTCAGGGTGGGCTGGATGCCTGCCACTACTGCCATCCCCACCCATAGGGGGATGGATGCCTACCACTAACACCACCCCTACTCAGGGTGGGCTGGATGGCTGTCACTACTACCATCCCCACTCATGGGGGCTGGATGCCTACCACTACTACCATCCCCACTCATGGGGGGCAGGATGCCTACCACTACTATCATCCCCACTCATGGGGGCTGGATGCCTACCACTACTACCATCCCCACTCATGGGGGGCTGGATGCCTACCACTACTACCATCCCCACCCATAGGGGGATGGATGCCTACCACTAACACCACCCCTACTCAGGGTGGGCTGGATGCTGCCAAATACTGCCATCCCCACCCATAGGGGGATGGATGCCTACCACTAACACTACCCCTACTCAGGGTGGGCTGGATGGCTGTCACTACTACCATCCCCACTCATGGGGGGCTGGATGCCTACCACTACTACCATCCCCACTCATGGGGGGCAGGATGCCTACCACTACTACCATCCCCACTCATGGGGGGCTGGATGCCTACCACTACTACCATCCCCACTCATGGGGGGCTGGATGCCTACCACTACTACCATCCCCACCCATATGGGGATGGATGCCTACCACTAACACCACCCCTACTCAGGGTGGGCTGGATGCCTGCCACTACTGCCATCCCTACCCATAGGGGGATGGATGCCTACCACTAACACCACCCCTACTCAGGGTGGGCTGGATGGCTGTCACTACTACCATCCCCACTCATGGGGGGCTGGATGCCTACCACTACTACCATCCCCACTCATGGGGGGCAGGATGCCTACCACTACTATCATCCCCACTCATGGGGGGCTGGATGCCTACCACTACTACCATCCCCACTCATGGGGGGCTGGATGCCTACCACTACTACCATCCCCACCCATAGGGGGATGGATGCCTACCACTAACACCACCCCTACTCAGGGTTGGCTGGATGCTTGCCAAATACTGCCATCCCCACCCATAGGGGGATGGATGCCTACCACTAACACTACCCCTACTCAGGGTGGGCTGGATGGCTGTCACTACTACCATCCCCACTCATGGGGGGCTGGATGCCTACCACTACTACCATCCCCACTCATGGGAGGCTGGATGCCTACCACTACTACCATCCCCACCCATAGGGGGATGGATGCCTACCACTAACACCACCCCTACTCAGGGTGGGCTGGATGCCTGCCACTACTGCCATCCCCACCCATAGGGGGATGGATGCCTACCACTACTACCATCCCCACTCATGGGGGCTGGATGCCTACCACTACTACCATCCCCACTCATGGGGGGTGGATGCCTACCACTACTACCATCCCCACTCATGGGGGGCTGGATGCCTACCACCACTACCATCCCCACTCATGGGGGGCTGGATGCCTACCACTACTACCATCCCCACTCATGGGGGCTGGATGCCTACCACTACTAACATCCCCACCCATAGGGGGATGGATGCCCACAGCTAACACCACCCCTACTCAGGGTGGGCTGGATGCCTGCCACTACTGCCATCCCCACCCATAGGGGGATGGATGCCTACCACTACTACCATCCCCACTCATGGGGGGCTGGATGCCTACCACTACTACCATCCCCACTCATGGGGGGTGGATGCCTACCACTACTACCATCCCCACTCATGGGGGGCTGGATGCCTACCACCACTACCATCCCCACTCATGGGGGCTGGATGCCTACCACTACTACCATCCCCACTCATGGGGGGCTGGATGCCTACCACTACTAACATCCCCACCCATAGGGGGATGGATGCCTACAGCTAACACCACCCCTACTCAGGGTGGGCTGGATGCCTGCCACTACTGCCATCCCCACCCATAGGGGGATGGATGCCTACCACTAACACCACCCCTACTCAGGGTGGGCTGGATGGCTGTCACTACTACCATCCCCACTCATGGGGGGCTGGATGCCTACCACTACTACCATCCCCACTCATGGGGGGCAGGATGCCTACCACTACTATCATCCCCACTCATGGGGGGCTGGATGCCTACCACTACTACCATCCCCACCCATATGGGGATGGATGCCTACCACTAACACCACCCCTACTCAGGGTGGGCTGGATGCCTGCCACTACTGCCATCCCCACCCATAGGGGGATGGATGCCTACCACTAACACCACCCCTACTCAGGGTGGGCTGGATGGCTGTCACTACTACCATCCCCACTCATGGGGGGCTGGATGCCTACCACTACTACCATCCCCACTCATGGGGGGCAGGATGCCTACCACTACTATCATCCCCACTCATGGGGGGCTGGATGCCTACCACTACTACCATCCCCACTCATGGGGGGCTGGATGCCTACCACTACTACCATCCCCACCCATAGGGGGATGGATGCCTACCACTAACACCACCCCTACTCAGGGTGGGCTGGATGCTTGCCAAATACTGCCATCCCCACCCATAGGGGGATGGATGCCTACCACTAACACTACCCCTACTCAGGGTGGGCTGGATGGCTGTCACTACTACCATCCCCACTCATGGGGGGCTGGATGCCTACCACTACTACCATCCCCACTCATGGGGGGCAGGATGCCTACCACTACTACCATCCCCACTCATGGGGGGCTGGATGCCTACCACTACTACCATCCCCACTCATGGGGGGCTGGATGCCTACCACTACTACCATCCCCACCCATATGGGGATGGATGCCTACCACTAACACCACCCCTACTCAGGGTGGGCTGGATGCCTGCCACTACTGCCATCCCCACCCATAGGGGGATGGATGCCTACCACTAACACCACCCCTACTCAGGGTGGGCTGGATGGCTGTCACTACTACCATCCCCACTCATGGGGGGCTGGATGCCTACCACTACTACCATCCCCACTCATGGGGGGCAGGATGCCTACCACTACTATCATCCCCACTCATGGGGGGCTGGATGCCTACCACTACTACCATCCCCACTCATGGGGGGCTGGATGCCTACCACTACTACCATCCCCACCCATAGGGGGATGGATGCCTACCACTAACACCACCCCTACTCAGGGTGGGCTGGATGCTTGCCAAATACTGCCATCCCCACCCATAGGGGGATGGATGCCTACCACTAACACTACCCCTACTCAGGGTGGGCTGGATGGCTGTCACTACTACCATCCCCACTCATGGGGGGCTGGATGCCTACCACTACTACCATCCCCACTCATGGGGGCAGGATGCCCTACCACTACTACCATCCCCACTCATGGGGGGCTGGATGCCTACCACTACTACCATCCCCACTCATGGGGGGCTGGATGCCTACCACTACTACCATCCCCACCCATATGGGGATGGATGCCTACCACTAACACCACCCCTACTCAGGGTGGGCTGGATGCCTGCCACTACTGCCATCCCCACCCATAGGGGGATGGATGCCTACCACTAACACCACCCCTACTCAGGGTGGGCTGGATGGCTGTCACTACTACCATCCCCACTCATGGGGGGCTGGATGCCTACCACTACTACCATCCCCACTCATGGGGGGCAGGATGCCTACCACTACTATCATCCCCACTCATGGGGGGCTGGATGCCTACCACTACTACCATCCCCACTCATGGGGGGCTGGATGCCTACCACTACTACCATCCCCACCCATAGGGGGATGGATGCCTACCACTAACACCACCCCTACTCAGGGTGGGCTGGATGCTTGCCAAATACTGCCATCCCCACCCATAGGGGGATGGATGCCTACCACTAACACTACCCCTACTCAGGGTGGGCTGGATGGCTGTCACTACTACCATCCCCACTCATGGGGGGCTGGATGCCTACCACTACTACCATCCCCACTCATGGGAGGCTGGATGCCTACCACTACTACCATCCCCACCCATAGGGGGATGGATGCCTACCACTAACACCACCCCTACTCAGGGTGGGCTGGATGCCTGCCACTACTGCCATCCCCACCCATAGGGGGATGGATGCCTACCACTACTACCATCCCCACTCATGGGGGGCTGGATGCCTACCACTACTACCATCCCCACTCATGGGGGGGTGGATGCCTACCACTACTACCATCCCCACTCATGGGGGGCTGGATGCCTACCACCACTACCATCCCCACTCATGGGGGGCTGGATGCCTACCACTACTACCATCCCCACTCATGGGGGGCTGGATGCCTACCACTACTAACATCCCCACCCATAGGGGGATGGATGCCTACAGCTAACACCACCCCTACTCAGGGTGGGCTGGATGCCTGCCACTACTGCCATCCCCACCCATAGGGGGATGGATGCCTACCACTACTACCATCCCCACTCATGGGGGGCTGGATGCCTACCACTACTACCATCCCCACTCATGGGGGGCTGGATGCCTACCACTACTACCATCCCCACTCATGGGGGCTGGATGCCTACCACCACTACCATCCCCACTCATGGGGGGCTGGATGCCTACCACTACTACCATCCCCACTCATGGGGGCTGGATGCCTACCACTACTAACATCCCCACCCATAGGGGGATGGATGCCTACCAGCTAACACCACCCCTACTCAGGGTGGGCTGGATGCCTGCCACTACTGCCATCCCCACCCATAGGGGGATGGATGCCTACCACTAACACCACCCCTACTCAGGGTGGGCTGGATGGCTGTCACTACTACCATCCCCACTCATGGGGGGCTGGATGCCTACCACTACTACCATCCCCACTCATGGGGGCTGGATGCCTACCACTACTACCATCCCCACCCATAGGGGGATGGATGCCTACCACTAACACCACCCCTACTCAGGGTGGGCTGGATGCCTGCCACTACTGCCATCCCCACCCATAGGGGGATGGATGCCTACCACTAACACCACCCCTACTCAGGGTGGGCTGGATGGCTGTCACTACTACCATCCCCACTCATGGGGGGCTGGATACCTACCACTACTACCATCCCCACTCATGGGGGCAGGATGCCTACCACTACTACCATCCCCACTCATGGGGGGCAGGATGCCTACCACTACTACCATCCCCACTCATGGGGGGCTGGATGCCTACCACTACAACCATCCCCACTCATGGGGGGCTGGATGCCTACCACTACTACCATCCCCACCCATAGGGGGATGGATGCCTACCACTAACACCACCCCTACTCAGGGTGGGCTGGATGCCTGCCACTACTGCCATCCCCACCCATAGGGGGATGGATGCCTACCACTAACACCACCCCTACTCAGGGTGGGCTGGATGGCTGTCACTACTACCATCCCCACTCATGGGGGCTGGATGCCTACCACCACTACCATCCCCACTCATGGGGGGCTGGATGCCTACCACTACTACCATCCCCACACATGGGGGGCTGGATGCCTGCCACTACAACCACCACTACTCATAGGATGGGTAATGCATGACACAACTAGCATACTCCCACATAAGGACTGTCTGTAAATTACATCCCACCCCCAACACCATGACAAGCGTGTGTGGTCTGTGTCAAATGCATACAACACTGAACATGATATTGAACATACAATGTGACCCCTAACACATGTGTCACACATAATTGTGTGTGTGGCCTACACAATGCAAGCAGACCATGACCACTGTGGCAATGGGGCCCAAAGCCCCATCACCACAGTGCCCAAAAGGTAAGTGTGTGCTCCATAGCTGAAGCACATTTTGAACAGTGTGGCAATGGGGCCCAAAGCCCCATCACCACAGTGCCCAAAAGGTAAGTGTGTGCTCCATAGCTGAAGCACATTTTGAACAGTGTGGCAATGGGGCCCAAAGCTCCATCACCACAGTGCCCAAAAGGTAAGTGTGTGCTCCATAGCTGAAGCACATTTTGAACAGTGTGGCAATGGGGCCCAAAGCACCATCACCACAGTGCCCAAAAGGTAAGTGTGTGCTCCATAGCTGAAGCACATTTTGAACAGTGTGGCAATGGGGCCCAAAGCCCCATCACCACAGTGCCCAAAAGGTAAGTGTGTGCTCCATAGCTGAAGCACATTTTGAACAGTGTGGCAATGGGGCCCAAAGCCCCATCACCACAGTGCCCAAAAGGTAAGTGTGTGCTCCTTAGCTGAAGCACATATTGAACAGTGTGGCAATGGGGCCCAAAGCCCCATCACCACAGTGCCCAAAAGGTAAGTGTAGTCCTGGTAAAAGCTGCAAAAACAAAACTGCAGGGATTATTCCTGGCCACACAACACCAAACACTACAGTGGCATTGTAGTGCTTGTGTCCCATAGCAACATAGATTGTGTGAGGCAAGCAGTGCAGTGCCAATGACACATCGTTCTGGCCATGTGCACACAAACATCAGCCATGGGGGCCCACATTGTCTACATTCACAAATAACACAATGACAGAAGTGAGCATCATAATGCAGACTCACATATCTGCACCAATGGACACACAAATGTAGATATCCTGTGGAGACTGTAGATGTCAGGTGAACAAATACCATACCATGGCAGCAATGGGACATACTAACCATGACCAATGTGCTGACTGATGACCTAGCAGTCCCAGGGCCAGCAGGGGAAAGGCAACAAACAACATACAGCCAATGGCAAACTAAAGATATGCCAATGCAGTGGTGCAAATGCACAAACACAAACAGGCAGACTCACACTGCATATCAAACACAACAGGTGAGGGGGGTTGTGTGCCAGTGTCCCCAGGCAAACACACAACACATGAGGAGGCCAGATTCACTAATACACAGATGTCAACACAGTCACATACAGAAGTAACTCATGGATTGGATTCCCCTATGTGGGCAAACAGGCATTGTGAGATGAGAGGGAGCCCAAATTACACACGTCACACAAGCTTGTAGGAACAGCAACAAACACAGCAAGAGACAGAACCACCACAGCACTCCCCCAGGGACCCCACATTGTGGTGACACTAGCCTGCATGACAATCACACTGTGATGACAAAGGTAGATGTCATCCACACTGTGAACCACAGCCATGTGTCCTGAGCAACAAACTACCATCACACCTATACAAGCACAAAGCACTCAGCATGGCCTGCCAGCCAAGGACAATATGGAGGTAGTGCCCCAGCCGTGCAACAACTCACATTTGCACACACTCAACGCCACACACCTTGATCTCCACCAATGTGCAGCAGTGAAGCTCACATGGACTGCTGACATTGCACATGCACCCATGACAATCCCAGGGGTGGTGGGGGAAATAAGGTGCAGAAACCCATCACACATGGCCAGTCAACAAGACTTGTGAATGTCTGACACACTGCACAGTATGCCGTACATGGGCATGACGTGAAATCCACCCCAAACAATGGGATCCTGGCCATAGTCACACACCAATGAAGAAGCCAAGCTGACCCACAAAGGACACACATAGACAACTTCCAACATTGCAGCTCTGACCCTGAGGAGTGGCAGCAGTCACACACACAACGTGTCACAATCACTGAAAGCATACACAAACAGAAAATCACATTACTTGTGTAACCAACAAGTGCCAAGAGGAATCCTGACTGTGTCCCATCTGCGTTTGCCCACATCCCCAGCCCTGACAACAAAGACAACTAGGGATGACAACCTCATGAACATTAGTTTGCCATGCACCCACATCCCGGAGAAACCAGGTCTAAGATGCTGGATGAACACAGAACAACTCAGCAAGCATCACAAACAGGATCATCCGTAGGGACACAGCCTGTGTAGGAAAAGGAGAAGGGAACACGCACAGACATGCCTACACAACACACAACACGGGCACAGCCTATATCACGGAATCACGCACTGCCATGAGGGCACTCCACTCCTGTGGAAGGTCAGCTGTGCCAAACCTTGTCTGTGCACGACTCAAACATGTCAGCAGAACACTCGGTCAGTGAGTCAACAACTACAACACACTGAAGGCTCTGCTCATATCAGCCTGGGCACGGGAGTGTCACGTCAGTCATCTGCATACACCCAAGACACGTGTCAAGCAACTTGCACTGTGTACACAGATGAGTCCTCCAAATTTGATGTGCTAAACTGCATGTCCATTGGAGACGGGCACACAGTCAGGGTACTAGGAACATTGGACAGTGGTAAGCCCACCAGATGTGCATCAGTGTAGGACAAAGATGGTAATCTACAAATGCTAAACATACATCCCTGTGTCAAATGCTGAACATTACACCTTCAGACTGCAGCAAAGGATGCTATAGATCCAGACTAGATTAGGACACATGTCCCATGGACCACATGGAGCCCATCACAGCAAAACTTCATTTACCTGATCTGAACACTATTACAACAGCAAATGCATGATTCCACACATCTACATCATGTACCTCCAAAGATTAACCACAAGTAAACAAAAAGAGGCTTTATTCAGCAAGTGTGCAACTCAAATCAAAAGTCCAAAATAAACTAAGGCCAATGGCCAGTCCAAATATACAGTCCCAACAGGGTGATGTGTGACAACTTGTCAACAATTGCTTGCCTGCACAGGTACGGACAGGGGACATCCCCCTTGGAGGGGCATACGAGGGGCAGGCCAGGCACCGCAGGGACAGGATCAGGGGATGCCAGAAGGAGGCAGTGAAGGGGAGGTGGGTGCAGGAGTGTCACCGGCAACTGCAGTGGAGGTGTCTGACTCAGGGGGGGCTGGCACCACCGCAGGGCTCAAGTCAGATGGTGTTGGTGCTGCAACCACTGCAGGGGGCTGGTCAGATGGAGTGGACTGGGTCCCCAATGCAGTGCCCGAGTCAGACGGGGTGGTTGTAGACTCCACCGCAGTGCATGACTCCAAGGTAGTGGAAGGGGGGGCAGAAGAGCTGGGCAGGACAGAGGAGGGGGACACGGTCTCCACACCAGTGGCACAAACAGGCAGAGCGTCTGGTTTGGGGTGGAAGAGCAAGTGGCAGGGGGGGAGGGCCTAAGCAGTTTGGGGATGCGGTATCGGTGTGTGGGGGAACCTGGGGCAGGGTGTGGCGGTGGAACCTGTGGATTGGTGGCCTGGGGGATGGAGGTGTGAGACTGGGTGGTTGACTTGCAGGGCGGTGGCGGGGTCTTGCTCTTCCGGGACCGGGGGGACTTGCGGGTGGGGGGCTCACTCTGCCTGTGCCTGGGGGAGGGTGTCCGGGGGCGAGGGGCACTCCCTCTGTGTGGGTGGACTTCCTCTTCCCCCGGTATGCTGGATCAGCAGGATTGCAGGGGAAGAGGCCGAGGTCACACAGGAAGATCTGCTGTGTAGGTGTGGTAGCAGGCGAGGCAAGGGAAGGGGTCTTGGAGGGAGAGGATTTGGAGGACTGCGGAGTTAATGTGGATGCCTGTGTGTGTGTGTGTTCCCCGTCCCCTGTGTCTGTGGTATCAGTCCCCTGAGGATGCTTGTGTGCACGTCTTGCCTTTCTCTTGGGTGTGTCTGTGCTGGTCGTGTCTGTGTGTTTGGGTGACTGTGCAGGTGTGCATGTGCTTTGGACTAGTAGGGGGGCAGGAAGTGTGGATGGGGCAGAGGTGGGAGGGGTGAGGGACTGTTGGAGGAGGGACACTGCTGCCGTCAGGGAGGAGTCCATGGACTTATTGCTCCTCTGTAGGGCAGACATACCCGTCGAGATGCCCTCCATGAATGACACCAGCTGTGTCAACAGAGTGGTGTGTGCATGGAGGACACTCAGCATTGCTGTCTGCCCTACATGGAGCTGCCGAAGGAGGTACACAGACTCCTCACTCAGGGCAGCAGGGGACACAGGGGCAGGGGCTGCGGTGCCTGGCACGAAGGAGACACGCTCCGAGGGTACGGGAGCCTCCACGGACCTCAGGAATGGGAGCCAATGGGAGGGCGGTGGTGGTGGTGGCGGGGCCAGACAGACTAGCTGGCCTTTGGTGGCTGCTGAGACCCGCCTCCACAAGGGAGTCATCCTCCGAGCTGCTGTGGTCCTCAGCTGAGGTGGATGGTGCTGAGGACTCCTCGGTGTGGCTCCCCTCACCCTCCGTGCCACTGGGTCCCTCTGACCACTCGTCCGATGCTGACCCAGTCTGGCTCCGCTGCTCCTCCTGGTCCGTGGAGCTGTCCCCTCCTGTGGCCGTGGATGTATCTGCAAACAATTAGGGAAACAGACAAACATCAGTCACCTGCACTGACCGCACACACCACAGTAAGTACAGCACATTACAGAGCAAGCCCTGGCATCCTTAGTTGAACATTGCCTAAAGTCCTCACACAGATTCGGGGAAGCCAATTGTCAGTCTGATGGTCAACCATGGGACTCACACCCCTCCTGCCCTTGCACCCATCTGTCTGGTGCCTGTCTGATGGTAAGACCCCAGTGTGGACACATGCACCACCTACACAGTTGTTGGACATTGCAGGGAACACGGTGAAGTATGTGAACATGCACACATCACATCTCTTGCCACTGAGTCGGTGCAGGTGTCCAGATAAAGGGATGGCCAGAGTCTAAATAGAAATGCATGTGATGCATACCAGCACCAGACACCATGATGCACCCATGTCCGGATAGTCAATGCCACAATGGGGTGCATGTTGCACATGTCACTCCCCTGCAGGATCAGTCTCAGGAAGTTGAATGCCATGACACAGGAATGCGTGCAAAGTCATACATTACTGTCTCAAGTCACATGGCCATGGCAGCCAGCCAACAACAGTCTGCACTGTGTCACAATCCGAGGGCATGGGGAATGCAAGTTATGTGACTGACAAGTGCACATGTCCATCCCCCAAATACCACATCATCTGTACTACTATTTGTCCACGTCATACCAACTGGACATATGGGGGACATGAAACACAACTCTCTGAACATGAGCACCTCACAGTGTGCTGTGAATGACAATACAGCTGCCTGAAAGTCACAGTCGCAAACACCTGTGTGCACAGTCAAGTGATCAGACACCTATAAGTCACAGAAGTATCGTCTATCATGGTCACATCTCAGATGGCATGCTGAGCCCTAACCGATAAACATACCAGTAGTCCTGACAACGAAGACACAGCACAATGAGACAGAGGCAGACACCTGAGGGTACATTACACTGATCACAACATGCCAGATGATACACGGGAGTGGGAGTACAGAGTGCATTGCATGCCCTGGAGTAGGCATTACTGTCCAGCTCCACCTGTAAGAGGGATGAGTCCTGGACAGTAGGCAGGTGGCTAAGCATGTGTGACACACTGGATACACATACTCCTGAGGCCCAAACATTGTTCCCACCAGCAGCATGGGTGTGTGCCAAATTCCCCAGGGACATGTGGTGAGTCAGAGCAGCAAGCGGACCACATATCAAAGTTACACCCAGATTACATGTCAGAACTTAGGCATTGTATGGCGCCCCTTGCCAAAGCACTCCCTCTCCCCTTTTTGGGGAAGGATCCAGTAGGTAGACCTTGGAGTCTCAGAGACCCCTCTGAGAGAGTCCACTGCTTAATAGGGAGCCTCTCGCAACGGAGATGGGAGAATGGTGCCACTTCCCCTGGGATCACAGTTTACTGGACTTTGGACGCAGCTATTAAGCGTTTACCGGTTTGTGCCCCCATCACCCTCCCCCTCTTCTTTCTTGCTATGTCTTTCACCCTCCCCCTCCTCTTTCCCCCTTCATTCTATGTCTACTCCCCCATCTCCTATCCCCACTCCCCTTGTATCTCTCCCCTTGCCTGCTTTTTCCCTTACATATATGTCCTTACTGTTTGTCTCGACCTAACATGTAATTATGTAGCTATGCTCTAATAACTTTGTAACCTTTGTAACGATGTAACCTGCAACTATGTTCTGATTCTTATGTAAAGCGCTCTGATACCTCCGGGTCTAGCCAGCGCTTTATAAATCCTTTCAAATGTTGACTACCAGTCACCTATGCTACCCATATACTACTATCTACCTCTTTGTACTGAATGGCGAATATCGAATGTATGTATACTACCTCAACCATCTAATGTTTAATAACTGTATATTGTAAAGCGCTCTGATACCCGCGTGGGTCATGTTCGCGCTATATAAAACTTTATAAATAAATAAAATAAAATAAAAAATTGTGTAAGCAATTGACCCACCCATGAATCGCACAACATAGTCACGGGAACAAATGCTGTTCCCCAGCTTGAGCAAAGCTAAATGCAATGACACAGTCCCCAAATGACACAATTTCCTGACTATAAGGGCCACACATATGCGTATCTGAGGAGAAGTGGGCATGTCACAAATGAGGGACATGGGTCCTGGACCACATGACTGATGTACTGTGGAAGTTTAACCAGGCCAGAGGAGGGCACATAGCATGTCAGACAAAGTGCACAGTGCAGTCATGGACTCACCCCCTCCTTGCTGCTGTCTGTCCTTCAGCTGCCCATCCAGGTCAGGGAAGACCACCGCCAGGATCCGGAGCATGTGGGGGGTCAGGGTCCGGTGTCCGCCCCTCCTGCAAGGAGGCGACAGCTTCAGCTGGACCCTTGCGATCCTCCGGGTCCAGCCACGAAGGTCCTGCCACCTCTTCTGGCAGTTGCGGATCCTGCGCCTGTAGACCCGCACGGATCTTACTTTCCGGGCGATGGTCAGCCAGATTTCCTGCTTCTGGTGGGCATCAACCTGTGAGGATGACAAAGTGAAAAGGCCATTACTACACATGCAACATATACGTATACATATACGTGCATCACACAGTTGGATATACATGTCTCAATCACAGGGGCATATGATGTACACAGGCAGTGCAACAATGGCTATGAACAGTTTGCCAGCAGTCACTACATGGTATCATTGCATGGGAAGTAAACTTAGTTGGAATGCACTGTTACTGCACTGTACCAGTTCAGTGCATGTAACTACACACTTTGGGGTGTGACAACTACTCAGTGGGCATGCTAGCCAGTGGTGTGCACACTGAAAGCCCTGCTAGTCAGACAACATGCACAATTAGTGAGGCAGTGGACAGCACACTCACCTGCTCCCCTGGTAGCTTGCTGTACTGTGGAAGGAGGCTGTCCAGCAGGGCCTGGTTCTCCTCAAGGCTGAAGGCTGGGGCTCTCTCCACAGTACGTTCCATTGCAGGAGCCAGAGGATGCATAAACAGCAGCAGTGTTGGTGGCAGATGTCGTCCTGGAGCATGTAGTGCAGGCAAGTGAGCTCTCAGGGGAACAGCCAGCATTATATGTGTGCTGCAGAGGCAGATACTGTCCCATGTGTCCAAAGTGATAGGTCCAAGTCGTTTGCATCTTCTGAATCTGACCAATCCATGGAATAGCAGCACTAATACACGCCCACAGCATCCTTCAAATCTTCAACTTCATGACACCCATGATTTTGCAACATTGTTGTGGCTGGCCAACTTAATTCACTGCATCAGACTCGTTGGAGCTTCGAAAACGCGTCCGTTGCCATGCCAGGCCCCAGCCAATGTGTGCGCACCGTTCGGTCCACTGCTGTACAACGCGTATTTCGGGATACAATGCGTACCCGCTCACATACAATGCAATGGGCCGGCCGGGCACACCGATCGGTCCATTGCTGTTCAACGCGTACCCGGGATACAACGCGTACCCGCTCACATACAATGCAATGGGCCGTGCGGGCACACCGATCGGTCCATTGCTGTACAACGCGTACCCGGGATACAACGCGTACCCGCTCACATACAATGCAATGCGCCGGCCGGGCACACCGATCGGTCCATTGCTGTTCAACGCGTACCCGGGATACAACGCGTACCCGCTCACATACAATGCAATGGGCCGGCCGGGCACACCGATCGGTCCATTGCTGTACAACGTGTACCCGGGTTACAACGCGTACCCGCTCACATACAATGCAATGGGCCGGCCGGGCACACCGATCGGTCCATTGCTGTTCAACGCGTACTCGGGATACAACGCGTACCCGCTCACATACAATGCAATGGGCCGGCCGGGCACACCGATCGGTCAATTGCTGTTCAACGCGTACCCGGGATACAACGCGTACTCGGCTCACATACAATGCAATGGGCCGGCCGGGCACACCGATCGGTCCATTGCTGTACAACGCGTACCCGGGATACAACGCGTACCCGCTCACATACAATGCAATGGGCCGGCCGGGCACACCGATCGGTCCATTGCTGTTCAACGCGTACTCGGGATACAACGCGTACCGGCTCACATACAATGCAATGGGCCGGCCGGGCACACCGATCGGTCCATTGCTGTACAACGCGTACCCGGGATACAATGCGTACCTGCTCACATACAATGCAATGGGCCGTGCGGGCACACCGATCGGTCCATTGCTGTTCAACGCGTACCCGGGATACAACGCATACCCGCTCACATACAATGCAATGGGCTGGGCGGGCACACCGATCGGTCCATTGCTGTACAACGCGTACCCGGGATACAACGCGTACCCGCTCACATACAATGCAATGGGCCGGCCGGGCACACCGATCAGTCCATTGCTGTTCAACACGTACCCGGGATACAACGCGTACCCGCTCACATACAATGCAATGGGCCGTGCGGGCACACCGATCGGTCCATTGCTGTACAACGCGTACCCGGGATACAGCGCGTACCCGCTCACATACAATGCAATGGGCCGGCCGGGCACACCGATCGGTCCATTGCTGTACAACGCGTACCCGGGATACAACGCGTACCCGCTCACATACAATGCAATGGGCCGGCCGGGCACACCAATCGGTCCATTGCTGTTCAACGCGTCCCTGGACAGGTCACACGCATATGTCACCATGCTGGTCACTGGTGAACCTATGCCAGCCACATATACTTTCCAGGGACTCAGTGGCACACCTACAACACCACACCCAGTCCACACTGTATCTAAGGCATGTGTGGCAGCATAACCTTATCTGTGTATGGGGGTGAACATGTGGTTTTTGGGGTGGCATTTGGGGACAGACACACCCAGGCTGTGCACGTGTTCATGGGGACAGGGTCCTTTGTGTGTTGTGCACCTGACCACTGTGGTGTGCAACTTTTCATTTATGAGCATGTGTCATGGTCACATTTCCAGGTTGTGTATGTGTATGACATGTCACATACCCCCAGGCTCACATGTGTGAAGGCATGTACGTCACAGGGTGGCCCATTGCCACAATAGTGATGTCCCTCCGCAGTCTGTGTGCATGTTGTGTTTCACATGTCTCTGACTCCATGTGCACAATGGGAGACAGTCTCCACATCCACGTGGTTTGTGCATGAACTTTGATGTTGTGTGTGTGTGTGTCACAGACGTCCATGTCTGTCCTGCAGAGGCTACAGGGGCCACTACCTGTGGGTGTCATGTTAGTTTTTCTGACGTGTACATGATACGCAATGTCATGCCAGTGTCCATGTGGCAAGACAGGGTCCCTGGAAATCTACCTGTCAATGAGCTGTGATGCCTGTGGAGCATCTGTCCAGACATGTCACTGTGGTGTGTGTGGAACGTGAGAGCAGTAAATGGGTACTGTGACACAGCCTAATGGTTTCCCATAGCACACCCTGGAACCTGTTGTCAACACTTGTTGAACAGAGATGTTAGATGATGTCCATGTAGGTGCCATATATGTCCAAACAGAACGACACACACATCAAGTACTTGTGTTTGTTAATGATGTATCATGTGAAATTGAGTATGGTGAACGGCACATAGTTGGGGTGACTGACAATCTTGCTTTCTTCACCTATGCACTGCAGGGCTCCTGCTGTCCATCGACCATTCCCAGACCTGGCAACGATGGTGGAACGTGACAGCATCCGACGGTACCGCTTCACCAGGCAGCTGATTGAGGATTTGGCAGTGCGGTTGGACCCACATTTGCAGCCTGGCCGTCCGTAACCTACAGCGCTAACCCCCAAGGTGAAGGTGATGGCAGCCCTACACTTCTTTGCCACCGGTACCTTTCAACACACTGTGGCGACTGCCGGTGGGATGTCACAGACTATGTTCAGCCGTGTGCTACGCGATGTTTTGGGGGCAATGTTGATATACCTGAACCAGTACATCTATTTCCCAACACGTCAACGACTCACTGACGTCAAGAGTGACTTCTATGCCCTGGGGAGGATGCCACATGTAATTGGCTCCATTGATGGGACACATGTGGCTTTGATACCACCACAGGCACATGAGCAGGCATACCGGAACTGTAAACATTACCATTCGATCAATGCTCTGGTGGTATGTCTTGCAGATATGACCATCACACATGTGTGTGCCCGTTTCCCCGGTTCGGCACACGATGCCTACGTGATGAGGAGTAGTCGCATCCCGAGGATGATGTCACAGATGCCGAACCAGCGTGCCTGGCTTGTTGGTGTGTACTGACTTTGTACCATTGTGTGTGTTCTGCTATGTTGTTTTCCGCACACATTTTCAAATCGGCTAATGTGCAATTGTCTGTCTGTAGGTGACTTGGGATACCCCAACATGCCGTGGTTGCTGACACCCCTCAGGAACCCTGTGACACCAGCCCAGATGCGCTACAATGAGGCACATGGTCGGATGAGGAGGGTGATTGAGCGGACCTTTGGTCTCCTGAAGAGCCGCTTCCGCTGCCTGGACAAGACAGGAGGGGCCCTCCCATATGCCCCACAAAGGTGTGCAAGACTGCTGCATGCTACACAACCTGGCAGTGCGGAAGGAGTTGCCTCTCATCCTGGATGACGATGACCAACGTCCGCCACCTGTGGAAGATCCTGGCCTGGGTCACGATGCCAGTGAAGAAGATGATGATGATGATGGTGATGTCCGCACACAGCTCATCACCAACTTCTTCAGCTGAATGTGAGTCTCCAGAGGGTTGTAATGTCAATGATTTGAGTTTGCATGATATGTGTGTGTGGTGCTCTGGTGCTGTTTGAGTGTGGCCATGTGCTACTTGACTGGATGCGTGCAGCGATGTGTCCTCGCAGGTGGTCTGTACTGCCCAACAGTGTTGACATGCTAACTTGGTTTTGTGTAGTTATCTCATGACATGTATTAGACATGAGTATTGCCGTTCTGTGCTGTTCTTCAGTGGTTTTGACTGTGTGTCATGTCTGTCCTTCACAGGGTGCTGCCGGAGTTGTTTGATCAACTTGGATCCCACGAATCCATGAATCAACTTCCAAGGTGGAAGCAGTCGTTTCCCTACAGGTGATGTGCCACACACCCCTGGACTTTCTATCTTCTGCACTTTTTGACTTTGTGGCCACAACCAGGTTGGATTAGCTAGCATTTGTAGTGGAAACAACATGTTGCAAATGTGTAATAAACCTGTTCTTCACTTTGGGATGTGCGTTGTCTGTGGTCACACATCTGACTAACATTTGCTTACTGCACCTGTAGTCTAGTTGACAGACTGTGAATAGGTGGCGTGTCTGTGCATTCCACTGTATTTAGTTGCAACATCAGTATAGGTGATGAGTCTGATGACCCTGGTGTGTATGTGTTGTGTGGCCCTAGTGGTGTGTCTCCCTCATATGTGTCACGTCGCCATGACTGACATGACGGTGTTGGACTTGCTGTAGCAGTTAGCATGCACAGTGTCATTTTTCTGATCACCATCTCCATGACAGAGAGCATGTTGGAATCACAACAGAGGCAGATATGGTGTATTGGTGAGTTTATTTACATACAGGTGTGAGAATGGTGCACAGGATGGTGGGTGCTGTACATAGAAATTGGAATCCAAAGTTCCCATGTGATTTGGAAGTCTTGGTAGCTGAAATGTCCAGAGTAAAGTCCACAGTCATCTGATGAATTTGGCCAACTAGAGCTCCCCATGTCATGTGGGAGAGTTGGGTTGGCTTCGACAGGGCGTGCAGTTTGCACACAGAGGAAAAGTTCCAGAACAGGTGTTGGCTTCCTGGGGGATGTAGATGGCCATCGGCCTCTCAGTTTGGCCTCCTCGGATGGCCCCTCTTCTTGGGGGGGACCCTCAGGTGCAGGCTGCGGCGGTGCAGGGGACTCTCTGCCAGAGTCCTCCTCCCTCCCTGTGGCATTTGCAGTTGTTTCAGCAGCAGATGTTGTGGGCACACAGGGAGGTGAGGCCATGTTGGTGCTGATCTGGCGGAGGCATGTCAGTATGTCCCTATGCACCGCTGTCAGTTGTTCCAATGTGTCCCACTTGGACTCCATGCCAGACATGTGTGTCTCGACACGTAACATGTGTGTCTCGACACGGGACATGTGGGAGTCCAAGCGGGCATGATGGGCAGCCTGCTGCTGTTGTATGTCCTTGAGGATCCCCACTACCTGGCTGACCTCTCCGGTGCTAGTCTGGTACGCATCCGCGATGCGTGCCAGTTGTGGGTCATCATGCAGTCCAGACCCCTCTGCAAAGAGCGACCTATGTCTACCACCCCTCCCACCACCCCTGGCGACACGTGCAGGACCTGCGGTGGCACGCACAGGTGACCGTGGGCCCACTTGGGTGTTGTTCCTGGGCTCGTTGTCAACAGCTCCAGTTTGGGTCTGGGTCCCTGCGCTGTTGTCATCTGTGGTCCTTGGTCTGTCCGTGTTGGCAGGGGTGGCCTGTGTGTTGGCAGTTGTTGGAGGGGTGGGTGCAGGGGGTGCAGATGTTGGTCCTGCTGGTGCTGCATGATGACTCACACCGGAGGGTCCAGCTGGTTCTTCGCCATCCGAGGAGTGCAGAGGCTGATCCACACCAGTGAGCTCAGTGTTCCCCGGAGCCTGGGACAGGGAGTCCTCCTGGTCTGCTGCTGTGTCCCCATCATCACCTGTTTTGGGGAGAGACACAGATTGTATGTTATGTTTCTACTGGCATCAATTGTTCAAACACCTGACAGTTGTGACTGTACCTCTGGATGTGGGCCTGGACATTGCATTCTCCTAAATTGTGACAGTCAGAGAGTGATATTGGTGTAGCACATTGTCCTGCCAACCTGTGGCATGTCAATGTGAATGTTGAGGTGTGTGCATGACCAGCATTGGTGGTATTTGCTTGCCATCCGGGCCTCCTTCTCCCCCCAGCCCAGTTATCCCACCATGAAGCGTGCTTCCATTGCAGGGAGTGCAAGTTGTCTTTCAAGATGTCAGTCAGTGATGTCCTGCTGTTGGTTGTTGCACAGTTCCCAGCAGGGCCTTGTGCTCCCCCCAGCAGTACCCAGTGTCAGCCATCTTGTGAGTCCTTTTCTACTCCCTGTGATGTGAGCATGGTTCAGGGTGGTGTTGATGGGCCAATTGTGAGGCTGACCAATATCTGTGACTACCACTCCCATCATGCTATTGCCTCCACCCCCTTCCCAGCATGCCCATCCTTCCTTCCTTTTGACTCTGCTTCCTGTGGGGTGGGATGCCTGTGCTGACAGGATGGCTGGGAGTGTTGTCCTGGCAGTTGTTTGGCTACAAGTCCCAAGAGTGTCCCTGTGCTTCACACGGCATAACCCAGGGTGGTGGTTCTTTGTGGGATCTTCAGTTAGGATGTGAGGCATTGCATTCTCCCAGGTGGGTTATGTGGAGTTAGTGTTGAGGGGGTGTGTGAGTGGAGGTGCTTGTAACTATGGTCAGTGCTGTGAGTCCTCCTTCCCACCCAGCCAGATATCCCACCATGGAACGTGCTTCCATTGCAGGGAGTGCAAGTTGTCTTTCAGGATGTCAGTCAGTGGTGTCCTGCTGTTGGTTGTTGCACAGTTCCCAGCAGGGCCTTGTGCTCCCCCAGCAGTACCCAGTGTCAGCCATCTTGTGAGTCCTTTTCCACTCCCTGTGATGTGAGCATGGTTCAGGGTGGTGTTGATGGGCCAATTGTGAGGCTGACCAACATCTGTGACTACCACTCCCATCATGCTGTTGCCTTCACCCCCTTCCCAGCATGCCCATCCTTCCTTCCTTTTGACTCTGCTTCCCTGTGGGGTGGGGTGCCTGTGCTGACAGGATGGCTGTGAGTGTTGTCCTGGCAGTTGTTTGGCTACAAGTCCCAAGAGTGTCCCTGTGCTTCACACGGCATAACCCAGGGTGGTGGTTCTTTGTGGGATCTTCAGTTAGGATGTGAGGCATTGCATTCTCCCAGGTGGGTTATGTGGAGTTAGTGTTGAGGGGGTGTGTGAGTGGAGGTGCTTGTAACTATGGTCAGTGCTGTGAGTCCTCCTTCCCACCCAGCCAGATATCCCACCATGGAACGTGCTTCCATTGCAGGGAGTGCAAGTTGTCTTTCAGGATGTCAGTCAGTGGTGTTCTGCTGTTGGTTGTTGCACAGTTCCCAGCAGGGCCTTGTGCTCCCCCAGCAGTACCCAGTGTCAGCCATCTTGTGAGTCCTTTTTCACTCCCTGTGATGTGAGCATGGTTCAGGGTGGTGTTGATGGGCCAATTGTGAGGCTGACCAATATCTGTGACTACCACTCCCATCATGCTATTGCCTACACCCCCTTCCCAGCATGCCCATACTTCCTTCCTTTTGAGTGGACTTCACTGTGTGTGAGTGTGACAGCAATGGCAAGATGGCTGACAGTGTGGTCCTGTTGTTTGTTGGTGCCCAGTTCCCAACAGGGCCTTGTGCTCCCCACAGCAGTACCCAGTGTCAGCCATCTTGTCAGTTGTTTTCCACTCCCTGTGATGTGAGCATGGTTCAGAGTGGTGTTGATGGGCCAATTGTGGGTGTGACCAATATCTGTGACTACCACTCCCATCATGCTATTGGCTACACTGACTTGACCAGCATACACAGAATTCCTTCCTTTCAGTGAGCTTCCCTGTGAGGTGGTGTTCTAGTGGTGTTTAAATATCTGGGAGTGTTTGTTGGTTCTATTTGTGCCACTGCCTTGCTGTATTTGTTGTTAGGTTTGTACATGTCATGACACAGTTACATATCACTATGAGATGGGAGGTATTGTGTTTGTCTGACTAGCATTCACATCTTGGGATGAATATCTTTTGGTTGCTGTGTATTTGCTAAGGGTGCATGGTTTGCCTATCCCCTTGACTGTGAGGTGTGTGTGTTGTCACACCATATTGTGTATATTAGTTGTGTACTCACCAGGCTCTGGGATGTCTGTTAGTCCGTATACGCTCACTGGTGGTAGGATGGCCCGCACCTTCTCCTCCCAGGGCTTGAGGTATACTGGTTTTGCAGGAGGGCCACTGCCGGTGTGCTGGCTGAGGAGGTAGTCCTTTTGAGTAGGTCCCGGACCCTCCTGCGCACATCATACCACCTGTTCTGGATGTCTTCCTTTGTGCGCAAACATGGTGATTGTGCGTTCACCCTGTCGACAATCCTCGCCCACATCTTGGTTTTCTGCGACATGGGGGTCTGTTGTACCAATGTACCAAACAACTGTGGCTCTACCCTCAGGATCTCGTCTACCAGGACTTCCAATTCACTATCTAGGAACTTATGGTTCTTCTTTGGGGGCATGGTGATGGGTGGTGGTGGTGATTGATGTGTGTGTGTGTGTGCAAGTGGGGGGGTGTGAGTGTAGGTTTAGCTGGGTGTGTGTGAGGGTGCTATTTGTAGGTGTGGTAATGGTGTGTGGCTTGTGTGATGTATGAGCTGTGAGTGTGTCTGTGGTTGCTGTGTGATGGTGTTCTGTGCTGGCAGGTCAGTGGAATTTGCAAAGGATCATGGTAGGGATTTGTGGCCTTTATGTAGGTGGAGTTGGAGGTGTGTCCTTGTTCCATTTTTTTTCCCTCCCTGTATTTATTGGCTTTGTGGTTGCTTGTTTGGCCCTTTTTTTCTAATTTTTCCTTGGTGTTTTTGGTGCATGTAGGAGTCGTTCTTGTGTCCGAGTAGGACGCTGCAGTTGTCTGGTGCGATCTTGTCCGACTCGTTCCCGCTGTGTGTCAGCTAGGTTTCATATGCGGCGTACGAGTCGGTCGCGTAGTATTGGGTTGCTTCGGCTGGGTTTTGTATGCGTGTCGGTCGTACGGCTTGTGCTCCGGGCGAGTCGGTCGTGTTTTGCACGCACAGCATCGTACTACGCGGGTCGGAGTTCGCGGGTACGTTTCGTTCAAGTTCAATCCGGGTGCGTGTCGGTCGGTTCGTTTCGCGTGATTTCCCGGCCGGATGGCTTGTTTCCGTCCGGCTCGGTCGGTCGTTTTGTATTCCGTCCGAGTCGGTCGGATTTCACATGCATTTCATCGTACTACCAGGGTCGTACGGCGCCGGTCCGACTAAATTCCCGTACCGAGTCGGTCGGTATGTTTTTCGGCCCGAATCGGAATCTGCCCCTAAGTGTGTGTCTGAGTGATAACAAGTGTGGGAGGGCATGCCCTCAGTGAGACTTTGGGTGCATCTCTTGCCTTTTACTCCACTAGTCACAGTGTACCCCCGAGAGTGTGTGCCTAAATGATTTGCAATGTCCGGACACATATCACTGAGTGGGACTCTGGATGTGTCACTTTGGCATAGACTCCACTATTGTGTCATTGAGTCAATGATGATGTGCACAGTGAGATCCCTCAGTGAGTTGCTAAGCATCTATGTCTGAGTGAGTGCCACTGTGTGGATGATCCTGAGTATGACACTAAGGGGCCTATTACGATGGCGATCGGATGTCGACCGCCCGGCCGGCGGCGGTGCCCGCCGTACCGGCGGTGGAGATCCGCCCGCACCGCAAGCCAGAAAACCGCCTGTCCGATTAGGATGGCGGTGGTGACCGCGGCGGTGTGAAATTCCGACTGCCGCTTTTCCGCCGGTCGCCATCCGCACTCCTGCCTGGCGGGCGGAAATGGACCGGGATAATGGTGGTAGTGCAGAGCAGGCTCCGCCGGCAGGATTGTGATGCCGGCGGTAGCCAGCCTTTCCTCAGCGGTCAGACCGCCATGGAAAGGCATGCGGAGATTGTCTTCCGGGGGCCCGTTGCGGGCCCCCGATGTTTTGGGGGGGTGTGGGTGCACTGGGGGGGTACCCATGGTCCCCCCCTACATTCCCCTGTACCAGGTGGCAGGCACTGTGCAGTGCCTGCCACGCAGTGCAGGGGAATGCAGGACATGCTCCTTTCGGCATCGCGGCAGTGCGGCGGGTAGCAGCAACCGCCGCAATGTTAAGGCCCGCGATCCGACCGCCGCGGTCGGATTTCGAGCGCGGGTCATCGTAATTCGACCGGCGGTGATGCCGCGGTCCATGCGGGCGGTCTTTTCCCGCTACCATGGCGGTCGGGGAGGTTTTCCGACCGCCGTCGTAATGGGCCCCTAAGTGCGACAATTTCCCTTACACTCCACTCATGTGTCACTGACACAATGTTAGTATGCAGAATTGGGTCCTGTATGTCCCTCAGGGTGCCTCTAAGTGCATGGCTCGATGAGTGACGGTGAGCGGACACATGTCCCTGGGTGTGTCACACTGGAGAGTCACTGAGTTAGTGACAGAATGCATGTTCAGGTCCCTCAGAGTGCACCTGAGTGGGCGTCTAGGAGACTAAGTGGTGTGGGGACATGTTCCTGGGTGTGACTCTGTCGTTGTCACTGTGCCTTTACCTCCATTGGAATGTCACTTAAACACTGATGGTGTGCTTGTTCAGGTCCCTCAGTGTGCCTCTAGGGGAAACTTGTGAGTCAAAACTGCTGCACTAATCAGTACACAATATCCTTCAATCCTTGCACCTTAAATGGCTGTAGGCAAGCCTGCATCTCAGTTTAATGTGTGCCATGAGTTGTCAACGCCTCTGAGTACCTACCCCTCAGCACTCCCTAAGGCTCGGTCACCTTGGGGGGTAGTCCCCCACTTTTTCCACAGCACGAATCATGTAATTTGGTGTTGCCTCGCAAGTTTCAAAAAGCCCAAAAAACATTTTACAGCCCTTCCAGCCAATCACATTTGTCAAAAAATTCAACACATGACTGACATGATTTGTGAGTCGTAAAATGGCAGAAATATAAAAAAAAGTGTTAAACCTTTAAACACTTCTCAGACGCTTTTAAAATATTAATATCTCAAACCATATTGAACCATACCAATTAAAGTAGAACTAATTTACACCATACCAATTAAAGCGCTCTTTGTAAGTAATGTTCTACTTTCAAGCTAAGTTTGGCAAGAATCCGTTCAGCGGTTTGGGCTGTAGGTGTTGTCAAAATTCCTATTGGAGTTAAAATGGGATAACACTTCTTTTTTACCTCACTTAAGTTTTTTCCCTCTTCACAGATCTGCACAAAATATGGTATGCCGGTCCTTAGCTGACTACGTTAGGCCAAATTTCATGCAAATCCATCCAAGGGGTCAAAAGGTATAGGCAAATCACGTTACCTGAGATGTATTTTTATATTATATGTTTATTTGGGGGTACTTAGCTTGAGAAAGCTGACCTCTTCTAAGTGCACCAACAATGGGCACTGATTGGAATGGAAGTATTTAGATGTACATTTTATGAATAAATTGTTGATAAAACAATGAACAATGGTGAGAGCCAGTGGATTTGCGAGATAATTTGCAGATTTCTCAAAAAAAAATTCTATCATAAATGGATGAAAATAATAGTGCCATAATATGCTTTTGGGCATCATACCTAGATCTGTGGTTCTTAACCTGGGGTCTGTGAACCCCTGTGGGTTTAGAAGATTAAATAATATTAGCAGAATAAGATACATATACCAAAAAAAGCAAAATTAAAAACTGAAATTTTTAAAATGCTCTGCGAATGTTAGGAATTTGAAATTGGAGTCTAAAAATTAAGTTGGTGTCCTTATCTTGATTCGTGGGAGCAGAATCTAGTGTGCACGATTGGCTATCTTACATGAAAAACTGGTATACACCAACAAAAAGAAAGCATGTATTAGGAGCCAAAAAGACAATCTGCGGTGATGCTGGCGGTTACTGCCTATTTAGAAGGAGCTCTATATTGGAATTAAATTATGTGCGCCTAATTTACAATGATTTTATAGATAGGTTTGTTTGTTTTCCTCTAAATTGTACCTAATGTTTATAGATTGTGCGACCTGAGCGCATTAAGGCAGACTGTATATTTTCATGTTTTTAACGCATTTAAGTGGTTCTTATGTTTTTATCTTTTATGATTCTGACGCATAATCAAATAAAGATTTATTAAAAACAAAACAAAAAATAATATGCTAATGTCAAACATATTGCATCATCTTTTAGAAATAAAAATTTTGAAAAGCTCCAACCTTCACATTCAAATTAAACTTTCGAGGGTCCCCAGCTTCCAGGAGTGATATACTGAGGATCCACAGAAGTCAAAAGCTTGAGAACCATGCCCTTATTTAACTTTCCCATATAATCCTAGAGGCCCTAACAATGCTAAAACTCTGCAGAGTAGTTTTGGCCCATCATTGTGATGATGAGAGTCATATTTTACAGAGAACCATGAAATATTTCTCATATTTCACGTTTCCTTGTGAAATATGGGTTTTTATATCGCTACACTGTGTGCAGTAAAAGCAACTCCGAAATATGTTATACATATAACAGGCATTTTTATTTGCCTATAACTTTGGCTGCCATGGATGGATCTGCCCCAAATTTGGAATTTGCTTAGCTCAGTCATTTAAGGTCTACAATGGCAAATTTTGTGCAGTTCTGGGCTGGTGGGACTAAGGGGTGGGAGGAGGTAAAAAAAGGTTTTTCCATTTTGACTTCCATAGAAAATGTTGCTTGCCACTACAGCAAAAACCACTGAACAGATATTACATCAAGCTTGGCATGAATTAGAACTATATTTTAAAAGTTTGCTTTTGTTGGTTTGTGGTAAATCCATTTGGTACTTTTTGAGATATTAGCGTTTTTCTATCTATTTATCTGGTTTTCAATTCTTAGTCCAATGTTTTACATAGACAACAATGGTACTCAACTCATACTTTTAGAAGCCAGATCCAGATCACAGGGACAAGACTATTTACAATCTAGAGTCAGAATTTCTTCCTTGTAAAATGCACTTATCAGTAGCAATGATGTGGGGAATTTAACAAGACACAGATTAAACATAAATTACATAATTTATAAAAGCATAACAGTTAAGCAAGGCAAACAGTGGTGTGATTCTGTATTTGTTGGCTTACTACGAGGTGCAAAAATTTGTCTATCTCCTACTTTCATCCATTTCTTGGGGAGGAGAGGGTCAGATGCCACTCCTTCCTTGAACTCTCACCTTTTCAATGACTACTGAGGGCTTGTGTCTCTGATTCGCAGCCTCAAACCTAATGAGTATCCCCTCCAAAAACTGGACAATTTATCTTTTTTGTAGTCTTTTCTCCTCTGCATGTAGAGCTAGGCTTTTCAGATTTAGCCCATTTACAGATCTCATAGCACCATTTGTCAATCGGTGGCAGATTCTCAGCCTTCCAATGCATTGCTATACTTCATTTTCCTAAAACTAATGGCAAATCTATGAATCTGTTTCCCATTTTTTTTAGAGCTTCAGGTATATAGTCTCAAAAAGTATGCTTCCAGGACAAGCAAGCCCTTCCTGTCCAACAGCTTCTTCCATTTGATCAATTATTCTTCCCCCAAATCGCTGAACCACCTGACATGCCCAAATCATATGATAGAAATCTGCCTTCAGGTAGTCACACCGAAGGCGCTTAATGGTTTATCTTCCTAGCATCACATTAATTAGTTTGGGGGACATAAAAGTGTTATTTTAATAATTAAATTGAGTGAACTCAACTCTCACATTCCACAAGATTTTTTGAGAGTATTCTAAGGCCCTTCCTTACTTTTTTTCAATAAAAACTTTGCCCAGATTGTCTTCCAATTTGTATTTAGGACTTGACAGATCTCGTTTAGTCATTTCCACCAGAGATCTATAAAAAGCATGTTAATAGTTGGCGGCTATTTCTTACTTTGGGGCCTATTAGGATGACTTCCGTCCGCCAGCCATCCCTGCGGAGCTGGGACCGTCCGCCATAGGTGCGCCGGTCCCGCCCGCCGTATTAGGATGCGCCCGCCACACTGGCGGGCGCATCCTGGTAGGTTAACATTGCGGACGGTGCTGCTGGCTGCAGCACCGTACGCAATGTTAAATTACCATGTTTTGCATTGCGATGCACAACGTGGCAGGCACCGCGCAGTGCCTGCCACCTTGAGCAAGGCCCCCCAAGTGCAGCCACCCACCCCCCCGGGGGCCCGTGGCAAAACACTGCATGCCTTTCCATGGCGGCATCGCCGCCATGGAAAGGCCGGTTAACACTGGCATCCTAATCTGGTGGACGGTGCCTGCTAGGCACCGCCACCATTTTGGGCTCCCTGCACCATCCGCCAGGCAATCGGGACGATTGCTGGCGGCGGGCGGTCTTTGCGTCCGCGGCGGACACATTCATGTTCTCACCGCCATCCTAATCTGGCAGTGGGAAATATCCGTTCGATGGCGGACCGCCGGCCCTGCGGTGGCAGTCCTCCCGCCATCCTAATAGGCCCCTTTGGGTGGATTAGTGTTTAGTACGGGAGGACGTACTCCCATCAGAGATTTCCTCTCTGCCCTTACGGCATAGGAGAAGCTCTTCTTCTTTGTATGCCATAGTTTTCTTGTATTTCTTACTGTGATCATCAGTTGTAAGACCAAGAAGAAGAGTTCTCCCCATCTCAGCTTAATATTCTGTATTATGGCCCAGTACGTAAAGAACTGTGCAGGTGTCAAATTCATCAAGGGTAATAGCTCACTGTCATGGTAGAGATCCCCCACCGTAGCCAGCCCTGCGTACGTACAAGACACTAAGGGCCCGATTCGGATCTCGCTAGGAAAGCCCTCCGTACGACTCAGATCCGGAGGGTTTTCCGAGCGAGACGTGCTCCTGGAGTCCGACCGAACGAGTACGATGCAGCCGTATGCTAGCGGACTCGGTTCGCTCGGACTCCCATTGAACTCCAAGGGAGCCTGTTTACAGACGCGTACACAGGCTCCCATGGCAGAAAAGTGGTGGGTGGGGAAAAGCGTACACCCTGTGGCCTGCACCCCATGTTGCCTGTCACACTGTGCATGCCTGGATCGGGGGGACCCATGGGCACACCCCCGTGACAGTATTGGAGGGCCCCGGGTGCAGGGGGGCCTGCTACGGCCCCCCGAAGTACGCTTCCGACAGCTGTTTCGTCTCGCTGAGACCGAGGTGTGCATCGTACTCGCTCGGTCGGCATTCGGCTCCATTGCGCTGTACGATCCGGCTGCGAATGAGTCGTACGGAGCGGTTTGGGTCCAGAAACGATTCGGTCAGCGCTTACACGATCTTCGCATCGTACTTGGCCGTTCGGACCTGTGTACGATTCGGTCGTAAACAAGGGCTACGAATCGGATCCGGCAAAGCCAAATCTGATTCGGAGGCATTCCGAGGGAGATCGGAATCGGGCCCTCAGTCTAGGGGGGGGAGGAGTCTAAAATAACCTCCAGTTTTTGGGAATCCAAACAATGGAATAGAAGGTTTCTGGTTTGGTGTGCGCATAGTTTATCAAACACACAAAAAGTGATAGGAGGAATGCTTGCAATTTGTCTAACCACTGGCAATCACTCAGGTAGCATTCCAACCAATTGTTCTTTTGCCCACCATGCCACCTCAGTTTGGACCCAGCTATATGCAAATCTGTCTTGACCCTGCTCCAATAGAAACAGAGCAGCCTGATTTGCCCTGATGGAGGCTCTTCAGCCGGGTGTAGCTTGATTTTAGCGGCACAATGACCACGGAACCTACATCTGAGCATGCTTTTACCACTTCAGGTGGCCATTAAACACACAAAAGGTGATGTGACGGGATGACAGGTATGGCCCATGGGGGCCACCCCTACCCCTTTTTGGGGCAGTGTAAAATCCCTTGTGTCTCGTGTGCTTCCAGCAGTAGTAGATTGGGACAAACCCCCCAATCTGCCTCCCTGGGAAAGAATTTATTGTTCCTGTGGGGTGGAGGCATGGCCCCATGCCAGGGTGTACCGCCCTCAACACTTTCTTTTTAAAAAAGAAATCCCTGATGTCTAGTGGACTTTCTACCCTGCTGGGAGGCAGATTTGGGGGCAAACCCCCTAATCTGCCTCTAGGGTGGGGCAGAAAGACTGTATTTCCCCTTTGGTGAGGCATGGCCTTTTACCATGGTGGGACGCCCCCACACCTTTCTTGTTTAAGAAACAAAATCCCTGCTGTCTACTGGGATTTCTAGAATTTCTCCTCCTCAGGCCAGATGCAGCCTGGGCAATGAAGTCTTTGTGTTGTTCTGTGCCCTCCAAACAAACAAAATCTTGTGCCACAGGCTTCTAAATTGCTTATATGCCTCCACACGGTCCGGGTAAGGCACATCCTGCCTCCTCAGGTCAGTTGCATTCTGGTCAATGAAGTTCATGTGTTGTGCCCTCCAAACAAAGAGCGTCCTGCACCACGGGCTTCTAAAGTGCCTTTTATGGTAGAGAACCTTGACTCCACGGAGCATATCCTGCCGTCTATTAGTATCCCAGTCTCTTTTGACTTTAAACTGTGCCGATTTGTAGATTTTCCTGAATCTATTGAATTGATCATGGTCGCCCTTCTTAATAGCAAGGATGAGATCTTTCCTCACAGATCTATATTCCCTCTTGAACTAAGTGACCAGCTTACTAGAGGTTACAGAACATTTGCTTGCAGGGGTACTAAAATAACTGCCCAGAACATTAAATAGAGCTTCATGTATTTCTATGATCTATTCTGAGCTATTTCTTTGATCAGAATGAGTTTCCAGAAGAGCCATAGCTTCCACACAGCACTGTAAATACACAGTAGTTTTTCTGGTGTTCTGGAGATCTTACTCCATTTAATGGAACGTTTATTATTTGTCAAATACAATTTCCCAGAGGAATGCAAAGGATCTGTGGCAGTCATTTTATAGGGGAGCTTTAGAATGAAATATAATGCATTATGATACCTATCTGAGCGAGGGATCACCATCATATCCCCAAGTATTTCCATAGTGAGAGGGCTAATAATATGTAATCAATTCTACACAAATGTCCCGACTTATAAGTGTGGTTACCATTGAGGTCAGAGAATAAATGTACATTGCAGGCTCTAACCTCTAAAGACATAGTTAAAGCCAGCATTTGAGTTACCATACTGCTCATTTTTCTGCCTTGTGTTTTGCCTTTTCTGCTCGTTTTTCTGCCCTCTGTTTTTCCTCTTCGGCTCTGCTTCTGCTCTGTTTTGTCTTTTCTGCTCGCTCATTTTTCTGCACTACTTTGCCTTTTTCTGCTTCTTTTTTCCCTCTTCCCGCCGTTTCCTCAAGACCTGACGCAAGGAGAGTTGACATGACGGAGACCTCGCACCCCAGCGCCCAGGTAACCCCAGTTATGACAGTGCAGCGCTCTACAAATGCTGATTGACTGATTGATTGATATATGGCACTTACTCCTCGTCATAAACTTTTGAAGTGAGTTTGGAGGAGTCACATACTAATCGGTGGAGCTCAGAGTTAGTTTCTAGTGTTAGTTGTACGTATATTCACATATTAAGCAACACAATTAAAGATAGCCTTGACTCACCCTGTCCATAGAGCAACAAATGTTCACAAAACTTTCCCAAAAAAGTTCAACAATACTGCTTTCCTGGACCGTTTTGGAGTGATCCGTCAAGCGGGGCGCAGAAAAAGGGAGAGGCCCAAAACATTGTTTTCCCGTGTTAATCTCCACAGGGAATTTTGGGAAGCGATACAGTAAAAACGGACTGAACAGAGCTTCACCAAATGTGGCAGAAACTTAGAACTTTACACACTATGGGGCCGATTCCGATTCGGGTCGGAAATCTCTCCGACCGAGCCGGACTCGGAGAGATTTCCGACCGAATCGGACTCTGGCAGCCCGACCGAACGAGTACGATGCGCACGTATGCCATCGGACTCGAGTCGGTCGGACTCCCATTGAAGTCAATGGGAGCCTGTCGTACAACGCGTACGCGGGCTCCCATTCACTCAATGGGTGCGAGGCGGTCAAGGGCGCCCCCTACAGCGGGTACGCGTCGAAGCGACTCGCGCCGTACACGCACAGGTAGGGGGGACCCATGGGTCCCCCTGTGTGCGACTCGCGCGGCTACGCGTGACAGGGGGTCCGACACGGACCCCCAAAGTACGTCTCCGACTGCTCTTTGGAGCCGGAGTGCGCGGCTCGGTCGGACTGCTCCGCGGCGCGCATCGTACTCACCCGGCCGGGGAACGTCTCCATTGCGCGGTGCGAGTCGAGTCCGAGCGAGTCGGTCGGTGCGGTTCGACCCGGGAACGAGTCGGTCGGAGCGGTCGGGACGCCCGAACGAGTCGGTCGGCGAAATCGCATCGTACTCGCTCGCCCGGACGCGCGTACGAATCGGTCGGGAAATAGGGCTCCGAATCGGATCCGGTTAAGCCGAATCCGATTCGGAGCCCTACCGGCCGAGATCGGAATCGGCCCCAAAGTGTACTTTTAATTATTTGGTGTAAATCCTTTCAGCTTTTTTCGGGAAAATCTCATTTAAAGGGGTGCTCAGGGTAGTCATGAAGGGCTTTAACTTTTAGTGAAATCTTGACAGTTGGTCCTGAGGGGGTCTTGTGGTACTCTACATTTAAAAAATAAGGCTCTCTGATTGGGCAAGGGAGCTTTTTCTCCCGCCTGACTTTTTGGTCTCGAACGGTCTGATTGGCTGGCCGTAACTTGAAGAAAAATGTTGCGGCTGCCATTACAGAACACGGTCTCGGTCCCCATGTCCTGAACTTGTAAAAAAAAAAAACATAGAAGAGTAGGGACACCAGACCTCCTTCGGCACTCATAAGGAGGACCCAGAGAGCCAAAGAATACATAGATTTTTTTTCTCATTCTGCAGGTAGCAGTATACTCCTGCAGGACACAGCAAGGCCATCCTGTGAGGTACTGCAGTACTCCAGCGGAAGGTGTACCGCAGGACCGTGCAAGCTGCACTAAGTGCCAACTGGAGATTGGGTGCTGTTTTTTTTAAACAATTTTTAAATATATTCTAGAGAAGGACTATGTTGCTCTGCTTAGTTGAAGTTGGGTGCTTAGGTTTCTCTCTGGGCACTATCTAATGAATACTTTAAGTAGTATTACAGTGTCGTTTTTATCAGACGGTTGAAATTGTTAGAGTATTCAAAGATATGCTATGTCTCTCACTGATTACGTTATGGTTATACACTAAAGGGTTTATGAACTTGGTACTGTAGTTGAGCTTTTGCACTTCCATCTTCTCGTATGCTGCTATGAATACTGCCATGTACAATCGAATACCATTTAGCCAGAAAATGTTTATCTGTTAGGCTTTTTGCATGTAAACTGAATATTATTCAGTACTTTTCAAGAATTCTTGAATTTGTTATCTTGCTCGGGCACTTGCACTTTTTGTCATCATGTATGCTGCTACTTATGGTGTACTGTATATCGCAATTTATAACTTTTAAAACTCTTTGTATTTTATTCTTCGTTAAATCAAATGCATTTTTCTCTTTTTAGCATCCTCGTAATATACAGCCGAAGTCGTCCAAGAATTTGATGGTATAATTTGCTTTGCCCTGCCCTTGTTAGTCTTGTAATTGAAAGGACTCTGAAATCGATTTTGCGTTCACATCCCACCTCTGTGTAATTTTAATGCAACTATGATTCTTGTATTATTTTATGAAAACAGTAATCACTGGTATTTTATGTCTTTTTAGTTTGTTTTTAAGTGGTGATTGATTTGGTAAATTGGAGTTGTTTGTATATGGTTTTATGTGGAACTCCTTGGAGCTCCAAATCATTATAAAATAATTGAATTGGGTGCTGGCCACAGGCCAGGCCCTCTGGGCAACCAACCGCTATGCACGGCCAAAAGCTGTGCTGAGAGGGGGATGCTGGGTGAATATGCTCAAAGACTCCCAGAAATCCACTGAAAAAAACAAAGCTTTAAATGATGTTATAGGTAGGTGTGGTAATAAGAGCTTACCTCACGTTAAAAAAATAAACCTCAGAAATTCGCTGAAAAAAACAAAGATTAAAGTGATGTTATAGTTAGGTATGGTAATAAGATTTTAGCTTACATCAAAAATCCCTAGAAATTGGCTGAAAAAAACAAAGGTTAAAGTGATGTTATGGTTAGGTGCTAAAATAACACAAAAACTAACATTTAAAAAATAAAAAAATACTGAAATTCGCCAGTTATAGTTCACCGAGCTTACTATTACTTGTGACCATGCCATGCACTGCTTATGCCATCACATACTACGTACACTCATGACATGATAAATTACATCATTAATGACATCACTAGTGGCCTCTCAAATGACCTAACTGGTGACATCATACAATCCTTGTGACACCGTTCTATCGGGTTGGTGGACTTGAGCTAATTCAATATGTTAGACCAGTGGACAATTTTCTATCCACCTTAATGGGATTACCCACTTAAAAGACTTCACATGACCTTGAATTTTTTTAAGTCAAGAGATGGCCAGAGATACATTTGCCACTCAAAAGACATCATCTGTGAGGCCTTATGGACAACCCTCTGTGGTTTAGTAAAATACGCTAAATACGTTGCTGAGATGGGCACAATGGCATACAACTTTAGATCCATGCTTACAACAGCAATATGAGATAAAAGACGTCTAAGTGGGACACCCATACATTGTATATTATTCTACAATCTGCAATGCATCAAAATCTTCAGCAAAGTTAAGGAGATAAACATCCACCTGTTATAACGTCCTTGTTACACAGAATGTGTGTATGTCACTATATTGCAAATATTTGACATGGGCATGTGGCTAGATATCCACGGGAAACACCCTAAACTACGCAGTCAGAACAACGCTTGGCTGAACAACGCAGGCGTAGCCACGGACATCTAAACCATGCATATGCCTTTACCACGCATATGCGTGGTTTAGACATCCGTGGTAGCTAGCGCTCTAGACCGCGGGCGGAGGAGATCTGGGCGGAGGGTCGTAAGTGAGTCCCTGCCATGACGAGGAACTTGATGAGTACATTTTTTTACTTTTTGTTTTTACTGGGAGGACGTTTTAGGGTTCAGGGTGGGGGCTGGATAGTTGGGACGGGGGATAGGGTACTTTTTACGGCTTAGGGTCGGGGTCACGGCTGGGGGCGGGGGTAGGGGTGTTTTTTAGTTATAGGGTGAAGGTTTTAGGGCTCAGGGTCGAATTCTGGGGTGAAGGATTTATGGCTTAGGGGCGGGGGCGGGTCGGATTCAAATATGGGGGCTGGGTTTTAGGGCTCAGGGCGCGGAGGGCTGGTTTGTTTTAAGGGCTGGGGTAGGCTTCATATTTAGGGCTGGGCAGGGCTTTAAGTGGGATGAAAAAACTGGGGGGTCTCTCAAAGGGGCGTGGTCAATGTAATTAAGGGCGTGGCTTAAAAACATGTAAGCTAAAAATCTGTGCTTAGCATAGTGTGCCGCCCGACTTGTATTTTGCTGTTTCTGTCATTGCATCCAGATATATGATACAACAAGAAACATCATACCTACAAGTCACGACTATTGGCTTTGTAAATGATTGTTAGTTGCATAAGATAAACAAGCAGCAACTATGGCTTGTATATAATATTGAAAAAGCTTCGACTTAAAGCCCTGGTGACACCACGACAATGTTGCTGCTCCTAAGTTTCAAAAAGGAAAGGGAAATTCAGAGAGAAAATGACTCTCTTTAAAGGATTTCCCTTCCCCTAGAACGCTCACCTGGCATGACGTCGTGCCGTAACTTCTCCACTAGTGAGAAGTGAGCAGTGTGAGCAGGCGCACATCAAAGTGCCTGCTGTCACTGCAGTCCGGAAGAAAACGGACCGCCTGTGCCAGGGCACAAAACAGAGCCCGATAGAGACCCGTTTCGAGGCCCGCTTTAAAAAGCTGCCAGTGCTCAGCCCCGGCAAGACCCGGCCCACTTAAAGCCCTTAGGTTGGGGACTGCTTTGAGGATTCAAAGCAGGGTGGGCTGGGGTGTTTTTTGGGCTGGGGTCGTAAGTCAGGAAAAGTGGCTAGGTTTTAGGGGATAGATCAGAACTAGGGCAGAACCTTAATCACGCATATGCCTTTACCAAATATCTCATTACAACTAAATTTGTTGTAAAGGCATGCGTGGTAAAGGGATGGGTGGTTAAGACGCGGTCGTTGTTAAGACTGCGTTGTTCAGCCACGCGTGGTTGGGGATAGTGTGGTTAAAACATACAACCGATATCCACTGCTGGATAACCTATTGTCAACAGCAGCTTTAGCCTTTCTCACTGATTTTTTTAAACCGGCTTTGTCTTTAAGCCACAACCTACTTTCAATCATAACTCTACAACCCACATCAGGTGGCCTTAGCATTTACCTTGTTTAACTTGGAACACTACTTTAGTGATTTGTCATCAGTGCACAATATATAACTTTCAACATGTACAATTACAATTGTCTCTAAGGCTCATGCTATTTCCGTGCTATAGCTCCATACGTGTGCACACAGTAACTCTATGATGTAAATGAATATTGTATTATCGTTGATGTCATTTGAGATGCCATCAGTGATATTATCAATGACGTAATTTGACATGTCATTAGTGATGTAATATATGAAATCACAAGCAGTGCAAGGCAGGCATAAAATGTGAAATGTAAATAGAACATCGCTATTCCCAGGTTGAGAGGGAGTGTATGTTTTTGTTTGCTGAACCTGTTTTCTAGTGGTTGGATACAAGGCAGGGGGTCGGGCGCAATTACAGATGGGGGACTGGCCCCATCTCATAGTTGCCAACTGTCCCATTTTTGCAGGGACAGTCCCGACAAGTTGGAGACTGTCCCAGGTAATATTGTTGCAGAAACTGTTCCTCTTTATTACACGCTGGTACGCAAACAAGAACTTTCTATCTGCAGCAGCCCTGTGCTGCAAAGTGTCCCAGGATTTTTTTTTTCAAATGTTGGCAACTATGCCATCTGGCTACCCCAACACTAGAAACATTATGATTTTAACTAGCCTGAGGACTGTGCACAGGAGCAAATATGAGTAAACTTTGCCCAGTTTATATATTCAGGCAACTAGCAAATAAATGACTTGGGCTAATTGGGATATCTATTATATTCTCCATCTTTACCTTATCCCTCAAATATTTTCTCTCTACTGTAACTTTGCAGATCAAAATATTTCTTCTTTTCTGCTGATAAAATCTCACTGTCGGCACCACATGTCGTGCAAAACCAAATAGCAAAACTTGTAACTCACGAGATGCTCTCTCCCTTAAGGAGGAGCGCTACAGTGCAAGGTGCAAAACGTCAGCTGTGCGCCTTAGGCCATAACGAGGGAAAAACTCCTCTGCAGGCTGCCCTGTGATTGGATATGGCGCATGAGGGCGCGAGGATCAGTACTACTGGGAGTTGCATACTCTTCTCTGAGCCCCAGCTGTGGCGTGCGCGCGCCCCCTTCCCATCTTGATAATGTCCCTGACTGCACCGCAAGACCCACTCTGTTTCTTGGAGAGTCAGGGTGCGCCAGCCACATAGATAGGTAGAGCGCGAGCACTAGCCGCAGAGCAACGTGTCGCGCGCTCCCCTTTGGCCCTGCGTCGCGCCCTCGTTCACGCCGCTAGGGGAGGGGGGAAGCCACTGCAGCCTCACTGAGAGAGTGAAGAGGATTAAAAAAAAAAAAAAAAAAAAGTGCGCGTGTGAGTCTCGCGAGAGGGCGCGGGGTTTCACTATTGTGTTTACACTAATTATACCACAAGCACCAATAATCTGAACCGAACCGATCTGGATCAAGGCGGAGGAAGGTTCTGGAACACCCCCCACCCCCCCGCAGCCCGAGCGACCGGACCCCCCTCCCCTCAGCGGTCTCCGAAGGGAATATTTTAATATCGTTTTTTTTACATTTTTGTTTTTACTATTTTGGGGAAAACGATTTAATTTCGGAGGTTTTACATTTGTTTTAATTTCCGTGTCCTGGGGGCTTCGGCCCCCCCTCCTACCCCGCTTAGACGGGGACCAAAAACCACAGACTTCTCCTTCGACCCTCCTCCCCTTAACCCCGGAGACCCCGCGCTGGTGACCACCCCGCCCCCGTCAGGACGCATCGACACAGGAAAGGCCGGGGACCCGCGGCCTACGGACGCCCCGGGTCTCGCGTGAGGAGGCGGCCGTCAGAAGGGCATCGGTAGGCGGCTTAAGGAGTCAGGCGAGGCCGGGAACCCGCCCCGGGCCTGCGCTCCCAGGTCTTGATAGCGGCGCGAGGAGGAAGCGGTTGCCACGGGATCCAGGTAATGGAGGCAGGGAGGAGGAGAAAGAGGGGTTGATGGAGATACTGGGCGTGCGGAAAGTGGTGGATGCACTGCCTAAGGGGTGAGGGCACGCAAGGCCTATGAGGACGTGCAGATCTGTACAGGGTGCAACATCTATGTGCTAGGGAGAAGGATGGCAGGTCCTGGAAAGTGGTCGCAGTCATACTCTTGGGGCTTCGATGTTGTTGTAGGGGTAGAGGTGACAGTCAAGAAATGTCATGCTTGTGAAAGGCTGGGGAGGGAGATACCGGAGCGCCTGGATTCCTTAGCATTCACCAGGAATGTGTCCTGAATTGGCTGGCTGATAGGTGTCCCGGGATAGAGGGATCCCATCGTTTGATTTTCAAAGATGTACCTTGCTAGTTTTGTGTTGTTTCCGAAGTTTACTGTGTAGAGGATAAAGGGAACAATGAACAGCTTCTACGCCAGTTTTAGTTACTCTTTGGTTTACACGTAATATTTACTGTGTAGGAGCTGGAGACTACTGGACGAAATAACCGCTATGCGATCAATTTTTTTGGGAGCCTCCAACTACACTGTTTCCGTTGCCAAGAATAACCTTTGTGGAATTAAGTTACTTACTGTCTGGGAGGAAGAGTTAAATGCTTTTGAATTAGGACGGTAATGTAATACTTTTTTTTTTTAATAAAAGCTTTGGTATGTTATCACCTAGTTTTGACTCTTAAGGAGCAAACGACTTCCTTCATCGACAGTTCTTGTACTTGTGAACTTGTATCTTAAGCAGTTTTCAGACTGATGCATATTCGGTTGGCAGTTAAAAGATCGATGGATCTATATGGGTTTGGTGAGTCTCTGCCTGCTATCCTATAATTGCTTGTTGTCACTGTTGAGTGTGTGGCTGTACTTGTGCTGACCATGACAGTCTGCAGACTGAGCATCTTGGGGTGGCAGCTATAGGCAGATGTTAATGTGCCAGTTTTCTCACTAATGGACTTATGCTGTTAAGCATTTTTTGGCTGTTGTCTGACCCTCTGGTATTTGCCATTTTTGGCCTTATGGGTTGCCTCGCTGTAAGCAGCTATCCAGGCGATGGAAGACCACAACTGACAGTTAATTGCTAAGGCCTTCTGATGTTTACAACTCTTAGACCGATCAGCCCTCAGAATGAATAAATGAAATATTTATGTATTATGTGTCTGCAACTAAAGTGGTGATCTGTCATGACTCAAAACCGTTAAATGGGCTGGCATTGGCAGTTGTATCTGTGAAAACAGGAGCCTCGTCAGGTCCCCCAAGCCCAGGGTGCACAGCCAATAAATTGTCAGTTCAACAGAGTTACAAAAAAAATCTTCTGGTTTAATCTTTATTTTATCCATGTATAATCCAGTTTCATCCATTTATTTTACTCATTCCAACAATAACTTCCATGGTGCAGTTCAGGCGTTTCTTCAAAATACAAGGAGATTCACTATTCTTAATAACTCAAATGGGAAATGCTAGACCCAATGCATTTTGGGCGAAACTGCCCTTCCTCAGGGTTCACTATGATGAAAAAACCCTTCTTTTTAATACATGATAACCAACAACACCAAGCTCAAAATCACACATGCTGTTATAAAAAATGTTACTCCAGTGCTGTCATCTACCCTCCTCCACGTGCAGTCAGTGAGTTAAAATACTACTCTGCCCCATGCGTATGTTGAAAAACGACAATGTTTAAGCCTGCATAATTGGCAGTTGTATACCATCTTGAAGCTCTTAGGAGATTAGGAATCTGACATTACCTGTTTTGGGATCATAGTGGTCTTGCAATGGCAGTTCCTTAGGCTCTTGGACTGGTGTCCACCTGTGATTGGCAGCTCTTGAGCAGAAGGTTGTCATGGCTATCTGGCACTGACAATTTTACTGGCTAGCAAACTTGTGCTGGTGGTAGTTCACAGGTAGATGGCAGTCATAAATTGCAGTTCATAGCTGATCAATGCTTGGTTTTTGCAGTTCTCAATAATTCTGCTTATGTTTTCCTCAAGCTCATGTTCTTCTGGCATTGGCGGTTTTCTAACTGAAAGCCGCATTCTACTGTTAGCATTTGGTCTTCCGATCTGTGTCAGTTCTCGTTCTGATTAGCTCATCACATTTTTTTTTTAAGACCGATGGCCAGCTGTCTGAAAATTCCCAGGCTGAATAATGTAGTGTATGGAAATTCTCGCACTGATTAGCATCCGTTGTCTCTGATGGATAGTCTGGTATTGGTGGTATGTTTGGTGTGGCTGATGGGCTTTTTGTCATTGGCAGATCTTAGACTAGTGGTCTGTATTGTATTGAAATATTCCAGACTGATGGTTCTCTCATGTTGGCAGTTTTCTTCTCTGGCTATCCGTAAACTGACCGATAAACAGCTTATGTTGGCAGTTCTTGAGCAGTTGATAAGTCTTGGTTGGCTACATACTGGTAGGCATTTCGCACAGGCAATTCCCTGGTTTATATATGTCTGGCCTACGGCTGTCCAATGTTGTTAGCAGGTCTTGGGCTTATGGCATCTGTCAATAGCAATCTCTGGTGGATTGATCTACTTGAGAACTGTCAAAACCACAGTGCTGTCACAAGGCTAGAGCTCCTAAGGGTGCCTTTCACCTCATGTTTGGATAGGCTTACTACAGGCAGGAAAGGGAGATGGGTGTCTGACACATCTCCTCTGTGGGGTGAGGGGGCGGTACTGGCAGTTTGTGGGTTGAGTGTGGGGTTCTTTTTAGCAGTTCTGGACTAGTTCTATACTTGCCATTTCCGAGGGTGACGAAAATCGGGTGCCTAGCCATGGCAGTTAGATTTTTTTTTTTTAAATTGTCATAGACTTAAGGAAGGGACTTGGGTTAGCTTTATTGTAATTGTTCGGGTTAAGTTGTATGTTAGGGTTTAGGTATGGCTCGGTGTTAGTGTCAATTTCGATAAACGAGAAATTTCAAGTTTGATTCCCATTAAACATTTAGCACCACAAAAAAAGGGTTACAAAAATAAGTGCAATAGATCATAAAAAGTTATTCTAAAAATACAAAAAACCAGTGACACAATCTCTTATCAGGTTTAAGTTAATTTGTACAGTGACAGTCCTATTCATGTCATTACATTCATTGCATAGAAGAGTACCTCGTACCAAGCAATAACTATAAACTAGTTGTGCTCCATGCTTTATGTAGAAAATAGCAACGCACAAAGGCTATTAGAATTAATGTCTTATTTCGACGTAGGGAAAGTTTTCGTATTATTCAAAACCACCAAGCTTCAGAAAGCTAGCACAAGCAGTTTCATCCTATGTTTTCGATGAACTGAGCAAAATAATAAAACGTGTGCTTCTGATATGACAATTTTCTCTCAATAAATGCCTCTTTTTTATGTCATTGTATTGCAAGAGTATGAGTTGTAAAATACCCAATCCAAACTCCAAGACTTTGCAAACTGTGGTTAACATTGCCCAAATACCTTGAAAAACCTACAATTCAGAAGTGGACGAGGGGAATGGACTTATACATGACAGCTGAGCAAACCACGTATCGTAGCAAGGGGTGTCCCAAAAAATTCCACAGGATTTGGGACCTGTGGAGACGACATTTTGGGCTGGACTTGGGAGACGACACAACATTCCGTAACACACACAACACAGGAGAGACCCTTAAGGGGGCCTGAGGGAGGACCACCCTAGAGGAAATACTTGGTGGCCAACTACTATTGTTCCCTAGACCCAAATGATGCCGTATAACGGACATGCGAAGACACTGGTGGCGAACATAAACCTGCATGAATCAAAGTTGCTATGTTGATGACGACCAAGTTTCTTATTGTATGCGATCGCTTATTGCAGTTTTACTGTTTAAGACGTGCTTTGCTAATTGTTCAATCAGAAAATAAAATTAAATAAATAAAAAAAACATTGCCCAAATACCAGTCGAAGCAAGATACACATTTAAAACTTAGACATTCCTCAATGAGGCTGCCAGATTATCCTTCTTGTGTACTATATTCTGTGTATTCCCAGTTAAACTTTTTTGATGGATTAATGTGGTGATAGCTGCTGGATTATTCTAATAATGCTAAAGACATAAATACTCAATGGATACATATATATTTGAAAACCAGAGAAATCTATTTGAATTTCTGATTTTTATGATATCTTGAAGCGCTGCCCTTGATAGTCCGAATACTGTATTTGACCAAAGGCGGGACAGTAATAATAAAGGATTTAGCCCTAATTTTTTTTTTTTTTTAATAACCAATTTCATTGAAAGTTTTGCGGCAAAACACAGCATAGCACGGTGTAAGATTTGGTCAACGTACAAGCTTAGCCCTAATTTTAGGGCCAAAGAAACAGACTCAGTGCGAGTCTCAGCACTAGTTAAAACAATTCTCAGCCACTCTTAACTTTGTAAATGAGCATAATCCCAAATGCTTGACATTGTAGAAATGGCTAACTGAGCCAGTGATATGTATTCCCCTTAAGAGGTGAAATTGCAGTAGGTGTCCATCCTTTGGGCAAATTTCAGAGTGACATAAGCCTCTTGTAGCCGTACAAGACTAACCCCTTTAGTCTTCAACACAAGAAGCATTTGGGGCTAAGTAAATGTCAAGTAATCAAGATCGGGGACCCTTTCCAATAAGGTGAGGTAGTGGTAGGTTATAATTTAAAAAAAAAACAACTTTATTTGTCATTTTATATAAAAAGTGACAGCAATAAAGAAAAGTAAAATCGGCAGCAACGTAACAAGGAAGTGTACACACACAGCTGGGCCAAACAGTGCCCACATTAATTGCCTATTTATAACAATCGGATACGAGAAGGGAATTCACAACTCATTATAACATCATGAGCAGCATTCCAGGGCAGCAACATCCAGTACTGTACCACCCGACCCACAGTCTCGTATTTCCACCATGATTAGCCCTCACTACCAGAGGAAGCGCCCTGCCCCTTACTCCCCAGGTCCAAGAACTATTGGCAGAGAATCCTCCATATTTCTAAATCAACAGGAAGTTTGTCAACAGTTCTAACTCGATTCATATGTCTCCTCAGCCGCTGCCCATTCTGAAACATTTCTAATCCACAGTTCCACCGTGGGAGCCATAACCTCAATCTAGGTGATGGCAATGCGCCTCCTTGCCAGTACAAGAGCTGATTGCATAAAGCGAATTGTCATTTGTCGTTTCTTGGGGAGCACAAGTAAACCTAACAGACACAATTGTGGTGAAAGTTTACAAGTCAGGGAGGCAGCCCGGTTCAAACATACCAACACCCTCTCCCAGAAGTCTTGTACCTTCCCGCAATCCCACACAAAATGCATAAAATCTGCACCCTCTGCCGCACACCGGGGACAAGACGAGCCGTGCATCAAATTTTGTTTAGTCTCACCGGTGTCACATAGGTATACGATGCATAAAGTTAAAGTGAATCTATCGGAACCGAGCATTACTGGACACTGTCTGCAACAATTCACACATCCTAGCCCAGTCCACATCAGAGACAGGGGTCCCCACATTCGCCTACCAAACATTCCGCACCCTCAGCGGTCCCTGAATAGTGTCAGCCTGCAGCGCCTTATAAAGCAAAGTGGTAGGCCATAGTTAGGTTAGAGTACAGAACATAATGGAATTAATTATAAGGACAGTGTTAGGTGGTTGGGGTTATTGTACTCCTAAAACAGAATTTAGTATTTGAGAAACGGAAAACATTTTCAACTTTTGACTTTCAAGCTAATTACCAATTTCCTGAAATGCATTTAATTTTGAAGCTTACCTTTCTAAGTTTTTGATTCAAACATTTGGCTTTTTTAACTTTAAATTTCCAACTTTCAACTTCGATACATTCTTTGCCTAATCATTAATATCATGATCCCTAGCACAGAACTTGACTGAAGTCTGTCTTTAGACGTGGCATGACAGTTGCAGGTAGCATTGACAGTCCTTGTGGCTAGGTTTACGTACGTGGTGTTGATCATAAATATGCTGGAGGCTACATGGGGAAAGAGTTTTGATAAATAGTTTTAGTCCTTTTTATTTTTTTCCTGAGGTTAGTGTAACTTTTATAACTATTTTTGAATGGATAAAGGTAAAGTTGACCTTTTGTGATAGAGGACATGGAGCATGCCATCACCCATATGTTTTTAGACACTTTACTGACAACCTGCAGGTTTTTGTTCTGTTAAATGGAGAATATACATCTTTTCAACGTTTTAATTTCAACAAGTTAGCTTTACGCTGCAGCCCTGGCAGGAGTGACAGAGTATATGCAAGCACAGAAAAGGGCATTTCAGATCTACTACACACAGTAAGAACATTGTAATAGACATTTATTTGCTGAGGTATAGGGATTGGTTAGTGTGGTACTGGTGCAATTTTTCTTCTAAGCCCTAAGGGGATAGTGGAGTCCTAGGCACTTTGTAATTTTTGTAGTACACTTGTTAGGGCGAGCCTGGGCAGCGCATGTGCTGCTGCGAGGCATGCAGTATGACTTTGAAGCCCCGCCCACTCTCCGCCCATATTTTTAATTGCCTTGTGTCATTGACCTTCGTAAATGCTGGCTTCCGAGTCGTTATTAGGCTTGTTAGTCCCTCCTTGGTACCGCCTTGTCTGCATTTGTTACCTCCCATAACGACTGGACCGTTTACTGGTGTTGTTACATGGTCTGCTTTATAAGTCGGTGAGCACTATTTTATTTAATGCTCTTCCCCTATTCTACCCACTACCTCGCAGCACGCCACCCGCTTTTATTTTAAATTTTACTAATGGCAGTCCGCTTTAACTATAGCAGCCGCGTTTTTTATTTTATTTATTTTAGCAGCGCGGTGCGCATTTAGCGGCCGCGCTTACTTATTTTGTTTACTAGCGCCCATGCGGTGCTTTCACATTCATAGAGGCTGCACCCCTTTCTTTACACTAACCGTGTCAAAAGAAAGGTACACAGCCGACATTAAAGTGAACGCGTGGCATGGGCGCTTTTACCCAAAAAAAACATCTGTTTGTCAACTTGACAAATAAATGCTTTTTTTTGTCAAAGCCCCCATGCCACGGTTTCACTTTAATCTCAGACACGCCTTTTTCTTTAGACGCGGCTTGTCTAAAGAAAGGGTCACGGCCTTCATGAATGTGAAAGCGCCACATGGGCGACAGTAATAAAACAAATATTTGCAATGCAATAGGTCTCGCATTTGCGAGAGTTTAAGCGATTGCATTGCCAATAGCTTAAACTCTCGTTAGTGCAAGACCTATTGCATTGCAAATGCTTGTTTTTTAAGTTATATGAACACCTAAACCAAAATCAGGAAACTGAGAAGCTTGAACAAAATTATAAGTCAACCATATTTTTTGAGGGTGGCAAGAGAGAGGATTGGACCCTACAAATGAACATGTGGAACAGGGTAAGAGGTTTCCGGGAAGGCACCATGCAAAATGAGCGGCAATGGTGATAAATATAGTGAAACAAATTGAGGTAATAATTTCTCTGTTTTCACCTGCATCCTCTTTGGAAGGCTATTCTTTTATGAATGGAAAGTCAATGAAATGCTCCAAGATGGCAGGAAGTGTGTTTATATTTCTTGGCCCCCACAACCATAGTTGATTCTGAATTTGCTGTGAACAGCAGATAATCTGAGTGTGAAGTAGGTTGCAATGGTCAAATCTGGTCAAATGATGATGAGTCCACGTTAATTTCAGTTTTGTTTACTAATCTGGGTTGCGGAAAACAAGCATTCGAAACTGTTTGTATCCGGAGTGCTTTAGACATTGTATTGATGTTCGAGTCCCTAAATCAGCATTAACAGTCAAGATTAATTCCTAACACTTTGCTATGAAGAAATGTTTTTGGTTGCACTTTAACCGCGGCGGCAATTCCGCGGCGGTGCAGCAGTTTAGCGGAGTGGGCGGGGCCGCGGCGGCCAACGGACGTGCGCAGCACTACGGAGGTAGTGTTTGCGACGGCCGTTGGCCGACGAACGCAGCAAACTAGCTCATTAATGGCAGTTGAGGTAGCAGATGAAGTGTGGTCATCATTGTCAAAGTCTTCAGCTTCTTTCTTTGCTTGTTGCCAAATTGCAGAACCCCTGGGATCTCCTAAAAACAATTGTTTAGAATTGCATGTTAAAAGTGCTGGAGCATTGAACATCTATTTATTATTCATCCCATTAGTGTGGCGGTCTGCTTACGCAGCAGACAAGTAAATACTTGTATTGTTCTTTATTTTGTCTAATACAAACTGAAGAGGCCTAGTATGTAGCAATGGGCTTCATTTTAGTGACTAGCCAATCAATTTTATCATGCACATTTTTTGTGCCCATTTTAAGCCCTTTTCCTTGAAGTATGAGTGTGCAGCCCAAAATTGTGTGAACATAACATTGTAATTTTTTTACTTGTTCTCCAGCAGAAGCAATTGAAAAAACTCAAGCATGATACTAATATACAAAAACAATTTCCTATAGAGCCAAGAAATCAGTTTGCCTAATCTGATAAATTCAATATGTTCCAGGTTTTCTCACTATTTTGCCAATTTATTTATTGTCTGTTTTAAGGGGGAGCACACCTGGTCCATCTTAATAGGATCCTCTTTTGGAGATTTACGAACTACATTTTAGTGACAGGAACTATATTTTGATTTGTTTAACAATGACGTCAATCTGAAATAGGCAATGCAACACAGAATTCGTACCGTTATATTTTTAAATATGGAATTGTATGCAAGTGGCAATTTGGAGAAAGTTTGTCATTTAGACCTAGAACCCAAATTCAGTATTAGAAGTCTTCTGTGGTGTTCCTCCCCATCACTCCCTCCACCCCCCCACCAAAAAATGTAATACCTTTTTGGCCAAAAGCTTAGGAGAAAATCTGTTAAAGATGATGACTTCTAGACCTCCTGATAGGAAGTGTAAACCACATTCAGCAAGAACTGTTGCAGTGAAAATGGTTTTGAGAAATTCTAGGTGCAGAATTCAAAGAGATAATGGGAATATCTTGTTCATGATATCTGAAAGACAGTATCATGTCACTTTTGACATTGGATTTAACCTCACTCAATCTTGAGGGTAAGGATCTTGAAGAATAAACACTTGGTATTTACTGAGTGAAAACACCATTCCTAAGAGGCATTACAGACCAACTGAAAACCTTATTAGCTAAACATGTTGTAGGCTTCCAAAAATGTAGGTATTGCTGCTCTTGCAGTTTTTTATGAAGGATAGACTTCATATTCAATAAGTCCTAAATCTAAGATTACAAACGTAACATTTTCTTGTGTATGTTACTAGTTATGTGGGTAGCACATAAAACAGTTAAGATGACTAATTCTACAGTATGTAGGAGCTATAAAGAACCTAAATCAAAGCTATTCCTTGCCAGCACACTGTGGGAAGGTACCTAACTCTGAAACAAATATCCAGTTCACATTCCATGCCCTTGGGACAATCAAACACTATAGCAAAGAGGGTGACTGAACATTGTAGGGCAGAGGTACTCTGGATCCTCAAGTTGCATGTTGTGAGGACGGGACATAATGTGGATAATGAACTTAAATACAATATAGGGAATGAAATCTGAGTATTATCTGATGGTTTTTATACATTTTTCGCAGATAAGTTCACATATATAATTTTGAGATTTTAGTGTATGAATTTACATTGAATAAACAAGTGGATATGCTATCATAAGGAATAGATTATGTTCAAATTTTAGATTTGCTTTAGGAGCACTTAAAGATTTACAATTCAATATATTATGGTGTCAAAATCAAACTTTTCTTTCTTTGTAGCATCATTGATCCAGTTACCATGTAATTTATACATTCAAGAACATAAGCTAAATGCAGATATATTTATATTAATGCTGTTCAAGAAGATGCCTGTTGGTATTTTTCTCCCTTCCACTTCTTTTACAAACTGTTCGATTAGGCAGCTGACCAGTGCATAGATGCAAATTTCCCTGTGTATAGTTCTCCTTTCTAAGTTTTAATACTTGGGATACTGACTAATAATGTATCTTGCTAAATTACCGTGGGTGAACGTCTGGTATTACTTGAACATTTTACATGTTACATAAATTAACATATGTATCAACCAGTCATAACCATAGCACTCTTCTTTCACCTAGTTGAGATTTGTGTCTTTTTCTGTACCCATCATGACTGCTGGTCAGCTGATGAGATCTCAGAATTTCAGATGCCACTATTGGTAATTTGAACATTAGGTAATTTGAATACCATTAGACAAATTACTGATTATGCAGTCTATACTTGACGCGTGTTGACTACTTTGGCTCTACAAAAGAAGATGGCAGCCACATTCTATTGATTGGGTTTGGAATGAATTTGCTTCTGGTCATGTACAGTTTCTGACAGGTAATTAAAGTATTTTGTTTCCATACATCTCTCATTGGTCCACTTGTTCTTGAGGGGATATTCACCGTTAGTAGATTTAAACGTAGTCCCTATTTATGGTCTTGAACTTAATATGGTATGTTTAACATCAATGTTATTTGTACACTTTGCATACTGTTCTACGATATTAAAATGTCAGCTGTATTTTTCCCTTTCATATCTCTCTGGTAATGGGTTTACTGCCCTTCCAATATGTGCAGATATAGCTTAGAACTTAAAAGGGTTGGGAAATACTTAACCCCCCGCGCCATGCTGTTTCTCAATTCTGTTGCTTCTGTATGTGTGTGTGATGGCCTTCCTCGCTGTCATCCCTATTTTGTATGGTGATGTCTTTGACTGTTATCGTTATGGGTAGTCTTTATTTGACAATCACCAAAGGAGTTCTTTTTGGCAGACAAATACATATTAAAGTTTATGCTCCCGCATGGTAAAGGACTCTTCTTTATGTGTGAAAGACTGGAAGTGATAATGATTTGGAAAGCAAAGGTGTTGGGGAACAGAATAAATGGATTACTTTTTCATGAGTGTCATGGAGGCACATGTCAACATTCCTTATTTTTTTGACTATTGACTTGCTTGGGTGACATTTATATACAAGTTCCTTTTTTAGGTCGAGCCTAGCGCAGGGCATGCGCTGCACTAGGAAATCGACCTCTTGGAATCACTTCAGCTTTCTTCAGGTTTAGTAGAAGCTCGTGCGCGTGGTGCTCACATGCGATTGGCCTTTGCGTCTGGCTTCAGCACGCAATTGGCCAAAGGCGTGTGGATGTCCCAGCTTCTTTTGAAAGGTTTACTCCCAGAGAGTTTTGCTCTCGGGAGCCAGCAGCGGCGCGCAGGGGCCATCTGTTTTGGGTCAGGTTTCATGCACGTCTCCTCCACCCCACCTCCACAAGAATGCGCGTCGCTTTATCTTTCGCGGCAGCGGGGCCGCGCTTGTTTTCTTTTCATTCCGAGGCTTGTTGTTCTGCTTGTTTTCTTTGCAAGGTCGGTTTCACTTATTCACACGCTGGTTCGTGTTTCTGCTGTCACGTTAAAACCATTTGTTGTATGTTTCCCTGCTGGGTGTTATCATAGCAGGGCGAACATTGTGCATATCCATTACCATTAGTCTTTTCAGAGAAACCTTTTTGTGCAAAAGGAACAGAAGTTTACTCGAACGTTGTAACCACAGATAGTGCTGCAGAAGGAAAACACTGGAAACCTATCAACGCTCATTGAAAGCAGGGATGGAATTAAAATGCCAACGCCATGAATACCAAATATATTTCTTTCTGTTTTTCAATCATTCGCCCGTCATCAGCAGTTTATCCATACATGCATGCTCTATTCACGGATCCATTTGCTCACACATTCGTGCATCTTCATCACTGCATGTAGGGCTGTTGGCTGAGAGAGAGAGCGCTCGCGCCTCTGCCTTGAGCTGCATATTTGTTGGTCCGTGTATGCGCGGACCCTCCATATGTATGTTGCGTGACTATTTCTTTCTGTGTGTGAAATGTACAGCTGCCCTTCAGTTTCTCACACGTGGGTATTCCCAACAAACCACTGGGGTCCTAGCCTCCTGCGTCATCCTCATCTGGACGGGTCTGGCAAAGCAGGAGGGGACTGAGCTCAACACGAGGTCCACTGAATGAAGACCGACTCTTTGACCTTTCAGTGACACCTGCACCATTAGCACGTGAACTGCCGCAGTCCTTCAGGAGCTCATCTCTGGCTATGACGCACAACTCAAAACTTTTCCCACATTTAACAGAGCCCCCCCTAGCGGAGCTTCAGATCCCGGGTTCAAGTTCCTGCCCGTGTCCCTAGTGTACGGCAAGAGTGCAGTGAGGCCCCACCAGTGGCTACTGTGCGCTATGTACACCACAATTGCCACTTTTCACCTTTCTCAACGCTTGTTCCTGTTGCAGTGTTCCCTGAAATCATATCCTGCTAATAAATGAGTTGGCCTCGTACACAACAATAGCAGTGAAACTCTAAAGACATTTAACAAAATATGGAACTGTTTTATTATTTAGAAAGGTAAAACGGATTGCCGATTTGTATTTGTAATATTCATGGGCATCTACAGATAGCACAGCGAGTTTTGCCACGTGGTCTGGGCTCATCTTTCTGTGGTGTAAACCGATTCTCTCCTGTGATAGAATGTTTGTAGCGCCCTCTTGTGGGAGAAGTCCTGCAACTCCACCCGCACCCTAGGCTTTGGAATAGTCCCCGGATAACACATTTTGTGCAAAAGGTTGTTTAATGGATAATCCGCCCAAACATGAAAAATAAATTTATACACCCGGTTGTAACTGTTTGCAAGTTGGCAAAAGATAGCACGGCTCACTTTGAATTGTGCGCTAGAGCAAAATCCATTGTGGATACTAACACTAGCGGAGCCGCTAGTATTGCATCTTTGAACCGCGTTACCCTGAAGAGCAGCCCTATTTAACCCCGGGCCTGGTCCCTGTGTAACCGGGGCAGAAGCGAGCAGACTTTGCTCCACTCCATGTCGATTCATGATTTCTACACCACGTCAAGCTTCGAGGAAACTGACTAGTGAAAAGCTGACGCGTCTCTCTTTATTATAAGCCACTTTTTTCATGTAAACGACTTCTAACATTGCGAATCTGGTCAATGAAAAACCTTACGTTTCAGGAATAGAAGTGCCTGGTTTCTTTTAAACAATATGTGCCCAGAGTGCAGGCGTTTTAGTGGCGCGCTCACTCTACTCTGCAAAGCTGTTTCCTACTGAAGCATGGGAGAACCAAAGATGAGCTGTACTCTGTAATTGAACAGCATTTTTGTGCTTTTTTTGTTACATCAGTTAACAAGCATTGGCATAGCCAATAGGTCTCGCTTTTGGGACCTTATAAGTATTTAGTTATGCAGCACAATATCCTTGGTGCAACAACATCAACTGTTGCATGGCTAAACACAGGTCCCAAAGGACAGACCTATTGGCTATGCCAATGCTTGTTATTGTTTCCATCTTTAAATTTTTTTTTTTTTTTATAACTTTGTTTATTGGCATTTTTAGTTTCAAGAACATAACACGTACAGTATGTAATAGGCATTGCAGGTACATTGCATGACTACTTTGCTACAGTGCAATTATAAAAGCTAGATCGGCTGGACACCTTACATAGTAGATTTGTTATGTAAGATAGGGATACAATACTACACAATGAGCATGGTGGTGATCCCCCTCATTAGTCTGCGACCCAACGGCCGCAGCGGGCCTGTTAGTCTATGCATGTGATTCATTTTCTTCCATGTCGCTAGCAGTTGTCCGTAGCAGGTAATTCATGAGGGGTTCCCAAATGTCACATGGTTTAGAGCGTGGCGGGAGCAACTCGGCGTATATATTATTTTGCTCCTGGCAGTAAGTTAGATCCGTCAGCCATTCCCTAAATTTGGGCGCCCTGCCCCTCCCCCATCTACATGCAATCTTTCGCTTTGTAATGAGCAGGCCCACAGCTAGTAAGCGTTTGATTCAGCCTCTATACCTGGGCAAGTATCCCAGGAGACTCATCTCGGGTGTTAGGACCATCTGATCCCCAACCATGTCCCGCAGGGCCGCTTCCACCTCTGCCCAGTAAGCGCTATGGACCCACATTCCCATGCAAGATGTAAAAACCCCGCTCCCTCTTGCTTACAGCGGTCACATTTGTCGTTATTGCGCAGTTGGAGCCTGTGCATTCTTACAGGGGTATAGTACATTCTGTGTATGAATTTAAAATGTATTATTCTAAATCTGCTGCTCGCTGTGATGCGTTCCGTTTGCTGGCAGCAATATGTCCAGGCCTCGTCCGTTATCTGATAGCCTAATTCTGCCTCCCACCCCATCTTCGCTTTCAGGGTGTTGTGTGTGTCCCTGCCCCTATGGTTACCCTGTATATACGGGACACTGCGTGAAGCGCCCTAGCTTGTAACAGTTGATGCAATGGAAGCAATGTAGGGGGTTCCTCAGAGAACGCAGGAGTGGCAGCTTTAACATCCTGTCTTAGGCGTATGTATAGGAATCGCTCCATGGTTGTGGGGGAACGGTCCCCAAAAAACCTATCTGCTCCTTTGAATTGCCCGAGTTCATACATATCCCCCCAGGTGTGGACGCCATAGGTGAGGAGCATACGCTTGCAGATACCTTCCTGTGTGACGGGTACACCCTGTTGGTCCCGGAGGGGAAGCAGCGGGGAGTATAGCATGGGAATTTGGGACCGCTTAGCGAGAGCTCGCCACGCGTTATTAGTGCAGGCTACCGTTGACCTTCGTCCTCCAACTGTCTTATCAGTTCCCAGAAATCCTGTTATGGGGATTGGCGCCATATACCCCTGTTCCACCGCTAGGTGCGTCATGAAAGGCGGAGGCTCAAACCAGTACGCGGCATAGTGTGCCTGAGCGCTGAGATAGTAAAGTTCAGGATCGGGTGCTTCAAACCCACCCTGGGCGAACAACAGTATAAGGGTGCTCCACTTTATCCGCAGCTGTTTCCTGCCCCATGCCAGACGGATGAGTTGGCTCTTAAGTCTTGTGAAAAAGGGGCGGCCTGGGTTGAAGGGGATGTTCATGAACAGATATAAAAATTTGGGCATGATAACCATTTTCATTAAGGCTACTCGGCCCGCTAGGGAAAGCTGTAGGGCTATCCACCTAGCAATCGAGTCCTCCACGTTGTTAAGGACCTTCCCGTAATTTGCTCTCATTAGCCCCTCCTTATCTTTGACTATGGTTATGCCAAGATACCGGACCTCATCATCGCACCACTGTAGCGGGTAGTCCATCGGAAAGGGAGTGGTGCACCAGGTGAGCGGCATTACCTGAGACTTGCCCCAATTTATGGTAATGCCCGAGAAGACCCCAAATTTTATTATTTCGCGAATCATGGCATTCAATCCTTCTTCAGGATTACGCATATAAAGCGTGATGTCATCCGCGTACAGCGAGATTAAGATTGGCCTTGTGGGGTAGTCCAGCGCATACCTCTTGTGCTGCCGGAGCATGGCAGCCAGTGGCTCCATTGCTATCGCAAATAGCAGGGGTGAGAGGGGACACCCCTGCTGCGTGCCTCTGGAAATGCTGATGGCTGGGGAGCGCTCCCCATTCAGGAACAGGGTGGCACAGGGGTGATGGTACAGCAGCTTGATCCACAAGAGGAACCCGGGAGGGAACCCCATATGCGTCAACACTGTGAACAAGTAACCCCATTCCAGGGAATCGAACGCCTTGGTGGCGTCTAGAAAGACGGCCACTGCCTGGTCTTCCTGGTCAATCTCATGCATAATAGAGAATAGAGTCTGTAAGTTGTGCGATGTGGACCGACCAGGTATAAAGCCCGCTTGGTCTGGCCTGATCAGGTTGCCCATCTATAGCGTAAGTCTATTGGCCAACACCTTTGCCAATATCTTCACATCGCAGTTTATTAGGGACAGCGGCCTATATGAGTCGGTAGTCAGGGGTCTTTCCCGGCTTCAGTAGCGAAACCAGCATCGCTTCTCGCATGGAGGGCAGAAGTATCCCCGTTTCGGCCGCTTCTTCATATATCGATTTCAGGAAGGGGGCGAGCGTATCTATGTAGGTCTTATAAAATTCTATAGTGAGGCCGTCAGGCCCCGGCGCCTTCCCGCTCTTTAACTGCATGATGGCTCCCCTTATTTCTTCCACTTCAATGTCGGCCGCTAGGAATTCCCGCTGCCCCTTACTGAGCCAAGCGAGTTCTATCTACTGCAAATATTGCGCTGTCTCGTCTTGTTGCACAAGACGTGTATAGCGATTGATAGTGAGCCGTAAAAACCGCCATTATCGCCGAGTGTCCTGGTGCACCTCGCCCTCCCCATCGCGGATAGCTAACACATGGTTCGCTGCTTTTGGCGGCCTGATAGTCTCTGCAAACGCTTTGCCAGGGCGTTCCCCTTCACCATACCGACGAGCTATGTGGTATTTGCTGCAAAAAAAAGCACTCCCCTTTTTGCTTCGGCATGGTATTCCGTAAGTAACTTGCGTCCTCTGGCCAGTGCGGGGCCCTTGCGCGCTACGTGTGCGTTTGTTTCCTACTGTTGAATCTGGCGTTCTAATCGAGCGATAGTTGCTCGGATGTCTTTAAGAATCCCCCCTGCTTTGGCTATACAAAATCCCCTAACAGTAACCTTCAGCGCCTCCCAGACAGTGGCCAAGGTGGGGACAGAATCTATGTTGAGCCGTAGGAATTCCTGTAGCGCCTCCCCCATTTCTGCCTTAAACGCCGTATCTAAGAGCATTGTGGGCTGTAAATGCCACACCTTGGGTTCGGGCGACATACCAGGAGGGGTCAGCTGCAGCAGCACTGGGGAGTGATCGGAGTAGGTACACGCCAAGTGGCGCATGGACAGGGCATGTATCGCTATGTCTTGTGAGGTGAGCCACATGTCTAACCGAGACCAATTATTGTGTACTGCCGAGTGGAACGTCCCTTCCCTTTGTGTGGGGTGGTGATGCCGCCAGACATCCACCAGCAGATTATCGGCTATTATTTGCTGGAGTTGGCGCTGGGCTCTGGTGTAATGGTGCGGCAATGGATGGGAGCGATCGCATGCCTGGTGGAGCGTTAAGTTAAAATCTCCCCCCCCCCCCCCCCATAGGAGGTGGGTCGAGCCTATGCTCACTATTTGTGCCCATAGTTTAATAAAAATAATCCTCGTCGTGCACATTGGGCCCATAGCTGCTTACTAATGTGACTGATATTGACGCCAGCCTGCCCCAAGTCATGCGGGTCAAGTATAGAGCCCTCTTCTTCTATATAAGGCACCGTTCTTTTAATTAGAATAGCCGTGCCTCTCGAGTAGGCTGAGTACGAGGAAAAGTATCTATGGGAGGCCCACCTGGTCGCGAACTGAGGCTGCTGTGTAGGGAGGGTATGTGTTTCCTGCAACATAGCTATGCTTACATGATGCCTGTTCAGGTAGGCCAATATGTGTCGTTTTTTTCTGGGGTCCCCCAGCCCTCTAACATTCCAAGTCAGGAGTCCCACTTGCGCAGTAGTGTTAGCTCGTTGTTCCTCACCTGCCATCTACTAGTGCCGATGAGGCGTATGTGTACTGCCGACTTGTGTCCATTTCTAAGTGTTTTCTGCACATGGGTAGCCTAAAATCCATTGAAATCCTAGCAATGCCTTCTTTGGTACCCCCACAGTCCCCCCCTCCCCCCCCCCCACAGCGGCGACCCCAACTTGCTGTGTACAGTCCCCACCCTCTTAAACCCTCCCGGTAGATCTAAAAGAACCTGTTCAGCTGTCTGCGCAGCAACCCCATGTTGGTGGTGTGCGGTCCGTGCTATGTGCTTATAGTATGCCAGCGGCCTAGGTGGATAGGGGAGTGCTAGCACGTAGACGTATACAATGTGAGTGACGGAGTGAGTCTGTGCCACAGGGTTGCCGGTAAACAACAAAATCAACTTTCCCACAACAAATGAAGAAAGGTAACTTCGTAAGAAAAACATTCCCCACTACCGGAGGAAAGGGGAGCTCCCTTGGAGGTGTGTGTCCTAGGGGGCGTGGCAGCACCTCCTGCACAGTTGTGGCGTGCAGAAGGGGGCCCCGGAATGCAGGCCTAATGTCCGGTAGGTATCTCACTGTCTTTAAACAATCTGGTGACGGGTCGGAGGGTCACATAGTGCAGTCATGGAGCGCCACCCGCCAGTAAGGCCAGCGCCTGTGCAGACGGAGTCCACTAACAAGCCTGTCGAAGGTATCTGTCTAGACCCCGCATATTGTTTTCAGTCTTCCTCGTGATGCGTTGGGTCTTCTCCACTGCCCGAAGCGGAGCGCTCTGCTCTCTTGGCAGCCTGCACCGTCGTTTTGAAGAATTCCGTTGCCTGTTGTGGTGTATTGCAGATATGGTGCTTGCCGTCGTAGCTGAGCCGCAAGTGTGCGGGGTAGAGCATGGTGTCGTAATGAGCCAGGAAACGCCAGGTAAGTCGTAGTAGCACTTATTCAAGTAGAATACAGCTGAGTCATCAAGCAGAGCAGCAGCAGAGGTTACAACAGGCACCAACTGACACAGCTGGAACTCTAGGTGCAGAACCCTCACGCGGTGAGGTTCTGAGCCAAGGACATTCCAAAACAAGCACAGACTACTACATAGGTCTTCCCTTAAAACAAAAAACGAAAGGAAACTTAAAAAGAAGATAAAGAAGGAAGACAACAATTGAAGGTACCTGTGAAAAGAAGAGACGGTTAAACAGAATAACAACAAGGCAATACCTGTAAAAGAAAGAAAAGGTTAAGCAGAATAACAACAACAAAACTACACCTGAGGGGAAAAGAACTACAAAAGAAACAGGTTAGACTCTATAACGAGGAGGTACAATCTTAACTCGAGCACTGAGTCTCAAAGCAGGCTGGCCCACACAATCTAAACTCCTCTCACCACTCTCACTTCCAACATCCTCGCCAAGAGAACGACACTTCACCAAGAAACACTTGTTCCACCACTGTCCATTGATAAGTTTCACTGAACTCCCTTTCACATCCACAACTTTGACAGGGGGACCAAACTTGGAAGAGCCCTTCCTCACATGGACAGGTTTCTTCACACGGACGTGATCGCCCAAACATATCTCCACGCCTTTAACATTCTTCTTGGAGTCAAAGTAAGTTTTCTGCTTACTTTGAGTCAAACTTGCATGACCCCTCACACTGTCATCGGACCACTGTCTACCTTTGACCCACTTGCTCATCCAAGTAGGACAAAAAGCAGTGGCGGCTCTCCGACCACATAACTCAAAAGGTGAAACACCCGTGGTTGAATGTGGTGTGATACGGTAAAACCAAAGCATGCTTCTCACAGAATTGGCAACAACACACTTGTTGGCAAGAGCCCACTGTATGCACTCCCCTAGCACCCTGTTCATACGCTCAACTAGACCATTGGTCTGGGGGTGGTACAGTGAACTTCTGAGGTGCTTGACACCACAAGTGTGAAGGAAATCCTCAACCTCACTGGCGACAAACTGGGCACCATTGTCCGTCACAAGAAACTCGGGAAAACCTTCCTTCATGAATACATCATTTAGGAACTCGACAACAGTTCTAGAACTCACTTCCCTCACAAACCTAACCTCTGGCCACTTGGAGTAGTAGTCCATTAGGACTAAAGCAAACTTAGATGATGGATCAAGGGCATGGAAAGGACCTACAATATCAAGCCCCAGCTTCACCTAGGGTGCAGACGGCAACTCAACAGGAGAAAGAGGGGGAGTACGCAATTTTGCAGTTTTGTCACAGCTAGAACAAATCACGCATGACTTGACAATTTCATCCACTTCCCTGTCAATGGAAGGCCACCAGAAAGATAGACTCACCCTTTTTTTTGTCATAGTGGCACCTAAATGTCCCTCATGCGCATGCCTGATTAAGGCAGTTCTCAAACTAAGAGGGGGAACAAGCTTGTCACCTCTCAGTAACAAACCATCCTCAATGGTTAATTCATCTGCCACCTGCAGAAACGTTTTGTATTAAAAATTCAGGTTCCTCTCCTTGGGCCATTCTCTCTCGACATACTTCATGACCAAAGCCAAGGAAACATCGGCGCTAAGGGCCTGACGCCATTCACATTCAGAAACTGCACCCAACTGTGGAAGAACAACTGCAGCCACAATGAACTCCTCTTTGTCCTCCTCACCCATGATTGATTCAGCTTCAACAACATCAGAGGAACGTGAGAGGTAATCTGCGCACCCATTCTTGCTCCCGGGAATGTACTCGGCACAAAAATCAAACTGGAGAAGTTTGGAAGAGAGACGTGCAATCCTAGGAGTGAAACTCCTGACGTTCTTCCCACTAAGAATGAAAACTAAGGGCTTGTGATCAGTTCGGAGGCAGAACTTTCTTCCCCAAATGAAGTTACGAAACTTAATCACTGCCCACCAACACGCTAGTAACTCCTTCTCGATAACTGAATATTTTACTTCAGAAGGAGACAAAACCCTGGAAGCAAACCCAATGGTCCTAACCTCTCCCCCTTTGTTCTGGGTAAGAACAGCCCCCACACCAACATTGCTTGCATCCACCGTCAAGGTGCAAGTTAGAGAGGGATCGTAATGTTTCAAAACCTTAGGCGAGACTAGCTGCTATTTCACCCACTCAAAAACACCTTGGCATTCAGCATTCCACTCAAACACGACTCCTTTCATTAGCATTTGTGACAAATGTCTCAACTTGCTCGCAAAGTCTGGCACAATCCGTGAATAAAATTCACACAGGCCAAGGAAGGACTTGAGACTAGTCTTGTCGTAGGGAGCCTTTGATTTAACAATTGAATCTACTAGACTAGTCTTAGGAAGAATCCCACTTTCATTGACCAAATGACCCAAGTACTCAACCTCTCTGGTCATGAAAACACATTTGTCTCTGCGTAGCACCACACCATTAGACTGGAATCTAGACAGTACTTCTTGAAGAATAGTATCATGGGTAGCACTGTCGGGTGCAAAGACTAGGACATCATCCTGAAAAACAGACAGCCCTTCAATACCCTTAAGCATGTTACTCATCAGCCGCTGGAAAACTGATGCGGCTGACGCAAGGCCAAACGGCATGCGGACATACTGGTAGTTGCCAAAAGGGGAGACGAATGCAGTGAGGTGTCTTGACTCGGGGGGCTAACTCTACCTGATGGTGGGCAGACGCAAAATCTAATTTTGTGAAAATTTTCGCATCCTTCAAACCTGCCAACAATTCATTGATGTTTGGAAGCGGATGGGAATCCACCCAGATTTCTTTGTTCAAGCAGCGGAGGTCAACACAGACCCTCAACTTGCCGTTCTGTTTGCGTGCGACCACTAGTGGAGATAACCATAGGGAGGAATCAACTGGTTCTATTATCCCTTTTGCACACAGGGAATCAAGTTCTTTTTCAAGGTCCTGCCTGACACTAAAGGGAACATTTCTCAGCTTATGTTTGATGGGTCTTGCGCCATCTTTCACGATAATCATGTGCTGGAAGTTCCTAATCTTTCCTAGTTCACCAGAGAACACGTGAGGAAGTTTGTTGACCAAATCTTCAAGATCGGGATTGTCTCTAACAACAAGGACTTGTTCTGTGGTCCCAGGCCTAAGCACCATACCAAACAACCCCTGGTGGAACCAGCCCAAGATGTTCAAGCCTTTGTGTGCCACATATAACTTCCCAGCAATCTTCCTGCCCCTGAACTCCATAATATCTTCAATATACCCTGACAAATTGATCTCACGCCCCTCATATGAGACCGCCTTACGATCCGGGGGCAACAGGGGCCTGTTTGGCCACGTTGTATTGAAGAGGTCTTGCATAATCATGGAGATACGAGCACCAGAGTCAACTAGAAGCTTCGGTACTCGATCCCCGACCAAGATCTCCACGTAAGGATCAACACACATTTCAGGATTTCCCACCACGACCCCTTCATCTTGTACAACCACTACCATGTCACTGAGGTCTTTAGTGAGAAACTCTTCGTCATCACCAAGTGTGCCACCATCAACAACACACTTGACAGAAGAGGGTTGTGAGAATGTCCTGCTCTTGCCAACCTGACACACCTTAGCAAAGTGGCCTATTTTGTTGCAAATTCTACAAGTCACAAACTTAGCCGCGCACCTACTACCTCTCATATGAGTCTTATATCCGCATCTAAAACAAAAGTTGCTATGGGAAAAGAAGGCATTCTGTCTTTTCCCCCAAACTAGAACGTGGTCTGTCTACAGAATTATTTTCTCTATCCTGGTTTGCCTTGACTTTAACAGCAGAGACTGCTTCACTGTTTTTGGCATCCAACTCCTTTGCTGACAATTGTGAGGTCTCAGTGCTCTTTGCTACTCTAATTGTTTCATCCAGAGTTGGATTCCCCATGGAAAGAAGTTTTTGTTTGATGGTTTTATCCGTACAATGACAGATAAATTGATCGCGCACTAACTGGTCCGCAAAGTTTTCAAACACTCAGAGACAAGCCTCCTCAGAGCCGTAATGTAGTTGTCAACATCTTCATTTGTGTTTTGTGTACGTAAAAAGAATTTGTGGCAAAGGACAACTAGGCTTGGTTGAACATCAAACCTAGTCTGGAGCCTCTTAACAGTGTCCTGGTAATCATCGAGGACATTCTCACCATCAACGACCGGTGGAGGAAGATGTTTTAGAATTTCTCTTCCTTCAAAACCTAATGAGTGTAACAAAAGGTATTTTCTGCGCTCTGGTTTGCACCTGATCGCACCAATAGCGCCAAGGTAAGTATCAAACCACTGCTTCCATTTGATGGGTGGTTCACCAGGTGTCTCGAGAAACGGTGGAGGGGGTGTGACAGCCTGCATGTTTGACTTAGGGGAGTGAACAGTGTCGGTAAAGGCAACAACGCTGAAATTAAATTATTTCAAACGCTGATGACAGGTTGCTGATAAACTCTGAAAAGAGTGGTCACCAAATGAATGTCGCACTGCAAGTTGAAAACTGAGAACAAACGCCGCGCTGTAGAAGGCTCAAAGAACAGTCATCAAGCAAATGCCACGCTGGAAATTGAAGACTCTGAGCGAAAGCCGCGCTGGAAAAGGCTCTGTCCCTTTTTAAAAAAAAATAAAGCACAATCCCTTTGAAAACAAGAGACACTCTCCACTCGGTTGCACAATACCTTTCAGCATGAAGAATGGACTGCCGGCCGCACTTCTCGTACCATTGTGACGCAAGTCAAGCGGCGAACAGATGGCAAGCTCCGTTCTCTTCCTCCCTTCTGTCAACAAAGGGAGCACTGTGACGCGAACATTGGGAAATGCGTCCTGCGTTTCACTGTTAGAACGCAGTAGCGTGGTGACGTTTCTGCACGTCTTGATGTCACTCACGTCTGTGTGCAGACGTTGCTGGAACGCAGGTCTCCCGATGCGTTCCAGCTCTCCACGAACCTCTTTTCCTTCGCCGCTCTGCCCCAATTCCACCTGGTTTCATCACAATATGTTGCTTCCATGCTTCGTCAAAGTCGGATAGAGATGACTCTGACGACAACTTCCTGCCTCCTGCAGGAGACTCTTCTCTTCGACGTGCCAGGAGTAGACAAGGATTCTTCTACCGACACATACAGGTCCGTGTTGATGGCCCAGCGCTCGTCGCCAACAAAGATGTCGTAATGAGCCAGGGAATGCCAGGTAAGTCGTAGTAGCATTTATTCAAGTAGAATACAGCTGAGCCATCAAGCAGAGCAGCAGCAGAGGTTACAACTGACACAGCTGGAACTCTAGGTGCAGAACCCTCACGCAGTGAGGTTCTGAGCCAAGGACATTCCAAAACAAGCACAGACTAATACAAATGGCATACTCCACTCCCACTTGCTGTAGCTTTTTCTTAATTGTCAAATATTTTTTCCGCGCTTCTTGGACATTGAGCGTAAAGTCGGGATATAATGATATGGCATTGTTCTCAAATATTACATCTTTCAGTTCCCTCGCTCTGCGGAGAGCCGTGTCGCGGTCTCTGTAATTAAGTAGTCTTGCGACTATGGGTCTGGGAGGTGCTCTTGGTGGGGGCTTCGGCGCAAGTGTTCGATGCGCCCGTTCCACAATAAGCAGTCTGGAGAAGGCCTCCTGGCCAAAACAGGTGGTGAGCAGTCTCTCTACATAGTCTTCCAGCCGGCCTGTGTTGGTTGTTTCGGGAATGCGGGTAATGCGGATGTTATTCCGCCTCGAGCGGGCTTCGATGTCTTCGTTCTTTGCCGCGATCACTTTGAGCAGCTTATCCATGTCTGTAATTTGCCCTGCCACCTGCGTGTGGTCATCTTCAAGAGTAGAGATTTGCGCTTCCGCCTCCTTTATCCTGCTTCTCGAGTTTTTGTGTGATCTGTTCCATTCTGGCGCACATTGAGTCCATTTTCCCCTCGATAGATGCGAAGCCATTTTTCATTGTGCGAAGTAGCGCCTTCATGTCGACGTCAGGGTTCTGGCCCATTTGCCCAGCTCCGTCCTGCTCCGCCTCAGGTGGCTGCCCACTAGGTGTTCTGCGGGCGTCGAACGTGAGCTTAGCCTGATTACCATCCGGTTTCCCCATTGCCCCGTCTGTTAGGGCAGGTGCACTAGTGAATTTACAGCGCTCCGACGGTCGCCGCGGCTCGTGTCGTATCGGGTGCCTGACTGAGAGCGTGCTGAGCGCTGCGTCACTGTTCTTGGCGGCGAAGAGCCCTGCAGCGGTCGTGTTGTGTGCTTGGGCGCTCTGGCGGGGACTGCGTACTCCTTACCGTGCCACGTCGGCCGCTGCAAGGTGATGCATTCGTGCCGTGTGAGAGCAGGGCTGGCAGGCGTTGTCTAAGATGTGGAACGTGAAGGCCCCGCTCCTGTTCAGCACAGCGTCGCTGTAGGCAAAATGGCGCTTCTACACCTGTGGCCGGCCTCTAGTTGGGTGCAGGGCTGCAGTACAAGCCAGGCGGGTGACGCGCCACGCAGGAGAAGTCCCGGATCTGGGCCTGGGCTGCGCTTCTCCTCACCTCCACCTTTCAGTAAGTGTGCCAGGGTACTCCGTTTGGGACGCAGCGGCTGCCAAGAGAAAGATCTGTCCGATTGAGGCCTATCACAGTCACCAGGTGTGCCGTAACAGTGGGCCGCGGGCTCTCAGCTCTGTGTCGCTGGGCGGGCGCTGCTCCCCGCAGGGTGTCACCGCAGTGTGTCGCCGCAGCCCTCAGCTCCACGGGCGGCAAAGGACGCCCTCTGCCCCAGCAGGCCGCGGTTAGTGTCACACGTTCAGTCTGCAGCAATGGTATTTACTGTGGGGCAGTAGGCCCCGATCCCCGGTCTGACGTGGAGTCCACTCGCTCCCGAGCCTTTTCTCAGACCCGCGGGACCCACTGTGCAGTCCTGCGCCTGCGAGCAAGCAGAGCGCGTACGTGCCCCCTAGCCCCGCCGGGCCTGCACCGCACCCGGCTCCTTTGCAGATTTCGGGGATATGACCCCAGCTGGGGCACAGCAGGACCGCGCGTCGCTAGTGGCGGGTCCGGACCCCCGGCTCCACGCAGCGTCGTCCCGTGGAGGAGCTCCCCTGGGCGGCGCGCAGTCCGCTGGTGCAACTGCGGCCCCTGGCCGCGCGATCTCCACAGTGTCACCGCCACCTCACTTGGATGTCCGCAGCGGTGCGTAGGGGTTGTGGCAGTCGAGTCTCTGCAGTCCCACACTGGTGCAGCCTCACGATCTCCGCGGGCTGCGGCGGGCTCTCACCCCCCTCGGCCCGGCCAGCAGCAACGCACCTCACAGGCTGCAAATTTGCACGGCGCCCAGCTAGTCCGCTGCTGTCTCCGGAACGTTGCTGACGGGTGACACCGCTCCCACCGACCCTCCGCTGCTTTTCGGGGTAGAGTACAGTGCGATTACCCCATAGGTTCAGGATAATTTGGGGATATTTTCTCCACGGCTGACGGAGCCTCACTACAGTGTGGCCATCTTGTTAGCCTGCCCTCTAGCCCCCCCCCCCCTTGTTTCCATCTTTGCTTTCTACTGTGAGTGTGTTAAAATTGTTTGGGAGATTTTTGCAAGGCTTGAGTTTTTTCTGTTATCATTTGCTTAAGTAGGGAGTGCAGATTTGATGAAAGGATTTTTTATTTTTATTGGAAGCTTTCACCTACAGTCATAATGGTAACGTTTCATTTTTGTTCTCTTTAGGGAATCTGCTTACATGCGTCATTTTCATGTGCACACCATGTCTACCTGTTTCGAACCCAGCATCATGAGTTACTTGATTAATTAAGGAATTTTGTCACATTGGGTTTCTTGCTTGTCCAGCCGTTAAACTACCAACCATTACAATGCCCTGCTTATTTTATAAATGTTGCTCATAGTACATTAATGTTTTTCAAATATATATTTAAGAATCGGCTAAATTTTAGAGTTTGCATTATGTATACAAAAGCAAGCATTATAAGCGATCAACATAGCATCAACACGGTTTAGACAAGTCGGTTCAAGCATGTTAGAAGTCCTAGCAAGAAAAATGTAACCTTTACACAGTGGGATTGTCATTTCACAGTACTTATAATAACCGGAGAACAAAAAAAAACAGCCTTTTCTCGGCTAGAGGATTGGGGGGGTTGGGGGGAGGGTAAGGCGGGGGACTTAGGGGCGAGGTAGGAAGTGGCGCACCACTTGCGAACAGAGCTTACCTGGGTAACTCTTTGCAGGAGAAAAGTCCTGGCGTGTCCTCTGAGTAAATGTGGTGTATTATATGGTGTGCTTGTGTGACCTTACCATGTAATACACTACCAACCCCTTTAGGACCCGTCAGTTTTCGTTTGTTAAACACTTAGCTCACCCCAGGGTAGCTGTGGCTCTGAGCAGTCAGATTTACACAAAGGAACAAGCGTGAACCATTTAAACAGCAAGAAAACAATTAAAGAATTGCCTCGACATTAAAGAAATCCGACACCAATTTATAAAAATAGATCAGATTTTTATGTAAATTTAGACACCGAAATTAAAAAGATCCACCGGAGGGTTCAGGAGACACAGAGTTTAGAAGGTATAGTAAATCAAAACTTTTTACTTAACCGCAAACAAGCACTGGCAAATTTAACAAATTTGACACTATTTCAGGAAAAACTTTGGTAAGTATCAATGCTGTTAACTTTAGGCGACCAACTCTGGGAGGAAGCTAGTCAGATGGACGAGCAAGGTCCACAGAAAGAGTTACCTCTCCAGGAAAAGCAGTCTTCAGTTCAGTTCCAGCATTATTGGTTGCTTAACATTGACTTCTATTGAGTGGTCCTGAGGGGTGATTGGGATTTGCCATTACCTTAATGGAATGGATGTCATTTTTTGTATTTTGTTTTAAATTGAATTGTTTTTCATGATTTATTTTTAAAATCGAATAAAGAAATTATTGATTGAAACGGAAAAGTAAATTTAGCAGATTAAAACTGCTTTATCAGTATACAGTGGCAGCCTGGGAGACATGTTTTACCCTTTTACATTGTCTACTCGTGGTGGCACAGCTAGTGCTGCAGTCCACTGAGACACTTCAACTTACAGGCCCTAGGTACCTCTAATACCATATAGTAGGGACTTACAGTAAATTGAGATATGCTAATCTGGGTTTAAGCCAATCCAACATATACCATTTTAAGGGTCAGAGCACATATACTAAGTCCTGTTTAGCAGGGCTCAAGGCATTTCAGAGCCATTACACCAGTGCCTAGTAGTCAAAGTTGGGAGCAAAAAGTGGGGGTGAACCCTGCAGAAAGCATGTTTCCTCACATGTAATCCTCGTTCTGTAAACATTAAAGAGACTTGAAATAAGTGTAAGGTCCATGGTGTTGCTGGGTGTGCAAGAGGTTGGAGTTATTGTTGACATACATGGGGTGCCAGGACGTCAAATAGATAATTTGCAACCTCAGAAGTGTGCCATTAAAGTAATACTGCTTCACAGTAATCCATGTACAAGCCCCACAATCTTTCAAATGTTGGAGCTTTGGCCCATAAAAGTTGGAGTCTTGGGATGCAAGGCGGTGGTATCCTGCCGACCACTCATCTAGTGTGAGTAGGGTGGGTGAGCCCCAGTGTCTTAAGATAAAAATTTATGCTGTGGAAAGTTACTGACCTTCTGCCTATGCCAGTGGGCCGGTTTGTTTAGAGTCCGACGAGCCGTGAAGGATGTGCAGTTTTGCCGAGGACTAAAACGGTCAGTCACTGGTGGGGTGCAACACATGGCAAACTTCCTCCCAGTTGGTGATTAGTTCAAAACAGGACCATAGTATAGGAAACTGTTTGCAACCCAGTAATCTGCACTTCTAACATAGTTCATCCATACCTAAAGTTTTTTGTGTAATTTGGTGGGGGATCAGTACCAGTTACAGGGAATTTTAAAATAAGTGTTTTTCATGCTTCCCTCAGTTACTGTTGTGTGTTTGGCAGCGATGACCAGGTTTCGTTCCGAGGTATTCAGACACAGAATGAGTTGACAGCGGGCACTAGTTTCCCAGAACACCTCACCAGAATACACTGCCTGGATTGCAACACAGTATATTCTGGACACAACAGCTTTGAACTCACCCAGGTGTACTATCATATGAGAGACTTTGATAGAGTAACAGCGCCTGGGCCATTCTGGGCATCAGGCACTGCACTAACTGATGATATTTTTGGCATTCGTAGGGGATACTTCAAAATCAGTACATAGGCCATCGAAGGATTTCAGAATGAAATTGCAGATCAGAGTATCCAACGCAAGAACAACACTAGAAACTGCGTTGCCATGTGAAGTTACAGCCTCTGATCAGCGGGTCTGCATTGTTCCCAGTATAGCCCCTTTTGCGAGTGCTTTCACTTTTATCAACACAAGGTGGTTAATAAGCACGTTCACCATTGTTTTTTTGGGGTTAACTCTCATATCGCCCTCTCTGAAATTTGTGAGACTGGCACCTATAATGGGTTTCATTATGTCCAATACTTATTTTGTGTTGAGGTACATTATATGGTGTCAATTTTATGCAAACAAATTTATGTAATGTCAATTTTGTACAAGCTTAGCCTGGCGAAAGCTTGCTTATGATTAAACGCCTGTTGGATGTGGGCATTATTTAGAATATACTTTCGCAGGAAAAATCTATGTTTAACATAATGAAAAATAAGTAAAAATAACACATAAAAGAAGGACAGTCAAAGACAGTCCCTCCTAACTTTAAATTAAAAACAAAATGGCAGTTGGACAGGTAGTGCAGGTGTGTGGGTTGCGGATAGAGACTTGCAGCTGCTGCTTGAGTGTATGGAAGGTTGTTCATGAAAGTCCTACTGGTAGCTATTGCTGATGGCTGGGAAGTGTGAGCCTAAGTGTCTCCGCGTTTGGAGAATGCTATCTTGAACTTCCATTGGAGCACAGTTGCCTTCTGCACATCCTCTGAAGACACCCGCACAGCACCCAAGGCCTAAGAAGACCTATCTGCGTCAAGAGACCTGGGCAGGCACGTCCTCTCAGCAACTCAACCTGCCATGCCCTTTTTGTTATTTTAGACACTTACGTTGGTCTACAAATAAGTCCGTATTTTGAATGTATGGAAATTAAAGTAGCACTGTGAAATTAGGCAACAAGTGCGGTCCCTGGCTGTAGGATTGGTGCTTGATCCCACTGGTACCAATTTTAAGTCTTGTGTAGAAATTTAGATGTATTCTATTTATTTTATATCAGCCTGGCCCAGCAGATTCGCTGCTACATGCCGGCAACACTATACTAAATTGCTTATTTGCACAGGGAACGGGGGAAAACTATTTTTAGAATCAATTTTTTAAAAGAATGACCAAATTAAATACCTATTTTAAAGTGTGCTGTGGCTACCTGTTTTGAATCTGAAACAGTTTGACGGCCATTAGCGCAATAATAGTGAGCAGTCTAGTTGTTTTTTTTGGGCTCAAAGGAGGGGCTGTAAAAGAACAAAGCTGGCACACCAAAGCACCATGCTGCCGGTTTGGATATAGATGGGCTGGGGTAATCCGAAACAATCACCTACTCAAGTAAGGAGTTACTAAAGCTTAGGCCAAGTATAACTAATGAAAGAAGTGGGTAAAGGAACCGGGTGCACACGGAAGACACAAGTATATCTGTCTAACGTAAAGGTAGGAAGAGAGGAGATCAAGTGTGGTTTACTTAATGCACGCTCATTGGTGAACCGCGCACTTGAACTAAATATCCTTTCAGAGTCAAATGAATGAGATATTCTCTTTGGTACAGAGACCTGGATCCCCACAGGCTCAGATGTTGATCTGGGAGTAACCTGCCCCCTAGGTTTTAAAGCAATTCATCAACCAAGAGTAGAAAAAAGAGGAGTAGCAATTATTTTTAAAGAAAAATTGGAGATAGCTATCATACAACCGATAAAATACAGAGGGTGGAACTACTGGGTTTCACCGTAAAAGTGGGACATCTTTTTCAGGAATCCTATGTTATCGGTCGCCAGGGACAATAAACAACTTTATACAACCATTTTTTGAAACTGATCACAAATCCTGAACTAACTCACTCCAACCTTTTCATACCAGTGACTTCAATATATGAGCAGAATATAGCACACTCGCCCAATGTAGAGAACTATTTTTTTAATTTACATTCTGTTTATTAAACCATTTGCTCAGATACAATACACGTAATCTTTACAATCCGATAGACTCAGTTGGTGGGGCCCCATTCTTCTCTTCTTCCCCACGTCCTGTGAGTAACAAATGACCACTAATGTCTGATGCCGCCCCCCGTGGTCCATCGGGTTTAGCCCTATATCATTCCATGCATCATGTTAAGGATATTGGTGAGTCTCTACTGTGTCCCCTGTATCATTCCCACCCACCCCAGACCTTCATCCATTTCCCGGGGCAGCCCCTGCTTTGATAGATGACCTTTTCAGCCTGACTGCACCAGTCTAAATCTTGTTCCCATGCCTTCAACCTCTGGGGGAGCGTCACGCCCCACTCCCTAGCCACATTTCTCTTGGCCACCGCTGCCACCATCATAAGCCACACTTTCTGATATTTGGGCCATGGCTCCTCCCCCGAGACACATAATATAAGCCCTCTCGGTTCCAGTGGGACCGTCTTATCCACAACCTCTGACATCACTTTTGTGATCTCTGTCCAGTAGCCCCGTATAATTGGACATTCCCAGAAAATATGGAAGAATGATCCCACTTCCCCACAGCCTCTGCTGCACCTGTCTGATTCCCTTCGTCCCAGCCTATATAAGAGTGAGCTAGAGGAATATGATCTGTGTAGTATCCGTTGTTGCACTAGCCTGAATCGCAATCTTATGGCCACCTCCCTTGGTCCTTGTAGCGCCTCTGCCCAATCATCATCCTCTAGGGTACCCACTTCCTCTTCCCATGTCTCTCGCAGCTGGACCAAAGGTTCTGGCGAGTTGTTAAGGATTTTCCTATATGTCAACGCTTTGGACTGCATAGGGTCCAACAGGAGTCTATCTTCCATGGGCATGTACTCTGATATGCTATCCCCTTTCCGTATGTGTGTCCTAAGTGCATACTCCAGTTTAGATAGCGAAACCCTTCCGTACTTGCCATGCTGTATTCTTATTGCAGTTCCCGAAATGTGATCAACGCTGGGTCCCTCCATACGTCCCCGAGCGATTCTATCTCCAGTAGCCTCCATTTATGGAATCCTTCCAATGTACCTACTTCCCTTAGCAAGTCGCTATCCCATAAGGAGGTTCTTTCCGTCAAGGTAGTTGCGCATTGCAAGTATTTATTTACCTCATGCCATATTTGGGTCACTGTCTGGGTTTGCAGCGGGAGTTGTCTCAATCCCTTTTTCTGGTATAGCACTGCCGGATAACCTCTGTCGCCCATCGCCTGCCGGTCTACCCTGTATGCTGGTTCCTCTCTATCCGCGTACACCCATGCGTTAACTGTGCTGCCCAATAGTACTTCTTGATATCTGGGACTGCTAACCCCCCTTCTTAGATCCCCCTCTGTAGCTTGGAAAGGGCAATTCTAGAGCTGCCCCCATTCCAGAGGAGCCCGCTTATCTCTCCGTCTATCTTCCGAAAGAGGATAGGAGGAACTCTACATGGGGTATTTTGTAGAACATAAAGCGGAGTAGGGTCATCATTTTAAAAGGGGCCGCTCTACCCATCAGGGACAGTGGGAGGCCTCTCCAGTGTGGGTCCCTGGTGATCTGTATTCCCAAGTACTTAAAGCTCGTCCGCACTAATAGGGGTGTATCTCTAGCCAGCCTCGGGTGGTGGGGGGGCGTTTCCCCTGATAGGGGAAGTAAGAGGGATTTGTCCCAGTTAATCTAGTAGCCAAAGTAGCTGCCAAAGAACCAAAAGATATGGAGCAGTCTGGCCACCGTGCTGTATGGTCTGGTGGCAAATAAGAGAATATCTGCATATAGCGAGATTCGTTCTTCCCACCCCTCCGTCTCCGATGCCTCTCACCATGTGATCCGCTCTCATCCATGCTGCCAGCGGTGCTAGCGCAAAGGGCATCGGGGACAGCGGGCACCCCAGTCTTGTTCCTCGTCTCAATGTAAAGGCTCTGGATTCCACTCTGTTTACACGAACTCTTGCCTTCGGGTCTGTATACAATAGCCTGACCCAACTAATGAACCCCTGCCTAAATTGCAACTTCTCGAGTACTACAAATAGATACGGCCACTCAATGCTGTCAAACGCCATTCGAGCGTAATGTAGAGAACTCTTAGGTTTATGTTACATTATAGGACTGGAATAACTGGTAAGCAGTCGAACACATCAAGAGAGACAGACACACCCTCGATTTGATATTTTCCAAAATAGAATAGATTACTACAGTAAGGGACATGATCCTACTAAGCTGGTCAGATCATGTACTGGTAGCCTTCGAAATACATTGGCCCAAAATAATAGAGGAAGAGAAAACAGTTAAGTCAGTTCAAGGAAAAGCTTGGTACAAATTAAGGAAGTCTAAAGAAGAAAAGATATTTGACACCACGAATTACCACCAGAAAGAGGTCACAATGAATATGTCAATGAAGATAGTCACAACTATGAATATTTACAGGAATCAATTAAAGGAACTCTAGATGAAATAATACCTATAAAAAATCTGACACAGCACTGCAAACCATCAGCACCATGGTTTATGGAAGTTCTAAAAAAGCTAATTGTAAGAAATTAGAGAGGCAGTGGCTATCAAAAATCTGCAATCAATCTCTGATGCCAGGCACAGTATCACAAGCCTGGAAGAAAGGTCTAGTCACCCGCTCCTGAAAAAGCCATCAAAAGACTTTAATGATCACAGTAACTACTGTCCAATTTCTCAACTCCCCTATCCAGTAAAAATAATGGAAAAATACGTTTGTAAAAACCTAGCAAGCTTTCTGGAAAGTCACAATATCTTGGAGAACGAAAAGACAGGCATCAGACCAGCACATGGCCCAGAATCGGCATTAATTCTGCCCATGGATAAACTGAGGATGACGGTTGACAGTGGTCAAACAGCAGTTCTGATACTATTAGATCCATCAGCTGTTTGACACTGTCAACTACCAAATACTAATACTCAGATTGAAGGAGATAAGGGTGAAAGGAATATTACTGGAGTGGATTGAATCCTGTTTGTCAAATAGGATCCAAGCAATCTCACTTCCTCCTTTCTGCTCAGAGTATAACAGAACAGAGCACGTGGTACCCCAGGGATCAGCACTGAGCCCTATTCTCTTCAGTATACACGATCACTGCTGACCCTCATCAGATCTTACTTTCTCTCTTTTGTAAATTATACAGACGATAACACACTTAATCCTGTCTGTGGTCAAAAATAGCCACACCCATGTAGAAGGGCTTCACATTTGTTTAAAAGAGATAGAAAGCTGGCTGAAAAAGATTTCATTAAAGTTTAATGGAGGAAAAACTGAATTATTTTGCTGCTCTCCATCCAAAGAGCCTTATTCACTCCCTAATAATTTCTGGCCATGGACCAGCACAGATAATCTTCAGATATCTTAGGTAGTGAGAAACCTGGGAGTGTACGTGGATGAGAAGCTATCCATTGAAACACATATTAACAAAACAACAGCCACATGCTTTGGAATGCTGCAGAATCTTAGGAAAATTGTCCCACTGCTGCTCCAGCCAGCTAGAAAGTTAGTGGTTCAATGCATTGTCTTGAGTAGAATCGACTATTGTAACACACTTCTTCTACTGGGAGCACCAGATTTTCTAATTAAAAGTCTATATAGACTACAAACAGCAGTAAAACTTGCATCGAATAAATCGAGATTCCACTTTTCCTCGAGCGAGTTACACTTCCTTGAGAGAGTTACACTGGCTTCTAGTAAAAGAGAGAGTTGTTTTTAAATCGATGTGTGTGGTCTACAAGGTCTTAAATGGAACAGGACCCTTGCTGCTACAAAGAAAATTCAGACACTACAGGGCACGGAGGAGCCTGCAGTCCTCTTCAGCTAATTTGGTCTTTGTCCCAAAATTCAGAAAAGTGAGGTCGGGTGGAAGGGCCTTTCAGATAAAGGCAACTGTGGAACAAGCTTCCAGCTTCCCTTAGAGCTAGTGCACATTTCAACTGCTTCAGGAAAAATCTAAAGACCTGGCCCTTTCCCACAAAGGTCTAAGGGCCATAGCCAGGATAGAATAGGAAAGATGATGCAGAAGTAAGGTTGTATTGTGTTTAAGGATCCAGCAAGTTTGCTATAGCACCAAGATACCTGTAAGGTGAACGTTTGCGCTTTACAAATGTCTGTTACTTGCTTACTAGAATAAGAAACCTTTCATCTAGAGTGCATATCGTCTATATGTTACAGGATAGGATACTTAAAGTTGCATCTTCTAGTGTCAGAACACCAAATCAGGACGTGCGTTTACTGTTGGAAGTGGTAAATTAGAAACATCATTTAAATGGAGGGAGGGTTAGAAGGGCTAAATAGGTAGATTTCATACAATATTCAATACAAGTTTTTGGTTAGTTTGTTTTAAGAGTGTACCAGGAGCTTCTGGTGGTTTCAAATTCAGGATAACATTTTTCAAAGAATTTGTGTGGGGTCTGACCTCCGGTACTTCCGAGTAATTTGGTGGAATGTGGAACTTCGTCCTTTCACTGGCGGCGAGCTGCATGACCACCAGCTTTCCACCTACATCCCTTGGAGACCTTGTATGATAACTCCTGTAGCTACGACAACTCTGGCTCTGACCGACTTTGCTCTTATGTTTATTCTTCTTCCATCGATTTGGGCTTTCCTAAACCTGCCTATATTCCAGCCCCACCAATTTCCCATCTCCTGCTGCTTATCCAACATGCAGGTCAGTCACGTCCGGCTCAAAGGAATGGCGGGCATGCAAACCATATGATGTCACACTGCTTACATGGCAACTGCCATGACTGACATCTGCATGCAGTAACCACATTCATGACCAGCATGTTCTCGTTTTGAAATACGATTGATATGATTACTATACTATTTAATTGATACACCAGTAAACTCAGCAGGTAAAGCCATCCATATTACTGCCAAGTGCGTTTTCTGGTTCTTTTATTCACTCTTTTTATAATTGGAAGAGTAATGAAACATTTCATTACGTATTCTGTAATATTGTCACTCAACTGTAATAAGTGTAAAGCATGGAAAGTATAGTCACCCCACCACTCATTTTTACCTGTCCATGGCACGCCTCCATTTCGTTGACTAAGATGTAACCAGACTTATGAATCCTATTTGGAAGCCATTGATGGCGACTCTTATCGCCAACAAAAAGAAGGCATTATTTATTTATAATTTAGGGCATGAAGGAAGATCAGTATTGAAAACATTAATTTAAGAGCTCAAGATCCAACAGAATCATGAATGGGCTGGGGGCGAATTCATGCTTTTTGAAAGCGTAGATCAATATGCCATGGTATTTAAAACTTTATACGAGATATTGTTCTGGAAAGACATACATTTGTTTTTTTGGTTGATCTGTTTATTAAGGTTCTACATTGAATAGTACAGTTAACAACATAACTATTGTCATATAGAACCAGTAGTCAGTCCAAGATGGAGTGTCCAACAGAATATTGCAAGGATAAGACGAACCAGTTGACATCGATTCAAGCTCGGTAACCGCAGATAACATACCCCAGATTACATACACAGGGAAAACTCTTTCTACATAACAGCTTGTCCTGGTTGCAATGCAGTATGAACATATAGTACACGCACAGATAGGTTGCTGATACACATGTCATGTGGTTTCACTCCACCACAACAGTTCAATTTAGTCAAACAATCAAACGATCTGTAGATAACATAAACCCAAGATCATAACCAAAAGGAGGGGCAAGGAAGAAAAGCAGGATCCCCACCTAGGTGGTTAAGAGAAAAGGTACTTTACCATAAATCAGTACAGAAGATGCTGTTCAGATAATCATGCATCTGCATAGTGCACATACTTGAAATCAATAAACCAACAGTTTGGGGTGTATGGGGCACTCCATAGTGTTCAGTTCACGAGGCAGGTCACAGTACAATACATACAGAAATCAATGTTAAATAGTAGTGGGAGTGTCGGGCGGGTCTACCGGAGTTAGCATCCCTTGTAGCGTGCACATCATTGCATTCCATTCAGTTGAAATAGGAAACTTACGAAGACCCAACGTATCCTCTCTGGTTAACGAGACCACCTCAGCCTTGACCCAATTCAACATTGAGTAAAACCACGCTTTGAGCGGTGGGGGTTCCTCTGCCTTCCACCGACGTGTGATAAGACGCTTGGCTACAACTAGGCCTAGATCCAGAAACCTAGAAGAGGCTTTATTTTTTTTGCTCCTGGGGAAGATATTTGTTATGCATGCCTCCCATGTCCGCGGCAATTTCCTATCGGTGCTGACAGCCAACGCACGGATCACCCCATCCCAATACGACTGCAAAGCAGAGCAAGACCAGAGCATGTATAACAGATCCGCATTCACCAATGTGCAAAGAGGACAGCACACATCTGATCTGGTAAAATACTTGTTGATCTTGTCTGGGGTTAGGTATGCCCTGTGGACAATATAAAATTGCATCAATCGGAAGCGAGTGTTTCTATGGATCAGTCTGGGGCTTTCCAAAACCGTGAACCAGTCTTTGTCCGAGAATGGGCTTACCCGGTCCGCTTCCCATTTGGCGCGTATTGGTGTTAAGTCCACCATGGTGTGTTCGCGTATCGACTCGGCGAACCATTTCACCAAATGTCGCCCCGTACCCATTACATGCACATATTGTATTAAAAGATGTGTTGGGGTTCTTGCAAAATGTCACCCCACCAGCGGCGCATCGTGCCCGTCTAGGCGGCATGAGTCAGGAACTGACCCGGAGGGACTACTTCCTCTTCCGTTAAGGAGATGAACGGCCGTAGCGCGCCCTCTCCATACAAATCTCCCAGTGTGGGTATATCAGCCCCCAGCCAGTGAGGGAGGTCCGTAGCCCGGACTCGTCCCCTCGCTGTCGGCATACCTAGTAAAGGTAGAACGGGTGCATACGGTGTGACGTGCCTAGTGATGCACAGTGCCCTGCGAAAACATTTCTTTTTTTAAAACTAAATTTCTTTATTAACATTTTCTTTAATTCAACATAAAGATACTTAACATTTGCAGGTATTGGAAGCAAATTCTTGATAACATTTTCATATAGAGGCATTGATACTTGCAACAGCGATACATGAGGCACAGTTTTGTACTTCTCAAAACCACCTCGTCTCGGTTCCCCCCCCCTGCATCCTTCTATTATTTGATTGGGTGGCCAGTTGCGAAACTTCCATCTCGAGGCCATAATATTGTATCCACGGATTCCATATTTTCTGGAACTTTTTTGGGCATCCCCTGGCCGCATAGGTGGTCTTTTCTCCTGTCATATACATATCCATCCCCCTCTTCCACTCATCCAATGTAGGTCCCTGCCTCGACCCCTACTTACGTGCCAAATCTCTCTTGGCAACCACCAGGCCGAGATTGATTAGTAATAGCTTTGGCTTCGGGAGGTCTACGTCTGTATGAATGCCCAATAGCACAAATTTGGGGTCTCTAGGTATAGCATCGCCCTACAGTCTCCATCTCAGTCAGCACATTCTCCCAATAAGCTCGTATCTCCCGACACTCCCATATGGTATGGAAATAGGCCCCAGATTCCTCGTTGCATCTGAGGCAATTAGGGGTTTCTGCCCTCCCTATTCTATGTAAGCGAGATCTGTCGTAATTAAGCCCTGTGCAGGTATTTGAATTGAATAAGTCGAAGCCTCAACTTAATGGCCACTTCCCGTGGATGCATCAGCGCAGTCTCCCAGTCTAGATCATCTAGGGCCCCTAGCTCAGTTTCCCATTTAGTCCTAAGTTTCAGGAGTGTGTCTGGCTGGTTATTTATTATGGTCCGATACGTCCAGGAAACTGCTTTTTCTGCAATTTCGCCCATGAGGAGTCTGCCCTCTAACAGGGCATACTCTGGGAGCTTCTCCATGTCTATGTGTTGTGCCTCCCACGCATGGGCCAACCGCAGATATTTATAATATTGTGTCTGGTGTAGATCGTATTCCTTCTGGAGGACGGTAAAGGTAGCGAGTTCGTTGTGATTTGGGAGATACCCAGCAGATCCCATTTTTTAAACCCAGTCAATTTTGCGAATTCTTTGAGTCTCCCTCCCACCCAAAGTGGGGTTTCTCTGGTGATGATACTGGTCCATTTAATTTGTCTTTCTGCTTTTTTCCAGGCGGCAACCACCACCTGTGTAGCTACTAATAGTTTCGCGACTCCCTTCCCTCCATAAAGGTAGTGGGTGTGTGGATGTTTTTCAAATTGCGTGCGCTCCAACGCATAGGTAGGGTGATCCCCAGGCATGTGTTCCCATTCGTTAATCACTATCAGATGGGCCTGCGAAAACATTTCTGTACAATCCGGACCAGCAATGGTAACGCCTCGCAGGATCTGTTCGCGGGATGAAATAAGAAAAGGATCCTATCCCGGGAGTACGGGGGCTCTCGTTCAGCCGAGTCTGTCAAGTGTAATTCCTCCACCCATTTCGCTACCCACAATATCTGGGACGCCAAAAAATAGCGCTCTAGGTTGGGTAAGGCCAGCCCACCCTGCGACCGCGGTAGATACAACTTCATCAATTCCACCCTGCACCGCGTGTTATTCCAGATAAAAGCCCTCATGATCCCTTCAAGGGAATGAAAAAAGGAAGCAGGTAAATAAAGCGGGAGATTAGCGAAATAATAAAGAAGACATAGCAGCATTACCAGTGTGATCAATTCCACCCTGCCTATAACAGAAAGGTTGAGCGTCTTCCAAAATTCGATTTGGGATTTGAGCGCTGAAACTGCCCTGGAGATGTTGCCGTCTAGAAGGTCACGGTCATCGTGATAGATGCGTATACCCAAATATCGAAATGCCACAGGTTGCCAGTGGACCACCATCCCATCCACCTCCAGGTGAGGATCTGCCATTCTGGGGGTGAAGGAAAAAAGACCAGATTTACCCCAGTGCACGCCCAGCCCAGACAGTAAAGCAAATGACCGTAGTGTGTCTGGGATCACCCATGGGACTGCCCGGAGATCTCTGACATAGAGCAGGATGTCATCCGCTTAGAGTGAGACTGTGTGCAGGCCATCCCCAAGGCGTATCCCCCAGTCCGGCGCTGAGTTTCGTAGCGCCATTGCCAGCGGCTCAATTGCCAGCCAGGGCAAAGATTAACTGGGAGAGAGGACACCCCTGTCGGGTACCCCTTTCTATCAATATAGACTCGGAGAACAGAGTTCCCAGACGCACCCGAACTGTAGGAGTACTGTAGAGAAACCCACTGAGGCTCAGTATGTATGGTCCAAACCCACAGCGAGGGAGCACGGCAAACAGATAAGGCCACTCGACCGTATCGAACGCCTTCTCCAGATCTAACACGATGCAACCTGCTGTAGGCCAGTCTACTGCGGCACAGCGCATCACCCAGAACAGCCGACAAATGTTAAGTGATGTGTTCCTGGCAGGCAAAAACCCATTTTGGTCTAGATGAACAAATTGTGGGATGACCGGTGCCAATTTGCTTGCTAATATGCCTGCCAAAATTTTGTAGTCCCCGTTCAGTAACGCCAGGGGGCGATATGCGCCTGTAGAAGTGGTATCTCTGCTTGGCTTAGGGAGTGTGATCAATGTAGCTTCCGTCATTGAGGTTGGAAGGGAGAGGCTTTCTAGCGCTTCCGTATATACTTTGAGCAAATGCGGGCTCGGGGGGTCGGCATATGATTTGTAGAACTCGTGGGGGAACCCGTCAGGCCCTGGCACCTTTCCAGATGGCAGGGCCCTCATTGTGCCTCTAATCTCGTCCAGCGTGAGCGGCGCATCCAGCTACCTCCGTTGTTCCGGTGTAAGGGCCGGAAATGAAAGGCTGTCTAGGAACCCCTGTATCGTTAGTTCAGGAACCCTCCGGGCAGATCTGTATAATTGCGTAAAGTGTGAGAACAGCTCGGCCTGTATTTCGTGCTGCGTAAATTTGAGTCCACCACCCCGAGATCGAAGAGCTGTAATAGGCCCAGCCGACTGCTCCTGCCTGATCAACCAGGCCAACAGCGGTCCCGACCTATCCGCCTTGGCATGTACAGAAGCGAGTGCGCTGCAAAGTTAAGGCAACGTTGTCGGTCTAAGAGCTCTGCATGCTTCTTGCGCGCCTCCAACAGGAGGACATTTCTGCATGGTGTGTAATCGCGCGAGACTCCAGCGACAATAATTTCCTTTCTACCTCAATCAGGTCCGATTCTACCTGCTTCTGCATCCCTCATCCCAGTCCCAGACACTTCCCTCTCAGAGTGACCTTCATAGCTGCCCATTCCACTGAAGAAGATGAAGCAGTCCCAGAATTGAGCTTGAAGTACCCCCCTATAGCCTCCCCAACTGCCTCCCTAAAAACAGAGTCTTCCAGCAGTGCCGGTTGCATTCTCCGGGAACTCCACCCTCCCAGGCCAGTGTGACACTGTGTGGGTTGTGATCAGAGTGTGTACGTCCCCAATACTCTTGAGTCGGAAAAGTAAGGAAGTAGAGAGGGAGAACCAAAAAACCTGTCTAGACGGACATGCAGATTATGGGGCACTGAAAAGGAGTACACTCTCACCCCGGGGTTACGGTGTCTCCAGACGTTGATTTTAAACCCCAGCCATCCGCCCAACCGTTCAGCACTACAGAGTTGGCCGAGGCAGCCGTGCCCCGGAGTGGGGGAAAGGACCTATCCACCCCTGTGTCTAGGACGCTGTGAAAGTCCCCACCCAGCAGCCAAGGGACCTCACACTACTTCTGCATATTAAAGGACAGCTGACTAAAGAACTGACCCATATCCACATTCGGGGCATACACGTCTCCCAGCAATATGTGTCGGCTGTCCAATCTGCCTCTTATGAGCACGTATCTACCTTCCCTGTCAGTAAGGACCTCATCTGCAGCGAAAGCGTATTCAAATGAGGAATATATACCTTTTTTTCGCATGCGTTTACAACGCATGCCACAACAACGCGGTCGTTACAACGACCGCGTTATTTCGCATACCATTACAACGCAAGTCTGAACAACGACTTGCTTTTGGGGGCGCTGGATGTTGGAATAGTACAATTTACTATTCCAACTCCAGTCTGTGCGGACACTAGGGAGGGTGTTGGATCTTAAATCCAACATCTTCTTCCCCCTTAACGCAAGTCGTTTTTCCGACTTGCGTTGTAATGGTATGCGAAATCACAACGCGGTCGTTGTAACGACCGCGTTATGGCATGCATTGTTACGCTTGCGAACTAAACGCTGTTTACCCCAAATAAGCACCGCCCTAGCAAATGGAGAGTAATCCGTGGCATATATCTTGCCCTCCATCTAAGCTGCAATTTGGCGGTTTCCACCGCATTCAAGTGCGTCTCCTGTAGGAGTGCAACACGCACATTGTGTCGCTTAAGGTCGGAGTAAACCGTGTATCTGCGGGAAGGTGTTCGGAGACCCCTCACATTCCACGTAACTATCGTGTGACCCATCCCGGAACTAAGGTATGTGAACAATAAATGAATTCTCGACTCTCCCCCACGCCCCGAAGTAACAATGGGGCATGCACTGCAACATCTTCAATACCCCCCAGGAGATTCCTGCAATAAAGGGAAAAAACTGACAAAATGGAGAAAAACCATCATAAGGGCAACCCCCACAACCCTGAGGTGCCGCCCAAACTTGATAGACAACAGCGCAACTGCATGTCCTACCGGTTCCCAAGATTCAGGAGAAGCAGAGGGGCGTGTAACCATGTAGGGTGTACCATTGTGAATCCCCCTAGTAACATCTAGTTAACCATCACCATAAATAGCAACAAATGGGCATCCCCCAGGAGCACAGAGACGCACCTCGTGTACCACCCCATAACCCAAAAGTTAACTCTTGCAGATGACCACATACAGAAGTTTCACCCACGGCAGTCCAAGCGACATTACTTATATTGAGTATCAGGCCCAGTCCCTTTTATACGATACCATGTGCCATCTGGGGCGTGACAACCGGCATTCTCAGCGAGACTTTGTCTGATGATGAGTCCGCCACCAATGACCCTCCAGCCCCTGAGGAACGAGGTGAAGTGTCTGCTTTATCCTTCGGCTCAGCCACATCTGCCATCTGTTCCGTGATGCGTACCACCGCCTGTCGGTCTCTGCGAATCTGGTCCGGACCGGGTTCTGCCGATGAGCCAAGAAATCGCCTCCAGGGTTGCCGCCGTCGGGGGGGGGGGCCTCCTCCGCCTGCCCCATCCGCCCATGTAGATTTGGTACCTGTAGGCCGTGGGCCCGAGTATTGACCCGACGTTTCGAGCCAGCCCCAGGCATCCTGCGGTGTATCGAAGAACCTCGACTTCCCTTCAAAGACCACGCGGAGCCGAACGCGAAACAGCAGTGAGTAAGAGATATTCAGCTGCCGGAGCTGTTGCTTGACAGGCAGGAAGGACCCACGCTGGCGCTGGACTTTCATTGTGTAGTCGGGGAGAAACGGCACCTTAGTGCTCTCGAATTTGACCTTGTCCACCTTCCTCGTCTCTCGTAAGATCACATTGCGGTCTTTAAAGTTCAGCATTTTAAATATGAGCGGTCACGCTCTGTCGCCCGGGGCCGACCTCCTGCCCGGGACGCGATGCGCCCTATCGATAGTGAAGAATGGGGAAAACTCTGTGCTTGGTAGAATCTCCCTGATCCAGCGCTCCATGAAGGTGACCGCATCTAGGCCTTCCGCCCCCTCTGGCAGCCCAATCAGGCGAACATTGTTCCTCCTGGAGCAGCCTTCCGCATCCTCCACCCGCTCCTCCAGATATCGGATCCTGACTTCATGAGCATTTTGCTGCTTTTCCTGAAATTCTGTAGCCGGCTTCAGTTCCGCTATCTCGTGCTCCACAGCGGTAACCCTGTCTTTTACTTTCCGATGGTCAGCATGAAGCAGAGTAAGGTCCAGAGCCACTTTGTCCAGCTTTGCTTCCATCGATGCGCGGTAGCACTCGATAGCGTTCAGGATCGCGTCCAAACGGTCCTCTGAGGTCTTCTGCCCCTCCACGTGCTGCAGATGCTCCGCGTCAGTAATGCCCGTAGCCTGTGATGAGGCCCTCGAACCAGCGCCCCATCGTTCCACCCGGCTTCGCCCAACTTGTCACCGGGGTTTCAGATCAGCCAGTGAAGTAGATCAGCGTACCCAACCGAGCTCATGAAACATCCCCAGCATGCGATGCGAAGGGATACCACTGCGAGTGGTCCCAGCTGTCGTCTGGACACCAGCCTTCAAATGCGCACGATGTACGGCGCAGCCCCACTATGCCTCCCGCGGGCCACGTGCATGGATCAGACCCCCAATATCCAAATAATAGTCCCAGTGTCGCACAGGCAGGACCACAGGTCTCCACGGTGTCAGACTATCAAGTACCGCAGATCCTCAGGCAGCCCTACCCCATCCATAAGGCGAGCACTCCCATTCAGCAACCACAAGGGCCGCCGCGCAGTCCCCAGGGCCCACTGTCTTCACATCACGCTTGCCCGTTCTTGTGGGCAGCGCTCCGCTTCCCTCCAGGTCTCAGCAATCAGCCCGGGTCAGTGGGTCTCCTTAAACAGCTCAGGGGGCGCTGGGGCGTCACACAGCCCTCCCAGCCTGTCTCTCGCCTCTCATCTTCCACTCCGCAGCAGGTCAGTGCATAATCATGCCCTCAGCAGGGACCGCATCCATCAGCAGCCATCCCCAGCCGTCACTCATTGACCGTAGTGCCTCGCTCCGCACGTCCCCAGCCAGGGGGTCCAAGAGTCCAGCGCATTCTCCGCTGTGCTCCACTTCGCAGCCCAAGCTACTCAGCAAGGCCCACCGGCTCCTGCCGGCCTCTCAACGCTCCTGCCCAGTCCTGTGAGCCGTGCTCAATTTTCTTCCACGGTTCCCAACAACAATGACCAGTGTTCTCCACAGTCTCAGTAGTGCCGGGGCGTCACGCAGCCCCCCCCCCCAGTCTGCCGCGCTCGTCTTACCGCTTATGGCGCAGCGGTCCAGTGCACCGTAGTGCCTGCTGCAGGGGCCGCCTCTAGCAGCAACCGACCCCTGCCGTCGCAGCTGTTCCACACACAGTGTAACACGACCCCCGTCCAGGATGCCCAAGAGCCCAGCGCCTCCTCTGTCAGGCTCCGCTGTGCAGCACAGTCCCCTCGGTCTACGCTGTGGCAGGCCGCACCCAGGGTCGTCACTCTGCCTCCCTGCCTGCCAGTAGTCTTCAGGTCCCCCAGACCTCACGGGCTGCTGCCGACTGTAACTCGGTTGTCACCAAGCCGCTGCAATCACCAACGATGATGAGGGACCGGACCTGTCCCATATGCTTCCGTCTTCCGCTATGCCGCCAATAGCCTCGCGGCCGGCGCCACCAGTCTCCTCCGGCGGTTCCGTAGCCCGCTCCTCTACCTCCGATGGGCCACCTATCTATTCCCTGGGTCAAGGTGCTCCCAGCACACGCCCACCGCAATCCGCTACCGGCCGGGGCCCAACCACAGGCGCCCGATGACGATCGCGGCCCTCCAGCCGCTCTCCGGTGCTTCGACGCTGCAGCTGTGCACAGGCTCAGAAAAGCCAGATTCGTGCCTCGACGGGCCCCCGGGGGCCTCACCGGCTCAGTCCTGGGACCGAATGCTGATGTGATGCTGGATAAATATACCGGATTACGGGGATGGATGGCGGAGCGAAGCTAAAGCGCGCCCGGCATGCTGCCCCTTCAGGCCATGCCCCCCTGGAAAGACATACATTTGTACAATGAGCCCAGCAACCAGAAGACCTTGTTAAGGATTTTGTTGCTTCCCTAAAAATGCTAGCAATTGCGTATAATTAACGCAATCTCAAAGATAAAGTTTTGTGATCAATTAATTGAGAAAAGTGCAATAAATAAATCCAAGAAAGGCTATTATCCAGAGAGACTCCTGATCTGCAGAATTTTTAAATCGTTGCTTGGAGCTTAAAAACCTTGGAAGCATACTTCGAAGAAATATCAGCACTTTTTGACGCCTTATTTAGCAAAGAAATTAAAATCCGGCATGAAAGAAAATCATAAAGACGCAGTAAAGAGAATACAAGGAACTAAACCTAGTAATAGGTTGAAAAATAGAACACTGCAGTGTACACTTGTGCTGTTTCAGTTGTGGCAGTTGCAGCAATACAAGCTCAGCCAAAGGTTATCACGGGCATTTTAAAATTCAACTGGAAAGGACATTTTGCTAGGTATGTCGTTCCATTGCGATGCATAAGTCTGTGAGGCTGAAAGTTGATGCCAGATGTTTGGGAAACTAGGTGGTTTTGTACTGTGTTTCAGAGGTATGGACATCAGAAGTTGGTGAATGCGATAAGCAGTTGTGGTGAGCAAGTGTGCATGGTGGAAAAAGCAACAAGCATCTGCAATGCAATATGTCTCGCATTTACGCAAGTTTGAGCTATTGGCATTGTAAATGACAATGCCTTTTATTTATGTTTTAGTTTTTCAAAACATAAATAAAAGGCATTGTCATTTACAATGCCAATAGCTTAAACTCTCGCAAATGCGAGACATATTCCGTTCCAAATGCTTGAAGGCATCGTTGAGTTGCCCCCTACTGTCTCCCATGGCCCCTGCAGAGCTCCCCGTTTGCTGCTAGTTAAATAAACAAGCCGATGGTCACAACTGCGCAGGAGAGACCCTCCTGCCCTCATGCAGTAAGAGAAACTCATTAAAGAAAATAGTGCTTGCAGACTAAAGAAGACGTACCGTGTAACAAGTAAAAGGGCCAGTCCTCATGGGAGGTTATAAATGAAGACAAGGCGATACTAAGGAGGGACTAACAAGCCTAATAACAAATCAGAAGCCAGCATTTACGAAGGAAAATGACACAAGCCAATGACAAATATGGTGGAGAGTGGACGAGGCTTCAAGTACATACTCCAATGCAACATGGCTCGCAGAGCAACGCATGCGCTGCCCAGGCTCGACCTAAAAAGGAAACCACTGTATTGTAACATCCATTTTAATGGAATTGACGTCCGGATTATGACTGACTTGGTCTCACCTTTTGCTTCAATTGGTCTCAACATTCTAAGAAATGTCAGCGCTTATTGTTGAGGAATTCATAATTTAAAATATTTGCATATGGAGGGAAATAAATAGAAATTGTAAGAGTTAATGAATTTTTTTTTCCCTTCTGTAGTTTAACAAGAAGGGGTAAAACTTGTTAAGGTGCATGATCACGGGGGGGGTTGGACTCAGTTTAGGACTCCAATCATCCTGACCTGGTGGTTTCTAGAAGCAGTAGATAGAGAGAATATTGTACCAACTGCATGAATGTCTGCTGCAAACGAATGGGTGTATAAGCTACAAGAAGTCTTTTCTGTAGATTTCGGTAGGGTAATAGGTTTCAGCACAAGATTGTCTTGAAGGAGGGTTATTCCTGCTGTCCATAAGATGCTACACAAGGTGTGCAGAGTACCATTGTGCCTCAGAGATGAACTAAGGAGCCAAAGAAATTGTGTAAGCTTGAAATCATAGAGCCCATTGAAGGTTCGGAGTGGCACAATCTGTAGTTTTGCTATGCAAGGGAGGCAAATAGTTTAATCACAATATTGGGGTGGACCGAGAACCTTTCAATAATATAAATCACGTGCATTCTGAAGGGGGTTGTCGTGTTCACTATCCCCGACATGTTGGCTGCATACCACCAGGTGCTCACAGAAGATTCAAAACATCTAATTTCCTTTGTGACACCAGAAGGTATGTTCCATCATAAGTTTATGCCATTCGGATTAGCATCAGTTTCTTCGTTCTTTCATAGAATTGTGAGATTCATGTTTTAGGATATCAGAGGTGTGTTATACTTTCAAAAACACACCCTAGTATGCTGCAAGGATGTGGACAAACATAAAAAAGAGACTGAAGGAGGTTTTGCAAATGTTTTAAAAGCTCTGTTGTAACTCTCCATTTTGAGAAGTGTAAGTTTGGTGGAGAAAGTGCAGATTAGTTGAAGCACCACATTTCAGAAGAGTGGGTTGAGCAAAATATGAAATTCTTAAGAGAGCTTGAAGAAGCGCTTCTCCCCTTGACAAAAAGCCTCTAAACTGCTTTTTTTTGGGTTGGTTTAATTTTATGCAAAATTTATCTTTTAAGAATAGTGAGGTGTATGAGTAGACTGACGGTTGTCAAGGTGAAGCAGTTTAATTGAAACAGCAGAAGACCTGCTCTAAGGTGGACCAGACGTACTGTAGACTAAGAAGTGGATGAGAAACCTGGTCTGATCTCTGAGAATGGCGTTAAGTGTAGGTAAACAGACAACATGTATCAAAGACGTAGCAAAAATATTAATTGGAAAAATCCACATATCCACTCGCCATCACCCTGGGACTCGGGGGAGACCATGCCTCTGGACCTGGGGAAAGAGAGGGGTCCATTGTAGTGGGGAAATCCCATCCCGCCACCACTAAGGAACAGCGTACAAGGATCCGGGACTCCCGTGAATAGTTGGAGGGAACATCCCAGGGGCCCCCACCTTCCACAGATGCGAGATAACACTTGGATCAATTAAAGAGATGTAACGCTTTCAGCCTAGGAGGATTGAATTTCCAATTTGGATAGGTAATTAATGGTTGCCGGCAATAGGTAGGTTTTCGGAGTGGGAGAGTTTGTGTCTCATGCATTCCATGGCTAACAACTAATAGAGCTTATTAAACCATGATGTAATGGGGTGGGTCTATCCACTTCCAGAAGATTGCAGGGAGTTGCTTCGCTTCTCCAGTCATGTGGAATACCAGTGCCCAATCTGAGTGTCATGCCATCCAAGTTGGTGGGTATAATCCACAGAATGAGAGTGATTGGGTTTGCAGGCAGGTAGTAACCCAGTGTGCCTTTACTGTGCCCCATATTTCTTTGCAGTACCTTTACATCACAATACAGGGCAGCCAAATATGGAGGAATGTGCCTCTTTGCCTGGTTGCGGCAATAACATGTTGAGGATGTTGTGTGGAACATGCGAGAAAGTTTAACAGGTGTCAGATACCAAAGAAACATAACCTTGTAAGCCGGTTCTCTGTGTGACTTGCTTCTATGCATTTTGACGATATGTCTTCAGAGGTAGTCCCTTTGTTTCTCCGGAAGAGACTGTTCCATGTCTCACTCCCACCACACTTGGTAGGGATGTTTAGAGCACGACTTGGATTTTTAAATCGTTGTGTACGTCCTAAAAATCTGCCCTTTTTTTTTTTTTTTTTTTTTGCTCACAAAGGACCTGGCTAGAGTTTCAGACTGAGTGAGGGAGCAAGTTGCTGCAAGAATGTTTAAGTAGTGTAGTGCCCACTGGCGCAGTTGGCAGTATTGGAGACGAGAAGATTCAGGAATTCGAAAGTCATGTTTACATTGCTCAAAGGATTTGATTGTAGCTGCCTGAAAGGGTCGCTTAAGGTTCTACAATCTCCTTTAATCCAGTTGGTAAATGTTTTAGGATCGAGAGCCAGAGAGAATTCCAGATTGCATGCCAGGGGGGTAGGGGGTGTTGTTAGGAGAGGCAAACATAGTAAATCTCTTCTTTAAGGGCAGTTGGTCCCGAATGTCCAGCACAGATTTTGTGAGTGCAGCTAAGTGAGCGTTGTTTGGGTGACTGCGTTTAGGAAGCCAGACTAGGTCCCATAACGACCTGCATTCAATGTACAGCATGACTTTTCACTCTCCCTGGCCACCCACTCCAAGATATAGAAGTTGGGGCAGGCCATGCCACCCTGCACCCTTGGCAGCATTAGAAGTTTATTGAAAATGCAGGGTTTCGCCCCTCCCTAGATAAAGGCCCGTAGTTTATGTTGGAGGTTCTTAATACCTGATACGGGTATTGGAATGATCAGGGACAGTAATAGAGAAGAATATTCATTTTGTGCACATTGATATGACCCCAACCAGGAGATAGAGAATTCGCCATCTCCAAAGGCAGAGAACAACCCAACTGGCCCTAGTCCACCCTTTTAGGTGGTAAGGTATATTGAAACCAAGGTAGCAAATCGGCTGGGGGAGGGGTAGGCACCAGAAGGGAGTTAAGTAGCGGAGGTGTGGGAAGGAGGTGGTCCGGAATGGTGAAATTGAGGGCCTGTGACTTGTCCTTGTTGACTCTAAAGCCCGAGACTCATTTGGTAATTTAACCACTTCCGGCTGGGGATCAGAAGGGTTGGACAGTGTTAGGCGCAGATCGTCTCCAAAAAGGTTCACCTTATGAATCCAATCCCCACAGGGTATTCCAGAGACCCCTTGTAAGTTTCTATAAAGCCAGGGGCTCCATTGCTAGGGGAAAAGAATGGGGGAAAAGGGATACCCCTGTCGTGCCACTATCTATCTTAATGGGAGCGGTGCATTGGCAATTGAGACAAATGAAGGCAGTCGGAGAAGCATAGGCTGCCATAATCCTATCGATCTTTGGCCCCATTCTTATCCTTTAGGAAGGCCCAACTAATCCTTTCAAAAGCCTACTCTTCGTCCAACCAAAGGAGCAAAGAAGGAATATTACGTTTGTGGGCTTTTTCCACCAGGTGTGCCTAGCGTCTGATGTTAACCTCTTGGCGATTGCGGATAGATTGGACTTGGTCAGGGTCAATCAGGCTCGGGAGTAATGGTTCCAGATTCTGCGCTAGAATGTTTGTTTTGCAGTTAGCGTCTGTGTTCAGCAAAGCAACAGGATGCAGAGCAAGTGGGATCTTTCGTTAGGAAGCAATATTATTGCACCCTTACACATGGTAAGGGGTAGAATTGTCTGTTTTAAGGAGTTAATTAACGTTGTGAGCTGTTCCGCAAATAGCGGTAGAAAGGTTTTTTTGAAAGTTACAGGGAGGCCGTCGGGTCCTGGGGCTTTCCCCACTGGCGTTGCCTTAATGGCACTTATAATTTCATCCGGTACATTTATTGCCTCTGGGAGATCTGTGGGAAGGGGAGATGGGCGTCCAATTTCATGAGTGCAGCTAAGCCTGGATATCAGTAATGTATTTATTCTCCTGTTTGTAAAGGAGTTGATAGAATTCATGGAATTTCCTTTGTTTCTTCAATTTCCTAGTTACCCATGTACTATTGTGGGATTTGACCTGAGCGGTATATGTATTGGCCCCGTGGATCCAATTTTTACGTGCCAATAACATAATCACTTTGCCCCCTTTGTTGTGAAAGCGCTGCTTCAAGTATCACAGGGAGCACTCGGCACAGTTCATCCTGTGGAATCTGAGGTGACCACGCAGAAAAAGGAGCTTCCTTTTGGTAAACTTAGAGGGGGGTTGTTGTTCCTGTTCTAGCATTTTAATGTTGGAAGTTAGGATATGTTCAAGAATGTGTGCCTCTCGTGCCGTGTCTCTCTCTAAGGTGATGAAGAAACCCCTAATCATGGCCTTGAACGCATCCGAGAGGGTGTGGAGCATAACATCAGTTTGGAAGTGAAGTAGAAAATATTATTTAATGGTGTTTGCAGTGATGCCTCTGTTCACTGGATCTCTTCAAATATTTTTATTTGGGGGCCTGTTATGTGTGTAAGGGCAATCGGTGCAGAATAGTTATATGTGGGGCAGATCGGAGATAGAAATGTCAGATATTGAGATCAAACGCACCTTTGAAGAAGGCCCAACATTCCCCCTGTTCCCTGGTATGAGCTGTGATTTTTGTTGTTAATTGGGTCACTAACTAGATCAAAGTTGCTACCCACTAGACTGTCCCCCTTTTGTCTTCCAGTTTTTACCTTGAGGAAATGCAGGAAGGCGTCTTGGGCAGAGTAAATGCTTAAGAGGGTTAACAGTTCTGTCCTTCGAAGATTTAGCTTAATAAAGCAACCCTCCTCCTTTGGACACTTATCACTGTTTTCTGAACTGTATGATTCTTGCATAAAATGGCTATGCCTTCTGTTTTGGTGGTGGCAGAGGCCCAGAATAGGTGAGGGTGGCACATGCAGGTGTGGTCTTGGGTAAGTGTGTGTGTCTCCTGCATAATTATAATATAGGAGGCGTGCTGTAGGAGGTATATCAAGATCTGTTTGCATTTATTGGGGGAGTTGAGCCCTTTATACATTCAACTAGATAATGCCTGTTCCGATCCAGGTTGAGAAGAAGTTCTGGAAACCAGGGGAGACGGGTTGGAGAATCCCAAGAAAGTTCCAGAAGAACTGGAAACCATACTTGCAACTTCCAAATCGGGGGGGATTAGGACCACCTTTGCGTACTGCCGTCTGATCTGAGCCTAAGCTCTTGTGATCATTGCAAACGGGGAAACGCTTATGCTCTTCCCCCGTTGCAGGAACGCATCCATGGTAGCTGTTAGAGGATCCGGTCTCCAACTGAAGAGCCGGGGTAACTGATGATCCAGCCTGGAGGCGAAAAAAATCCACTGAAATAGGACCTTAATGAGCTTGACAAAAACCTCTGGATGCAGCTTCCTTTGGCTGGAATCTTGAAAATGGCGAGAGTGTCAATCTACCACCTGGTTCTCCTGACTAGGGAGGTACTCCGCCGTCACAGATATCTGGTGGTCGAGGCAGAATTGCCCAAAAGTTGTTGCCAGATCGGACCGAACCTTTGAACGGGTGCCGCCCAGGTGATTTATGTACCTGACGTCAAAAATGTTGTTCATTTTGTGAAGGACACATGACTGAATCCTGTCCTTAGTTCAACACCGGACCGCAAATGATCACGCTAGAAACACCAAACAGTTGATGTGCAAAGCCTGCTCCTGCGGAGACCATGACCGTCCTGTGGAAAAATCTATCCGAGCACCCCAGCCTGACCTGGTGGCGTCTGATTCCATGATGAGCTCCGGGACCAATGAAAAAATTGCTTTCCCGTTCCATGCCTCCATGTGGGAGAACCACCAGCAGATTTACTCCTGTGCTTTGTCGGTCAGGACAGCTGACTGAGAATAAGTGAGACCTCTCTGCAGATGCACTGCTTTTAATCTCTGCAGAGCCTGATAATGCAACGGTCCTAGAGTGATGGCCTGGAAGGAAGACGATAAGAGCCCTTCCATGGGCGCGATCTGCCATAAGGATACCTTCTGTCTGGCCACAATCCTGTGGAGCTTGTGCCGGATCTTGGATATGTTCTGAGAAGAAAGGCTGAGGGTGGCCGGTGGAATATGATGAATCCCAGGAAGGTTGCCCTCTGAGATGGTACTAGAAGGGATTTTTGACGTTTATCACAAAACCAAGGCTCTCCAAAAGATAGTTTGCCCGCTGCAATTGCACCGCCAATTGCTGAGGATCTTATGCTAAAAGGAGCATATCGTCGAGATGCACAATAAGGAGAATTCTCTGCGCTCGAAGGTACTCCAGGAGCGACTCTACCTCTGTGTCCACCAACTCTGCCTCGTGCCTTGAAAACTGAATAAGCCTGGGATGTACCACCTGAAATGGAAGCCTGCAGATCTTTATGTGGAAACTCTTTACAGTCTGCAAGACCCAAACATTATTCGTAAGTGTCCTCCAAACATGGGCAGAATTTGCCAGCCGACGTAGTAGGCACACTTACGCGGATCGGGTAGAAATTGCCATAGTGGGCTTGGTCTTGGAACTGCCCACGCCTGGAGCCTTGCCCTCTGGGATATTGGAAGAACTGGCTGGTCGAGCGGCCTCTACCCCGACCAGCCCCACGGGAAACCCTGGAGGAGAATACCCTTTAATAGAAGACTGAGCCTTGTCTAAAGATGTAAAAGTATTTACAAACTTTCCGAGCTCTTTAATAAAAGGCTCCCCAAAGAGCCCCCCTTGGACCCTGCTTCCGAGTCTGCTAAATCCCCCAGTTTGGGATCTGTTTGATCAGTAAAGAGTGTCTCCGCTCAGTGCAGTTGGCATTGTCCAGGAACATGACTGCGCGCTGAGCCCAACCAGAGAGTGCCTCCAGGGAAATGATGGAACCCATTGCTTTGGCATCTTCTGCCATAACCAGAATCATGGTCATGGGGCCAATGGTATCCACAAGCTTATCCTGGCACACCCGCCAGGATCTGTCAATACCCTTCTTCGGATCTTTAATGAATTTTGCTTAAAAGGTGGCCATCCTGAGGTCCAACTCCGGGGTTTGGGCTACCTTGCTGTCCAGAGAGGGACAAGGACATTCTGTCCTGAGGCGACTACGGGCTTCCTTCCCAATCGGGGTTCGAATTCTACTCTCCACATAGTTTGCTACCTTTGTTGAAGGTGTCCATTTGGATGCTCTAGGATGGATGATCTGCTCCGAGTCGCATGTTGGACCCATCATCTGTGGCATGGGCAGGGGTGTAGGGCAAAGGCTCCAAGGCCTGGATGGGCCAGGATCCTCCTCTGATTTGGGGCCAGAAACGACTCGCGCAGACGTGCAAAGGCATCATGATCTACCCCTTCCTCCTGGGGGCGTTTGGCCGGGTCAGGCTGGTCGTCTAGGGGCTGGTCTGTGGCTTAGGGGCCTTGGGCCTTGTCAGTCGGGTTGGGCCTGCTTGGCCCATTCCCACTCAATTTGCTGCGCTAGACGTTGCTCCATGGGGGGCCATTGCCTCCTCCACCGCCCTGTAGATTGATGCATGGTAACTGGGCTAGGGGATTCTCGTTCCACTGCATGTCCCCTTGCGCTGACATTCTCACTGCAATAGGGTATCCCACTCAACAGTACACAGGTGTAGTATTATCAGGCACGATTACCACCTGCTGTGCAATGACAAGCTCTCAACAAAGAAAAACCTCCAAGTAGCGTCAGTGAACTGAAGTTTTTGGTGCTCTGGGGAGGGAGGATGGGGCAGCGAGTCAATACTGGGCAGAGCTACAATCACCGAGGGGTCCAAGCCCCGTGGACACTACCTTCCCTGGAAAAATACAAATGTTAAGGGCAAAATACGCCACCTGAGAGTGTCCCCTCAAGCAGGTAGCCCTGCACAGAAAAGTACAGACCCCGAGGGGCGTATGAATCCCAACCAAACCTACCCCGAACTCTGCAGAGGGCGTTGACAAATAAGTGCAGGCTTCACAGCCTGTATAGACTGTCTAAAGCAAGGGCGTCCCTCTCCAGGGGCAGGCAGAGGCAAGTGGCGCGCGATTCTGGGTCCTGACAAGAATCCCAAAATCGTGTCGCGAACCATAGAGAAATTGTGCTCCAACAGCGCCACCTAGCGGGTGAAGGGTAACACCGAATTCTGCAATACAGGAAATATGGCAACTGTCGCATAGGAGTGCAAAAACGGTCCCGCGATGCACAAATGCTCTCACTCAACAAAGCATCAATTAAAAAATCCACCATTTGGCAAGAGGAAAGAAAAAACGGTGCTTGGCTGCGAGCAGCGAAGAAAAAAGGATAGAGACAAGAAACTATATGAAGGATCCTGGCACCTGATTGAATGATGGGACTTGCCGGACTATGTTGTCTGTTTTTACCAGTTTCCCTGTGGTTTCTGGGAAATGTGGTTTTTTAATACTTTTAATATGGCTGCTGTGTAATAAAGTGGAGAAAGTGTAAGCATAATTCGAGCCTCCGGTCCTGACATAGAATTTGTGGCCACGTTTGCATTTGCTTACAAAAAGCAAGTTGGCACTTTTAAGAACTATAAATTAACACAAAGTACATTTTCTTATTTTTTTAAGGTACAGCTTCAAACCAAGAAGGAATATTATTCATTCTATTGTTCGCCGCTTTTCCTAGCTGCTTAAATAAGAATATTGAAAATATCCTTCTATTTTTTTCACTGTGAACTGTTTCTCCCTGCTCTCTGACCACCTGACCATATCTGCAACTAGCAGAAGGCCAAGTACACCATGGCAGTAGGGGAAGATACACAGATTAGATTAAGAATGACTACTTTGCCTTCTGTCCTTGAGAGGTTCGTAAACCAAGTACCTTTTTGTAGCGCAACAAATTGCAATGTGTATAAGTAAATGCAGTAATAACTATTACTATGGCTTCTTTGCACAGTGTTAAATCACCTATATTTCAGTTTGATTATAGTACATTTTCAGTGTATTTTAGTAGTATTATAGTAAATTTTTATTCTGGTTATGTCCGGATATGCACTTTTTAGACAGATCCCCCCTCTCCAAGTTGTCCCACGGGCCAAGAGTTTCAGAGGAGCTTGAGCTTTTGTCCAAGAGGTTCCAGGGCTTTGAAGCGGGCTACCTCTGGGTTCCTTTTAATACGATGTATGGTGGATCACTGAGATATCTCGGGATGTGCTAGACAGAAAAACTAATACGTTTTTTATTATACAATTAATATAAATCAGTCATTTTACAAGATAAACTGCTGCAAAAATGTCCAAAAAAAAATGAAATTGTGTGCCTTAAAATTGTAATATTGGGCTGCAAAATTTGCTAATCCATGCCGCAGTATCCTGGGGTTCTATTTAAGGTACTAAAGAGGTTCAAGTGATGCAGGAAATAAGGCACCCAAACCCTTACACGCCATGCCCTTCCCATCACAAGAAGACCCCCTCCTCCCCAAAAAAATACAGACCGTAAATAACAAACAGAGCGATTGCTAAAAGGCCAAATTTGCCAAACTTGACATCCCCCAACTGACATACATCGGAGCTACTCCCAGACCTCCCAACCGGAGGTGTGACCCTTCTAAAGTGAGGATATTGTAGGACGGGATGTAACCTCCAGGTAATTGTTAAAGCTCAAGTAAGCAAGAAGATATAGAACAGAATGTGTCATGTCCTATTATAAAAACCCTATTGGAAAGGATATGGCATGTCAATTAATAGTTGACTTAAAATCCACCACACTTTCTTAATGCTGCGGGGGTTGGGATTGATGAAATAATCCTGTCATCATGTTCTGTTGGCAGGCGACCATATCTGCCTTGGCCGCATCAGAGGACCTGGAGATCATGCCGGTGCGCGATTTGCTCTTCTGGGTCCATCTTTGAGCTCGTTGGAGGTGTTGCGTAAACTAAGTCTATAAGCTTAGTTCTACAAGGTTCGATTTTTTTTTTCCTCCATAGGTGCCTGAGCTTAGGTAAGTACACCAGCGCTTGAGTGTGAAAGTCCAGGTTGTGTTAGCCCCACACAACTGCACTCACGTGTCTGGTTAATGCGGCGTCCTTGTTTTCTAGGTTACCAGCAGCCTTGTGAAGGTTTCAGGGACGCAGTGGTAAATCAAACACAATTTCAAACTTTAAAACAACACACACAAGCACTGAACTAAGTAATACACACTTTTTAACTACAAAGGGGCCGATTCCGATTCGGGCCGGAAATCTCTCCGACCGAGCCGGACTCGGAGAGATTTCCGACCGAATCGGACCCTAGCAGCCCGACCGAACGAGTACGATGCGCACGTATGCCATCGGACTCGATTCGGTCGGACTCCCATTGAAGTCAATGGGAGCCTGTCGTACAACGCGTACGCGGGCTCCCATTGACTCAATGGGTGCGAGGCGAACAGGGGCGCCCTACATCGTGTACGCGGCGAAGCGACTCGCGCCGTACACGCACAGGTAGGGGGACCCATGGGTCCCCCCTGTGTGCGACTCGCGCGGCTACGCGTACAGGGGGGTCCGACACGGACCCCCAAAGTACGGCTCCGACTGCTCCTTCGAGCCGGACGGCGCGAGTCGGTCTGACTGCTCGCGGCGCGCATCGTACTTGCCCGGCCAGGGAACGTCTCCATTGCGCGGTGCGAGGCGTGTCCGAGCGAGTCGGTCGGAGCGGTCGGCTTTCGCGTACGAGTCGGTCGGTGCGGTTGGGTCTCGCAAACGAGTCGGTTGGAGTTTTTGCATCGTACTCGCTCGCCCGGACGCACGTACGAATCGGTCGGGAAACAGGGCTCCGAATCGGATACGGTAAAGCCGAATCCGATTCGGAGCTCTACCGGCCGAGATCGGAATCGGCCCCAAAGTGTCTATTCCAACATTCTAATTCGATTGCTTAGCACATGAAGAGTTACCATGTAGAATATGATTAATACAGTACTGAGGCATGTAACCAACAATGAGAATAACATTTCTAACATAGAAATTAATTTACCAACCTAATAACCTAACTCCTACTTCTGTGGGCTACACTATGAGAACATGGAGTAGATTAACTTGCATCTAGAGCTTTTTGGGAGATGACACACCACATACCTGTTTACAGTAAAGTGCTGTGGTTATCAGGAGGGCTGGATGTAAGTGTTCTCTTGAAAGGACACACCTGACGCTGGACTCAACTCTTCTCCTCCTTTTCTCTCCGCATGGGACTGGAGGCTGCAGCAGCACGTCGATCTGGCAGGTCATATCAGGAGAATCTCGGGCAGCATCTGGTGCGAACATTTGCGGTGACGACCTTACCAATTTTGATGCTGATTTCAGAGGGTTTTTATAGTAAATCTACCATTTTTATCTTTCCTAAGGAATTAACCTAATCAAATACATCCGATATATGAACTAATAAGGTAAAAATATGTAAATACAGACTACACTGTGTATGAGCTGTTATTTGACCTTGGAAAAAGCTTTGTCCCAGACTGCTGTCACACAAGCAACTTTTATTTATATCATCACCAGTAGGATATGACACCTTTGTACATTAGAATCAGAAGGATATGAGACATCTGCGGGTCAAAAGGGTGTGACGTATATACTTTCCTCAGGAAGGTAAAGACCACTATGTTTAAGAATTTAGGAAGTAAAAGGCTGCCATTTTCCAAGTGGGCCTAAGACAAAATGGAGTCCTAATTTGGACACAATGGAGTCGGACCATAGGGTCTATGCGACACCCCCATTTAGTACGTCTCGGACTGACTGACTGATTGATTTATTGTATTGATAGGCTTATAGATATTTATTAAAGTCCTTGCTCTCTGAGCTATCCTATAGCTAAATGCATAAAACATGCTCATAGGAATAAAAATAGTAGATGTAACAAATATCCTAAAAGGAATATGAAAATTTAATAAACATAAAGATTATAAAATAGTAGAAAAATTAGAAAGCCAGGCTATCAGCATTACATGAATATTTTCTTAAGCCTTGCCTTTCCCAGGGAGAGATGCATTTTGAGGATCAAACACATCACACCCAAAATTGTATGTGCCAATGAGAAAAAGTGATGCAGCATTTTTTTTTAAAACAATTTGCTAGGTTTTTACGGTGTGAATTTCGAATTTTCATCTGGTGATTTTTCATCAACATTCAGTTCACACCCATTGTCCATATCATCATTTGGTTAATTTACAGTATAAATGTGATCATGACAGTACATAGCCAATCCACGTATGGCATCCACAGTGTTCTCGGTATCCGTGGGATTGTTATTGTAGGCATCATCAAAAATGTCATTGGCTAGTGAGGTTGATGGAATGGCTAGTGCTTATACGTACATCAGATATTGTGTTTGCAACACCCTTTGAATCTCTAAAGCAGTTCTGGCTGTCTCTAGGTTATACGTTTCCATAGCGGACGTCAAAGGGACTTCTTATTGTAGTAATAGTGATAGCAATTTGCTAAGTTTGTTAAAACACATCCTTGAAACCAGTACTGGGCCAGTGGGATACTTTTGATTACATGTTGTGGTGGTGAGTACAAGATATTTCCATGCAACTGTGTTGTCTTAGAAACTGTAATGACATAAAGTTGGCCAGGTTCCAACCCACAACAACTAATATTAGGTGGTGGTGGTGTGTGTGTATGGTTATAGGAAGAACCAATAGGAAACAACTTGTCATGATTGCCAGTCTCGCACACCCGGCGAACTACAAAAATGGCCGGCTCCCGCTAGCGCGCATGCGCGAGAACCGGCCGGGGAGTTCAAATACTCTCTGATCCAGAGCGGAGACGCTTCGCGTTCCTGCTTCGAGACAGAGTAATCCTCTTCCGGGTCTTCGTCCGTCTGCATCCTCTCGTCGAGTCGGTGTCTCCTGGACCGTCGTTCCTTTTCCTGACTGCTCTTGGCAACTCTAGATCCCGGTTACGCCGGCTGCATGGTCCAGTCCCCAGAGGAGATTATTCCTAAAGCAAAAATACAGAGAGAAAAGGCTGCACTATTCATTTTCGGTAACAGCGCTTTTGCGCTGACATTACTTAAAAATAGTTTGAATCGTTTTATTACTTATCTGACATGGGCTCCAAGTTTATGGAGGTCTGCTCTTGCTGCTGAGTATTATTAAAATTCCTGTAGATTCCTGAAAGATGAGGAATATTGTTAGGTCTGCCCGAAGATAAGGTGGATATTATACAGTGCATCAAATAGCGTTACAGAAAGCCTTATGTTATAATTAGTTGGAACTACTTTATACAGTCATCTACACGTCTTTAGGTGGGTTTCTGTACAGTTTTCCTTCTACATTTTTCCAATTCATTACTCTTCAACTCTGAACACTTTTATTTCTTATACCTTTTTCCTTTTTAGATATAAACACCCCTTCGCTTACACCTGTCGCCAGAATGCATGGAAGAATGGAATTGTTCAGCTAGTTACAAACACGCATAGAAAAGACTTGATTATAGAATTAAAGGTATCCTGCATACTTACTTCTTTTTCTGTCCTTTCTCTTAACAGAGATTTCTCTTGGCTGACTGGTTTTATCCCAGAGTGGGGTGTGGCGTGGGACCTTTCATTTTCCTCCTTGTTTTCGCCCTTCTTCCCCGGGTTACTGTTGATACTTTGACTCAGTTGGGTACAATAGGTGACCAGGAGAGGTTGAGTACCTTTCATCATTTGCATGATGTTCCTGCGGGAACGTGAGTAGAACCTAACACAACTGAGCCCAGGCATCAAAGCATTACATATTCCATGCAACATAATTAGTCTCCTTCTTAGTCATGGTTTTCCGTATTGGTGTTAAATTCTATGTCTCAAATGGATGTAGGAGCTGCCAGGGCATATAACCAGATTGAGGGCCTGTAAGGCCCATCTTAACTGTATTCTAGATCTCAATAAGATCTGGCCATACTGAAAAAAATCCTAGTCTCCTTAAACTAGTTCTGAGGCTGATGCCCTGATATTATCCAACAAATACACTCACTTGGAAAGTGTATGTATGCCATTGTGGATAACTTTAAAAACTATCTAAGTTCTCTTAAATGTGTTTCTCTAATCCTTTCTGCATCTTCTTTTTCTGAATATTTATTTAATTCATTATATATGATATCTATACCCGTTGCTAAAACTAGTTTGCTTCTAGTGGGACATTGTCTCAGGAGGAAGTTAGAGAAATCCATGATTTCCTTAATTAATGACAAATGTTCTTTTACAGCTGGAAGACTAGAATGTTTTAACCGACATTGGCACAACCCGCACTATATGTAGTAACTACTACAGGTATCTGGTTGTTCTATTGTAGATTGGGACCATTAGCTTTTGGACCAGGGGTTTTGGAAATGGAACAATGCATGAAGGTTTAAGAATCCTAAGACCATAAGTACTCATATTCCTATATTGTCAAGTTCCGACTGAATTCACCAGAATAAATTAGTTTATTGTGCTAATCAGATTTTTCAGGAGTTGTTGTCGAATGTGTGAAAAATAATAAGCTGAGAGTTGTGATCGATTCTCACTTTGAAAATAAGGAAACTTTCTCACGCACTTTGGATGACTGTTGAGAGGCGGAGCTTCACAATGCTCCCATAGTTCTATGTAGGCAATAGTGTGCATAGTGATGAAAACAATACATCTCTTAATTTGCTGCATTAAAGTAAGAATCTTCATTGTTCAAAGTCTTATATGCCTGTAAATCAGACAATATGTGTTTTACTGTCTTGGTATCCCAGTCATCTAAAATAGAACTAGTAATAATTACATCATTCATTGGAACTTTCAACACGTCTGGTAATTGCAATGTCTCACAAGGTCCCATAATTTGATTAAGAACCTTTTCCCAACTATGCTCTCGGCCACTGGATGGGCTGTAATATTGGCAGTGTAGGGATCTCGTTAACCTCTGTGGGATGAGAGGTGCTGTTACAGTTATTGAACCGCAGGTTGTGTGACAGTTCTTTCAGGGTCATAAGGTAAATTCAGTAGCAACAAGACAACAATTAGCGTTATCAGCCATGTGAGAAAGAGTATCACTCCTATAGCAATCCGAATGTTGGCCCACTGTGGTATTAAATATTTGTCACGAAACCAGCGATAAGCAGAAACAAATTGCTGACGAAGAGTAACATGGGAGGGTGTTAAGTCATCTTTCTGGATTCTGAGCCATTTTCAAGGATTGTTGTTTCTCGAAAAGGGACCATCTTGGTGGACATTAACCCTGGTGGTGGCTCAAAGTAAATCATGGAGTTGCTTCTGACACCGGCAATAGAAATCACAGCAGCATCAGATTCGGCTGTATTTGGAAGTTCAAATGTCCCCTGCTGGGAATTAAAGCCAGTGAAGTTACTACCTTCTTAAAGGGGCATTTCTGTCAGAGTAGGGAGAGGTTGAGAGGTCATACTCTGATCTCTTTTTGATGTCGTGGAGGGTCTTCTGTACAGAATTGGTCACATGCTGTTTTTTTAATATATTGTAAATGGAAACCTGTCGGTTTTTCTTCGAATTAACGAAAGGAGGCAGGATCACAGTTTGTTCACATTTTACCCCAAGCATTGGAACAGGTAGTCTGTAAGATGGCTCGAAAGCTTGTTTATCGGGGATCTTTTCTAGGGCTAGATCCCTGACCTTAAAGACCCACCAGTCAGCTGTTGAAAAAAATGTTTCTTCGCTGGTGGTAGCTTCTGAAGTGTCCGACTCGGACAGCTTGTCTATGACCTCTTGGACTTTCTGTAAAACATTCAAACATTAGTCCAGTTCAAATAATGTTTCGCTCACCACTTTCCCAGGACTAGCCAAGCCAGTACATGCAAGGGTACTCTAAAAAGCACCTTGTATGGAGTACGCTCTACCAATACTCGTCCAGGTAAGTTACTGAATGCTCTCAGGACTCAATAGCGATGACGGTACCAGCTGAGCTGAACTTAGTACCGTAGCAGTCTACGTTTGCGTAATCATGCCGCTAGCACGCTCAATTCATTATGTTCGGCTCTGAAACGATTGCTGAATTGCAGACATACTCCCAATTGCGGTGATATAGCATCCTTATAAGCCTTGTAAGGTGAACGCAGGCCCGTTGCCCGAATGGAATGTATGGACTGCTCCCATCACTACGAGACACTGCAAATCTTTACAACTGCTCAAGAGCCTGTATTTCTCTAGGGCCGCATCCATAGCAATCGAGAACATAAATCAGTTGCTACCAATATGTACTTATACTAGTTCACAGAATTTAGTGGGCCGATATGGTCCAAATGTATTACCCTGAATGGGATATTAGGAACTGGACGGAGTGTCTACTGGGGTCTTCTGACAGTAGAAGATTTAGTTTGTTGACAAACATTACCCTGTCTAACAATCTCTGGCCTGTGTATGTAAACACAGCCAGTAGTAGCACTGCTATAGCATGACTACATTTGCATTTATCCCAGCATGAGCAAATGCTGACCCCTCAAGGGCTTCTTCAATTAAGTCAAATTTTGACCCGTTTATTAGGAAATATCTTACGCTTTGGATATTGTAACCACAGGCATGTGATCTGATCTAAGGGTGTATGAATATTTGGGAGGAAAGCCAGCTTGCAGTGGTTACCCTTTCACAGTTGTCTTTATTGTGTTTATCTTTATTTGAGATCTGATTAAAACTGCTCCTCCGACAGCCAGTAAGACAGCTTTAGCAGCTAAGTCAACTTCACAGTTCCATTGGCATGAATTCCCTCACACTGATGGCCCAAAGTTTGCATCACATGGACCAATGGAAACTTACCTTGCATATAGGTACCTTTTCCCAGAGATGTTTATTTTGAATAGCTTTCCCTTTTGAATCTCTGAATCTGTTTAGGTGCCAATGTTTCAAATCAACATTTTAAGCTTGCACATAGAAGGCTGAGTCATACACTATAAGTGTGGAAGCTGATGAGTCTGCTTTCTGTACTGCAAGTATTTCTACATGTTGGGTTGTGCTATAACACGAGTTTAATGTGGGTGTATTGTGGGTGAAACTCGCCATTTCTTTACTACACCTTGCACTGCTGTGCAGGCTGCGAAGTACTTTTTTGTTCCTACTGCAGGTGGAGCAGAATAGTCTGTGTAAAACACACTATGATGTGACTCGATGGGCAAAATTTATGGAGTGTGGGCTATGTTTTGTTCATATTGGAGGAAAGCTTCTTTCTGAAGAATTGGATCATATTGGAATTTTACATCCACTGCACTTAATAAAGAGACTCACTCCACCCATCTTGGGTATAATGCACTAACATTAGGAATGGTTGCTCTGGTGGCTGCCCCTAGAGCCGGTGTGGGCGAAATTACAATTCTGAGATTTCCTCACGCCAATGCCCATTTGCTCTTTCAAAATCGCTGTTTGTACGACTGTAAGGATTTTTTCGATGGAAGCAAACTGTGTTTCTGCTGGAGACTTTAAATATGATTTTTAGACGATAGGAACAGTTTGTTCCTCATTGTAGATTACATATGTGTAACCCGTGACTTGGTACGACCCTTAGCACTAGGTTGGTTTTATTCCTGGTTTGTAAATGTGTTCTCACTAGCGGGTCCACTTGCAGGGCATGCAACATATCAAAGTGTTTACTACTCCACTGCTCTGTGGAAAACCTATGAGAAATAAGATCGCACAAAGGCTTCATTCGCCCAGCATAGGTAGGCAAATAAGTCAGTCCGGAGTTGAGAAATCCCACCAGGGATTGCTGCTTTTTCAGTGTATTGGGAGAATCGGGTGCCAATCCTTTGCCCTCGTCGGATGATTTATATCCAAGAAGGGGCCACATCGGGTAGGCTATTTTAGATTTTTTTTTAAATTAATTTTGTAACCGTGTGACGTTGGAATGGTCACGCTGTAGTCCACCTTTATTGGATGTGTATCAAAAAAACATCTGTAATGCCTTGAGATCTGGTTGTAAGATCCTCATGATGTGTGCTGAGAAAGTCCAGGCTTGTTATTTTATCCCATAACTAAACGTTTAAACTAGTATTGCTACCTGTTGAAGCTGAAAGCCGCTAGAATGTCGACGCCTTCAAGCGAGTGTCTGACTGAAAAACCGATTAGAAATACTCAGGGTTGTTTTGTATCTTTTCTGGACTAGGTTTGTAATCAAACCCATGCTGTGTGCATTTTGCACGGCACATGCTGTTGTGTGTGACTAATCTAAAAACTATTCTATTTGACCCATCTTGTTTGCAGATGGGAAAACGAGGTGTATTCTTAGGAGAAAGGCAAGGTGCTATGATGATGAGACTCAAGTTTTTGCTGGAGCCTTTTAGTGGACGTATCAGAGACTATTTCTTCTAACTGCTGCTTGTGATTTTGCAACAGCTCTTCACTCTAACCCTCAAATTGAAACTGGCCACTGCCCCTGGTATCTTCACCAGGACCTTCACTTTCATCAACAGATTCACCAGCTTCAGTTTCAAAGTTTTTCTTCATCCTCAAGGACCCCCACCCCCAGGGTCCATGCTAACTTTAGTTTGACTCTGAAGCAGTGGTTGCTGTCACCACTTCTGCATCCACCACCTTGACTTGTCTTGTGTGAGTGGTGTGAATCCACTGCGGGATTCCAGCACACTTCACAGCAGTGTTAGTCACAAGTACGATTTGATATGTGCCACACCACTGTTCTTCAAGGCAACTCTTGCAAATATGTTTCTTTATGAACACCCAATCACCAGGGTTCAAGGGATGACATTAAGTTTCTTTTGTTGATGCTGTGCCGAATTCACCTAACGAGAAACCGATTTAACCATATCCTGACCTTTCCAGTGATCTAGAACAATGTTATCAGTCATTGAAACAAATGATACTGAAGGAATAAAGACCAATCTTGTTGCTCTGCCCATCTTCCCTTCATGATGCGAGAAACCAGTCTTTTTGTCAGGGGTACTTCTAAAACTCATCGGGACGAGGAGAAGGGCATCAGGCCATTTCAAACTAGTGGATGCACACACTTTAGCAAACCTGTTTTATATGGTTCCATTCATCTTCACAACTACTGGATGATTTAGGATGACAGCTTCAATGGAATATCTTTTAAATCTGTAGAGCTGTACAAATCAATTTCAAAGTCTCATTTTAAATGAGAGCCAAGATCTGTCTTAATTGAAGTCAGCAGGCAAAACTTGGATACAACAAGAGTTTGGCAACTGTTGTGCTGTCCGACCTCTGGGTGGGGTAAGCCTCAAACCATTTAGAGAATAAGCAGACAATCACGAGAATATATTAAAGTTCATTGTAAACTGGCGTCTCATTGACGTCTGCTTCAAGTCTCTCAAAAGGACCGTCTGATTTACCAGTATGATTCATAAGGACAGTAGTCGTCTTGTCTTGATTATTCCTCTGACAGATTGAACACCTCTGGCACAAATCTTCTGCAATACTTCTGAATTTTGAATTGGACCAGTATTTATTGAATGTACTGGTTAATGACTCTCTCCCTGCATGCGACTGATACCTAGAAACCTAGTTATGCAATACAACATTGAGTCAGTCAACACCTATTTATATTTCGGAGTCGCCCAAACATACTGATAGTTTCCCTTTTCTTTTCTTATCCTCTGGCGCTTCCTCCTGGAGGTTCCTCAATTCATCAAGGAAGTCTGTGTTGGATTCAACAAGAAACCACTCCAATCTTTTGTATTTACAACATAATTTTCGCTTGATTCCTTTTGTTATGTCTCTTGAATCATAATTTGTTAATTGGATCTCACAGCCTCATTCTCAATTGCACAATATCTGGCCACCTGGTCAGCATATTTATCACCAAGCGTGACCATATATTTTCCAGCTTTATCGGCGATACACTGCAATCTCCTTAGGCTGCTGTATTGCTTCCAGCAAACCAGGTATATAGGAACTGTTTATGATGGGAGTTCCAGAGGATGCCATAAAACTCCTTTGTGACCACAACTGACCAAAGTCATAGTCCAATCCAAAACCATATTGGCAGGCTGTGTATACCACCCCATTCAATTCTGTAAGACAGCAAACCCTTCTCAATGCAATCCACTCTGCCACTTGTGCTGAAATTACGTTTGGCAGGTATGATGCTTCAAGAATTTCAGAAATGGAACATGCTGAATAACAGCCTTTATTGCTCCACGATGGTCTCTCAAACAAGAACCATCAATAAAATCATATCGGCAACTTCAAGAGAAATGTCTTTCATATATTGTCTTGGTACATAACTCTGTAACACTGATGTAATCATGCTGAGGTTCATCATCATTAGAATGACTCCTGTCTTTGTCTTCTTTGCTGTCTGAAACACGAAGCAGTTTTACAGGATTCAAGAAATTACACCTTTTGAGCTGCCAGTATAACTTGTTAATATCTGATCAAACGACTATTAGTCATGTGATAAATCCGGGTAGGGGTCAGCAAAATTTCAAACTGAGTGTGGAACCAACCAAATCAATGTGTGTCCTCCTATTACAATCCCTTCACTTTGCTCAATTGCAATGCAGACTGCTGCAACCAATTTCAGACAACCAGGGAAGACCTACAGCTACTGGATCTAACACAGCTGACGGGCAAGCCACAGGCCTCATCACTCCACCATGTTAATGAATGAGTACTGAAAGTGCACACTCGCCTCTCTCGTGACAGAAAAGGTAGAATTTTATATTGTATTCAGGCATTCCAAGAGTGGGAACATTTATATATTTTTTCGCCTCAAAGCATTTGTCATCAAACGGTATCGGGGTCACTGACATCACTGTAGATCAGCCTTACTAAATGTTTTGCAATCAAGGAAAAGTTGGGAATCCGCTGACGTCAGTAGCCTTCAATTCCCAGAATCATCCTTTCACTATCTTCAGAATTGCAGAAATGTATTCTTATGAGACTTTTCTTTCTCAATATGGTGACGGACAAATCACTTTTTTGTGTTGTAATTCTTTATTTAAACTTTTGCAAAAATCTCATCATGAAAACAATGACTTCAGTAAAATTTTACAGTAAATAAATAAATTGATGAGAAGCAAATGCGACTTAAGTCTCTTAATGGGTAACGAGAATATATAAATATATAAATGAGTAAATAGATAATGAGCCCAGAAGGGAAAGGAAGAGAAGGGGGAAGGGAAAAAGGGGAGCGAAAAGAGAAGGTCAGAGAGCTGATAAATATGTATATATCAATAACATAATATTATCAGTATAGATCTACAATAGAAAGTTAAAAACGGCAATTTATAATTAGGAACATACACTTAAGTGAAACATACTTAATGGGAATTATTTCTAATAAGTCATTTTAGAACATTGAAATATGAAAAAACACTATAAGCCAAGTATGAATAAAAATATAAGGGCTTAATGCGTCTTATGTATGGGAATATTTCACAGCGAGTTAGTTATGCATACTTTAACGTTGTTTATGGAACAAATATAACAGCTGATGATTCTGGGTGAATACTTACCATTCTTCCAAGATATATGAACTAATGTAGAAGGAAAAAGGAAAGAGAAAGAAGAGCAAGAGAAAAAAGGGGGGGGGAGGGGAGAGGGGAGAAAGTTAGATCTCCTAAAGAAAGGAAAAGTATAAGAGATCTCTTGTTATGAGATTATTGCCCAATCTTTGTGTGGAGTATAAAGTAGTAATGCTGAATATTACAACCCTGTAGTTATGATGTTGCGGAACCAGAGAGGGAAGAAAGAGTAGCAAGAAGAATTAATAGAGGAGAGAAAATAACACAGAGATATAGATATCAATATATATAAAAGTGCAGAATGGATGTTTCAAAACCATGTCAATCAAAACATATATAATTAGAGAAAGGTAAAGGTGAATTTATGCACTTGTAGACCTACAGTTATATACCATACACATACCTCCAAATGTGTGCATACATATACAAGTGCTAGAATGAAAAGTGTGGAAGAATGTACTCCAAAAGCAAGGAAGAAAATTGATATGTTAGAAGGCATGCATTATTGATCAGAATTATCACTTAATTAACTTGGGTTAGACACTACAAAAGTTAATTAGCATTTCCTGGACCTAAAAAGGGTGACCATACTTAAAGAAACAAGTCAATTTGATCCTGGAGGTTATAAATGACATGTTCATAAGCTGTATGGATCATGGCTACCATCCACATTTCTTGCGACGGTGGATTCGGTGATTTCCACTGCCGCAATATACAAATTTTTGCTGTGGCCAAAGCTGTGTGTAAAAGTCGACGTTGAGGGTTAGAGAGTGTTTGCGATTGACGCGTATCATGTAAAAGAATAGTGGCAGAAGTGAGTGGGAGCTTCAATGGCATAGTTTCATGTAAAGTTTTACCCACATAGGCCCAAAAAGGTTGTAGCAAGATACAGTCGCAAGCGATATGAGTTATGTCACAAGCAGTATTATCACACCTCCAGCAGTTAGCATTAGAAAGCAAGCCAGCTCTATGTAGCTTTGTTGGTGACCAATGCCAGTCGTGAAGGATTTTGAAGAGACAAAATTTCAATCTAGCTTCACGTGTGCCCTTGTTTAAATCATTTAGGATCTCTATCCACTCATCATCTTTATATGAGACTTACAATTTGGTCTGCCATCTGGTACGTTACTCCTGTGATATAGGTTGTGAAAAGAGGTGAGATGTGAGCACTTCATATAAACCAGACATAACCCCTTTATGTTTTCCCCAGGTATTGAGATACGTTACTACTGGAGAAGTCTGTAGCAGCCAAGGTTGCGATCAAAGGCTTCTCAACAAACCTTGTCGGAGCTGTGTGTATTTCCCGATTGTAAGGTAGATAAATCAAATTCCTCTTGTAATTGTGCAAACGTCTTAAGATCACCATCAATGAGAAGTTGATCGAAAGTATGAATACCTCCTGCCTTCCAGAGGGGCCAAGATATTGTTTGTCTATTGATGCGTATGCTCGCATTGTCCCATAAAGGGGCTTTTCTATGGATACGGGGATGTGAACCCAATAATCGGTGTGCTCGTTGCCAGGACCCACGCATAGCTGAAACAATCGGATTAGTGGCATCATTGCGACTAGTCCCTGTCCCATATAAAGCGGAGAGACCCGTTTCAGCTGATAAAAGATGACGTTCTATATGCACCCATTGCGGTACGTCAGGAGCTTGTGACATCAAATAGGTTATTTGGGATAACTGTAATGCAAGGGCATAATGTTCCACTGAGGGTAGACTCATTCCTCCATAAGAACGATTAGCCTTTAATTTCAGTACAGCTAAACGAGGTCTAGTTGAGTTCCATATGAAGGTTTTTATCTTGGAATCTATTGAACGAAGTGTTGTCAGAGGAATCTGAACAGGGAGCATACCAAGAACGTATAGAAAACGTGGGAGAGTAACCATCTTTATGGCTTGTACTCTACCCCACATTGAGAGCCCTAATACTTTCCATTTTTTCAAAGTCGCGTTGCATTTGTGTGATGAGGGGATTTAGGTTATCCATAATCATCCCTTCTAAACCTTTGTTCACTAAAATACCTAAATACTTGAGGCGCGAGGGTTGCCAGTGAAAAGGGAACCCATGTATGGCCGCTTTTGTGGTCCTGTCTGAGATGGGTAGTGCTTCACTCTTGTCCCAATTAATTTTGTAACCAGAGAGTTGGAGGCAAAATCATCTATGATTTGGAGTATGGACGGTACGGAATTGGACAAGTCAGTTAGTGTAAGTAAAATGTCGTCTGCATAGAGTTTCGATTCTCCAGTCGCAAGTGATATACCCGTAACAGTAGCTTGGAGTATTGTGGCTGCCAAAGGCTCCATAGCTAAAAGGAGTGGAGAGAGGGGGCAGCCTTGACGGGTGCCTCTACGGATTGGAAATGATTCAGACATAAAGCCCCGCAGTTTACCTGTGCAGTAGGATTATCATATAGTAGACGTATTTTGGCTATAAATTGTTCACCCAATCCAAATTTTTGCAGCACTTTAAAAAGATATTCCCACTCGATACGGTCAAACGCCTTTTCTGCAGCAAGTGACAAAGCTAGTGCATCATTTTGGAGGCGAAGATGGTTCCTGGAAGAACGTCCTGGAACAAACCCGACTTGTGTATGATGTATCAAAGAAGGTAAGACTTTACATAAACAAGAGGCTAGGATGCTGGCCAAAATTTTGATATCACAATTTAATAATGATATGGGACGATAACTGCTACAAAGTAAAGGGTCTCTTCCAGGTTTGGGTAATACAGAAATTATAGCTTTATTGGATAAAAGACCTAAGGAGGTCTCACGTTCTGCTTCCTGAAACGCTGAATGAGGTGAATTAATCACCTCCATTCCCACCCATCGATAAAATTCTGAGGGAAAGCCATCTTCACCCGGAGCCTTATGATAAGGTAAGTTGGTTATTGAATACGAGATCTCTTCCTTAGTAATTTCTCCTTCTAGTAATTTTCTACCTTCATCCGATAAACAGGTAGGTTTGCTTTTGTAAGAAAGGTATCTAATTTATCACCTTCAACTTGAATCTCAGCCGTATAGAGAGATTTATAAAACAGAGCAAATTCATTAACAATGTCCTGAGGCCTAGTTAATGTGGTACCTCCAGCTGATTTGAATGCCGGAATGGCCATGGCTGCTTCTCTTTGTCGCAGCTGTGCTGCCAATAACCTCCCTGCTTTTTCTCCCTGTTCATAATGCCTCCCTTTCATTCTTTGTAGGGCATATTCTGCCTTGGAGGTAAAAAGATTATTTAGGGCCATGCGAGCTTGTTCCAATAACTTACGGTTCGAAATTATAGGATTGGCTGTGTATAAGCGAGTATAAGACGCAATATCTTGTTCTAGTTCTTTCTGTCGGGTAGCATTTTGACTATTAGCTTGTGCAGAATCTCGCATGAACTGGCCACGTATCGTAGCTTTTGCAGCAGCCCATAAGATTCTGCCCGAGCCAACGGATCATTGATTAAGAGAAATGTAGTCTTGAAGATGAGATTTTAATAGGACTTTACCCTTAGGGGTTCTATATCGTTGAATATTCATACGCCAGGGCTTGCGTCTTGGTCTGGCTAACCCAATTTCCAGTGAAAGTAGAACAGGGGAATGATCAGAAAGTGCTGCTTCTAAAATATGGGATTCTTGTGTCAACTGCACCACATTTTGAGAAACCAAAAAGTAATCAAGACGAGAAGTGTACCATGAGTAGGTGAGATAAAGGTATATTCTACATCTGTCGGATGAGAAAGACGCCAGTGATCTACCAAGCCATTGTCTGCCATTATATCATTCATCAGAGCTCTATCTGCCGCGTTAGTCTTATCCAAAGGACCTGTTTAATTCAGAACTGGATCTTGCACCAGGTTACAATCTCCGCCAATAAGGAATTGTGAAGCGCCTATCTCCATTAGAAGACGATTCAGCTGAAGAAAGAATGACCTTTTCGTTCCAGTCGGAGTGTAAATTGAGCCGATGTAAATATGGGACTCACCAATTCGTAATTTGGTAAAAACGTACCGCCCGTCCGGATCAGTCCACGTTTTTAACACTGTTACCGGAAGAGATTTACGAATAAGAATCGCTACTCCACATTTACGAGGTGGCTTCGTTTCTGGGTCCTCTCCTCCACGTATGCTGCTTTGAATCACCTTTCCCACCCATTCCCTACGTAGTTTTTCAGATTCTTTAGTAACAAGGTGCGTTTGTTGAAGGAGAGCTATAGCCACCTGTTTTGATTGTAAATAGGAAAGTATTTTTTTCCTTTTAATATAATGTGTTAATCCATGAACATTCCATGTTATTACACGAAGGGCATGTGAAATAACCATGTCGGACAGAAAAGGAAAACAATCAACAATAAGTGTTCGCTATAAATGTCAGAGTGTATCAAAATGTGTCAAAAGAAATTGGAAACATTTGTTAGATCTGTGGAAAAAGTATAAAAGGGAAGAGAGAGAGAAAATAGAAAGAAGTAGTAAAGAGAAAGGAGAAAAAGAGAAGAAAAAAGAATGAATGGTATAGGAGACCCTGGTCCGCAACAGTAGTAATGTGATCAATGAATTAGCCGAAGAGAGTAATAAGTGCTAACTGAGAGAGATAAAAGGTATATAGAGCTGAATTTGTGTCAGAAAAGAAAATATTACGCAATGAGAAGAGAAGATAGGGAGGGAAGTGCCAAGTATTAAATGGCACAGGGGATCTCAAACTTTCAACCGCGGGTCCAAACGCACTGGAACACCACTGCGAGGAGGGGCTCCATCAAGAGGACGGGATAATGATTGAGAAAACAAGTCAAAAGGGCAAAAACAATGTGTATATCTGAGCAGTCACTGGTATTGACAAAAGGAAGCGTTATGTTGTAATATCAGAATATCAAAACATATTAGTGATCTATTGAATTAAAAGGATATATATAGTTAATAGTCAAGATAAAATGAAATTAGAATATCAGTAATAACAATTGATTACTTCATATAAATCTATAATAACAATAGTAATCTTAATACTCATTAATACAGATTAATACAGAAGGCACTTATCATGCGTGTTACCGTTAAAATAGAATAAACGAGACAGTCAACATGCTTATCAAAGTTAATGCAATTAATATAGTAAGAATAGTTCAACATGTATAATACTCCGCTATCTGATGGTTGGACATCTTCGTTCTTCTCAATATCTTGAGTTTATTAAATTTTCCAGTTACATAAAAGGATATAAATGTAATCATAGCTATGACTGCAATCAAAAATGTAAGTAGGAACTATTTCATCCGCAGTCTGCATTTGAAGTAGATTATAGGGGGGAGCGGGATTTATCCCTATGCTGCTCCTGGGTGAAGGTGGATACAGTTTGAAGAGCGGAAGCTTTATCCTCATGACTTAGGATAGTCCTTTCAAGATCTCTGCCATGTTGCCGATGGCTGTTAATATTCCGACGTGCAGTGCCCATTGCTTGTAGGTAGGAGCTGGGTTGTGTGAGATCTGGGGTAGAATGCTGAGTCTCCATGTCTTGTGGCTTCCAAAGATCTATAAATAGACGGAGGTCTTCAGGATCATAAAAATCTTTAGATAATCCATCTTTGGTGATGCGAAAGCGAGCAGCGTCGAAGAGACTATATTTTATGTCCAATTGACGTAGTTGAGGTCTCAATGAAAGAAATGCCTTGCGGCGGTCGTTAGTCTCTCTGGAGAATTCGGCTGCCATACGAATTTCGTGACCATCATATGTGAATGGGCCATGGGTTCGTGCAGAGACTAATAGTTGCCTTGTCTGTTCATGTCTTGGAAAACAGGCAATAAGTGGTCGTGGATGGGATGAAGATGCTTTATGTAGAGGTCCAACACGATGTGCACGTTGTATCTCCAGTGGGGGATCAAAAGCAATGGCCACTAAGCTTGGAAGAATGTTTCGGAGGAATGCTCTAGCATCTGGGCCTTCAATTTGTTCTGGAAAGCCGAAAAAACGAATATTATCCCTCCTATTGCGATCTTCCAAGTCAATCAGTTTGCTGCGGAGGAATAGCAGCTCTTGATCTCTGTTTTGCACAGATTCTAGATGTTCCTCCACAACTGTCAACCTGTGATCAAGTCCTTCTGTTTTTGCATGAAACCCTGCAATGTCTACTTGAATTGATTTAGCTTCAGCCGCTAAGGAAGATATATTTGAGTCCATTCCTTCAAGTCGTCGACTGACAGCAGAGATTTCTTGCAATATGCGATCCATGGTTTCCCCTTGCGTTGTTAAGTTAGTCTGTGGTGAACCCTCTGTTGTAGAAGTGGTACTTTTTAGGTCTCGGCCTGCACCAGCGCTTGCGCTGGTCTGGCCGAGAGTTTTAGTAAGCGGGTTTTGGAAGTGCAAACACTGGCTTTCGGCTGGCGACCAGCTTGAGTTCACGATGGCGTGCACGCGCAGCTGCCATCTGGGTTTCCTATCTCTTCCTCATTTCCTCGTCATGGCTCATTAACTCTCTGGACTCTGATGTTTCAATCGCAGCAGCAGCTCACATTACCAACTGAGGGCCCTGGACTACAGTCACATGAAAAACAACAGCGATTAGCATTGAAATGCAAGCTTTTTTTTGTCTAGTTAGAAATATTGCTTCGGAGGGTTGATTTCACCTTATATCGCTATTTGTTTTATATTGGGAGTCACAGCCTAATTACCAGTATTTTTGTGTCTCACTGTTTTTTTGTTATATTTAATCGCGCAAAGCACAAAGCTATATTTAAGGTTACTTTTTCCGGGTCACTTCTTCACTCTATTTAAACTCCACACCCCCACTCTTATTGTCTCTCTCCTTCTCTCTCTCTCCCCTCTCTAATTCTCTCTCTACTTAATTAACTCTCCCCTCTCTATCTTTTTTAGCCTTTCATTCTCTCTCACCCCTTTATCTGTTTCTCTTTCAAACTCCTTCATTCACTGTTTCCCCTTCTTTCTCTCTCTCTATCCCGCTCCACTCTTTATTCTATGTACACCCTTTCTCTCTTTCTCTCTCACCACCCTCTCTAATTGGGCATTATATCTTCACTCTATCTCTCACTCGGCAACACCACAGCATCACTCAGCGCAACCACAGCATCAATCAGAGCCAGCACAGCATCAATCAGAGCCAGCACAGCATCACTCAGCACCAACACAACATCTCTCAACGCCATCACAGCATCACTCAACGCCATCACAGCATCACTCAGTGCAACCACAGCATCACTCAGTGTAACCACAGCATCACTCAGTGCAACCACAGCATCACTCAGTGCAACCACAGCATCACTCAGTGCAACCACAGCATCACTCAGTGCAACCACAGCATCACTCAGCGCAACCACAGCATCACTCAGCGCAACCACAGCATCACTCAGCGCAACCACAGCATCACTCAGCGCAACCACAGCATCACTCAGCGCAACCACAGCATCACTCAGCGAAACCACAGCATCACTCAGCGCAACCACAGCATCACTCGGCGCAACCACAGCATCACTCGGCGCAACCACAGCATCACTCGGCGCAACCACAGCATCACTCGGCGCAACCACAGCATCACTCGGCGCAACCACAGCATCACTCGGCGCAACCACAGCATCACTCGGCGCAACCACAGCATCACTCGGCGAAACCACAGCATCACTCGGCGAAACCACAGCATCACTCGGCGAAACCACAGCATCACTCGGCGAAACCACAGCATCACTCGGCGCCGCCACAGCATCACTCGGCGCCGCCACAGCATCACTCGGCGCCGCCACAGCATCACTCGGCGCCGCCACAGCATCACTCGGCGCCGCCACAGCATCACTCGGCGCCGCCACAGCATCACTCGGCGCCGCGACAGCATCACTCGGCGCCGCCACAGGATGATTCGGCACCACCACAGGATGATTCGGCACCACCACAGGATGACTCGGCACCACCACAGGATTGTGCCTCCATAGTAGCTGCACTAGGGGCTTTAGGCTTATTCAATACAGCAACCATTATTATTGCTTACAACAATCCAAAAACCACACAGAACTAGCTAGCGAACAGCAGCCAGTCCCAACATGGCAATGTCAATGATCAATCTATCAGCAACTAACCTGTGAAAGCTCAACTCTGTTGTGACTTCTCGCCATTCCCAACGCGACTCCACAGTTGACTAACCAACCTCAGCATGACTTTCTCCTTGAATAAGAAAATAACTGCACAGCCTTTCTTGATGAATGCACTAAAAAAACGAATCTTGTCTGCTCAACCTGAATAGGAGAAAGACAGCAAGTTAGAACAAGACAATCCTCACAACAGGAGAAACAAAAACAGTACCTTTGTGGCATTTGCCAATCTCAAGTCACACTAAAGCAGACTCTTGTCCAGCGGCAGTCCACCTATAGCTAGTGTATCTACTCCTGTGCACCAAGGAACAAAAGACCACAACTCCGATTAAAGGCACAAACGTCTTAAAAAACAAAAACAACTATTAGTTAAGAATCCCTGTCTGTGTAATTGTGGTGCCTCACAAAACCACACTCCCTTTATGCAGAGAAGTTCAACAGTATCTTTAGATCTTGGATTTCGCCAAATCCGATAATCAAACTAAAATAAAAACTTCTTCGACATAAATCACAAATAAGAATAGTACATCAAAATTACAGTAATCAAACCACCAATGGAACCCAAAATCAACATTGCATAACCAAAAACCTCACATACAGCATATCAATCCATCTCCCAGCAGAAACCACAACACCTCAAAAGCACACCAGAGCACACTCAGTCACCGGAATCATTCCTCCTGATTAATACTTGCAATCCTGTTTGCTAGGGAGCAGCACCACAAGTAAGGATCCCAGCATAAATCCACTAGGAAAATCTACACTGAAAAATCAACTAACTAAGGTAGGGCTAAAGGGGACACTTTTAAAAGCAGAAAGGAGATGCTCTTAACTCACAATCATCCTCTGCTACAACAATTCGTGAGCAGGAGGGACCTGCAAACTTGACACCCCAAAATTTACCCCAATCAGCACCCCCACAATTCAGTGAAACAGAGATGGCGTTATACCTCAATACCTGATAGAGCCTTCTAGCAGCAGATTCCTTACCTTAGAATATTCCCCAGGCGTCAGACTGGATCCGGAAGTTTTTGAGCAGTCCCCTTGCACTAGTAGATGGCATTGGTCGGATTCACGTCGTTAGCGTTGTCTGCGCCAGAAGTGACGTGCGCAGTGCCTATAGAGGCGCCACCCTAGCACACTGACCTCTGTTGCTTCTTTTCCACGGCAACAGCACTGATTCGGATGGGCTCTCCTCAGTCACTTTTTGAGTTTTTTCTTTACATTTTGTCTGCCTAATGTCCCAGTCCTGAATATCTGTCAGGCCGCTACATGGGCATCACTGCCAGATTCGAGAAACACTACTGCCTCCACAGTCTGGTCCGGCGATGTGGGCATTTTGCCTGTTCGGTTCTCCAGGACATCTCAGTTTAAACCAGTCCGCAGTTCTACTAAAGCGTAGAGATTGATTTGGTGTCTATTCTAAGATAAAGAATCTGCGGTTAGAGACTTTATCAGATGAACAAGTTACTTCCTTACCAACCCTCTCATCCTCCCCGTTCTGTGCACTCTTACCACATGAAAGAGATCCTTCAGGACCTCACTTTGGCACACTACTCATTCCTCCTCAGCTTGGCTCTGTGCTTCTAGTGCGGAAAAACAGTGAAGAACGGAGGTCAACACACTGGGGTGGTGCCTATATAGGCACTGCGCTCATCACTTTCAGCGCGGACGACGCAACGCTGAGCCGGGTGACAGTATTTCTAGCGTCATAGTAAAGATCTCAGGGAAGTTCTGGCTCTCTCCAAAAATCAAGGGTTTTTAGACATTATTTTTGCATATGAAATTACCAAAACTGCAGAATCCCTGTGGGTGTGATGGAAAAGGTTACAATCTTAGCAAATCAGAACACTTTTTTATTAAATGTCATATTGCCTTAGCACCTAAGCACTATACTTCGGCATGAATAATTATTCTACCCACTCTGTTCTAATACCATCCAGAGATGGTGGAACAAACTAGCTACATGAACAGCAAATTATTGTGACTGAATAGGACGCAGTGAATTAGCGGAAGGACCTTGGAAGAGTCTCGTGATTGAGCCGGGAAAGATTGGTCGAGAACAGCATAAACAAAACAAATACATATCTGCTGGACTGTGTGCTGCAGAAATGACTAGCAGAGATGTGCAGGGGTAAATGACGAGATCGTTTTTGAAAAATATGACTGCTAGGCCCTAATAGAGGTTAACAAGATTTAGGGAAACCCACTTCTGTATGTTACAGAAAACGTGTTTTAAAGAAACATGCACAAAATAAGTGTGTTTGTGTAGAATAGAGTGTAAAATCACATTCTGTACATAGTTAATGTACAAAACCACAAATGTAGGAAAAACCCTTAAGTTCCTGACTAAAATCTTTGAGTACATCCGAATTTGCTTGGGAGAGTGTCCACTTCCTATCTGCGCGTAGGACAATCACAGAGAAAGCGATGTACACCATATCATTTTAAAGATTTTGTTTTGAATGTTCCTAACTATATGTAAAAACAAGGGTGTGTTTGGTAATATTTATTCTATCAGTTTTCATATGTAAATGTTTTTCCAGTTTTTTGCTTGTCCCTTTTCCCTCAGTAAATGTTTATTTTTTTTATTAAAATGGGGAGATGTGTAAGGTCTGACCTCGGGTACTGCAGAATCATTATGTAGAATGTGACTAACTCAAATTAAGCTGCTTTCTTTTAGGACACAGTTGAGCTGGCTAGGAAACGACTGAACAGATCTTACCCCTTTGATAAGCAAATGTTTTGAATTTGACCACAATGCCACTAGAATGTTATTTTTAAAAGTTCTTTCTTTTTTTCTATACACCTAGCAAACGAGCTACTGACTCAAGTTGCCAAGGGCACTATACTATAAATAAGGACAATTACCACAAATAACTAGCAAGTGTAGCATACATTGAGGCTTGGTTACTAGCCTGATTTAGCCACTGTGTGTCATAGAGATCGCTATTTGTGGGGTGTTAAAGGCATCATGCAAAAAGCTTACTTCCTCCACTAATTCAGAAGAAACATTGCCAGTACCAAAATCCTGCATATTTCACATCAATTATTAATGTGCACATTATTGTGCACTACTATCAAGCATCCTGTATAGGTATAAAGTGAATTTACAACTGTATTGGCGGTCCACTAGCAACACGTGTGGGAGTATATAGTTTGTTCCCGCATATATTCCCACGTTACCAGTGAAATCAAAATTCCGTTTGAAAGTTGTTAGGTGGTGAAATTAGGCTTTTCCTTTCGCTCTTCTCCTTTGACATGTTTTGGCTATGAATATTGCTTCCCGTTAATGATATTTTTGTCCATATTTCAGCGTAAGAATATTTTTGCCCTTTACCTCCATTTTTGTCCTGGCTGAGCAGCAAGATGATATTGTGCATTTTATATAAATTACTAAACTACTACCTTTTGGGTTTCTCTCGCCTTTATTTTTAGATTTTATTTGTATTGATTCCTTTTTTTAAATTTATAAGTCGCCACCCTGCATTCACACTCAGTGCCATGCATCAACTGTGTCTTCTTTCCTTCTGCCTCTACATGAACCTGGTATTCTCTTGTCTCTCATGGATTGGTCCTGACTATGTCTTTTTATCTCACTTAGACCTTACGTCTGGTTGCGGGCTGTTCTCTCCTCTCACTCCTGTTTATATTCCTCATGGGGTCCCAGATTGGTTGCCTCTTGCTCTTTGACCCCATTGTATGGTCTAGGACACAAGTGTGTGTAGTGCTCAGCATCCTCTACGGTCACAGCACTAGACTCCCTGCTCAGCCAAACCGCATGCTCAGTTTTTAGCCTGTCACCATGCAGCAAGTTTCTCCTATTGTATCTGATTTAACAGACCCTCATCCAGAGGGGGATTGCCTTCTTGAGTGTGACCTCCATTCGGTGTGGTTCAGCAGTGTTGCTCCTAGACGCGGATTTCTTCTGGATCTGTCGTGTTCAATAACTTTCTGTTTCGGATTTGAAACAAGATTGTGTGTGTGTGTGTGTGTGTGTGGGGGGGGGGCGGTTTTTATTAGAGTGGAGAGCTCATTTGGTATGCAGCTGTCTTGGTTGTACTTGATTCTGCCCCCTAGGCATCCCTTTTTGAAGTCTAGCCCACCATGTCCTATCTGTACCAAGGACAGGTGATTAGGAAACCCTGCAGCAGTGTGGCGGATAACCTTACCCACACTCACGTGCAGTTATCAGATGCGGGCGCCTAATCCTATACAGTTTTCCCCCGCTGTTAACCATATTAACTAACTGGGTTTTGCCAGACAAAGGCTACAGCTGTGGGTCACAGCAGGACCCGGCAGGTCCCAGTGAGCCTTAGAAAGCTTTCTGTACCCAGTAGAATAATTTCTTTGCCCCCACATAATCTTTAATCATGAACATTCTTTAACTGCGGATCCTTTGTTAAACACCTTTTGATGCACTCTTCGAATTGCTTTTGCTTATGTAACCGCCATTGCATTTCAATTAGTCATTTTTTATGAGTGTACATTTTTCAATTGTAAACGCATATTTCATTTCGTATTCTTAGCATGCATATATTCTTTAATGTTTATTTCACTATGATTTGATAGTGCTGCAATTGTTCACACGTAATGTTCAGTCAACGTTTCATATTCTTAATGTTTGTTTTAGCAAATGTTTATATATGTAATTCAAATCAGTGTTTCATAGAAGCAGAAGTAGATGGTGCATGTTGATCTTTTTGATAATCAATAAGGAGATTGCATTATTAACATTCAATAAGGAGCCTTTTCTTCTCAAAACAATCTGAAAAAAGTATTAAAGTTGGATATAGACCAGTGAGAGATGAATATTCACACTTCCAGGGTGCAGATTGGTTGGGTTCGTGCAGACAAAAGTTGTACACACCTTTTAGAAGGCTACAGTTGGGCACCTCGGGACCGCTAATCACGCCAAACAGTTTGCTGGGACATCATAGGTGCTACCTGCAGAGAACGAGACAACTGTTGTCTTTATTTGGAACAGTGCAGCTGTTGTACCACTAAGGTATACAAGTGAAAGGCAAGGTCATCTAAGACACGTCTACAGGCTCCTTTTGGTGCTATGATAGTTTACTTATAGACAAGAAGGGAGGGGTTGTAGAACAAATGCAGCGAAACTCAAAAATACTGTTGAAATTCTTTCTAATAGTCTTATTGTTGTCAGTATTGTGTGTTTTTATAGTCCTAACTATACACAAGCACTGATATAGGATTTGAATAAGTCATAAAAATATATATTTAATTTGTTTTCTTGACTCTGTCTGTTCATGGCGAAAGGAGGTTTGGAATCTACGAACAGCAAATACTTTTGTGGGTGTCACAAGGCTGATCGTTGCCCAGAAAGCACCATCCCATGAAAAATTGGTTTGTAGGTTACAGTCCACCAGGTTCTCGGTGGCAAGTTGGTATGCTGACTAAATCCTCGCATCCATAGGGTCTATAGATTATTAGTGTTATTAGTATTATGGAAAAGCTTCAGATAAGTACATTACCAATTGTGGAGACTTCCATTGTAATATTGGTTTCTTCCTTCAGTTCAGATAGCCAGTGCCTGTGAATACGTATGCAGGACCAAAATGCACCCACTCACCGCCTGCATCTTGTTGCAGCATCTACAAATATAATCACAAGACGAACTGGCTCAAATCGTAGGGGAGAGGATCAGGAACACATGGGAATCGATCAACTTAAAGAAAGTCTGTCTTTTACTCTGAATCACTCTAAATGTCTGGGTCTTGGTATAATCCTGGCCCTTTGATTTACCGGCATAAAAAAATTCTTGCCCAGAGATTTTAATTTTTGATTTGTTTTTTGTACCATTAGAGAAGTAATTTAGCTTGAGTAGAGATTGCTAACCTGTGCCGAATTTTTCTGGATGACATTTTTAAAATGGTTGAGGTTTTGAAGTGATTTAATATTTCAGGAACCTTGAGATCTATATACTTCATTTTTATGTCAAAACATAGGTTTTGGTGGTCTAGTGGTCTTATTGAGACAGAAAATAACTCCTCTGGGCAACCCTCCCTCTTTTTTCCAAAAATGGCGGCTCTATAGTGATGTGTGTTAGCCATCATATTGGTAATTTATTTTAATGTTGTTTTTGTTTCAGGGTTTCCATTGATTCAGATTCATAACCATGAGTGAAGCAGGTGGTATCAGAGGATCTTTACCTCCTAACACAGTGTATCTAACTACAGAATCTGGGGACTCCTTCAACAAAATAAAATGTCAAATGCCAAACTAATCCGAAAGAAAAGCTAACATTAACTGCGGCCGGACAGAAGAGAGTTTGAGATGCTGCAGAAATACAGCAAGACTAAGTTCACAAACGATTGAAACAAGGATAAAATATTTTATCATACTAACAAGTGCTACAAGTCGTATAAAATGGAAAAAAGCCTGGCATTTCTTTAAAAAAAGAAATAGCAGAAACCAGTGAATCGCAACAAAAATCAGAGTCTTCCGAGAAAGCGACGACAACCAAACTTAAGAGGTTGATGGCTACCCCTCGTCCACCTCCAACACATGATCAGAAAGCAGAGAATCTTCAATGTGTTATCTGTGGTTTAGCCAGAACAAGGGCCAAAGGGATTGACGAAAGAACAAAGTACAGAGTATGTGAGTCTCAAAGGGCAAACATGTTTTTATTTGCAGCTAATTTCTTCCAAGATGATGTTTTCAGACGAGTTGCTGATCTAAACAACTAGGTGAATGTATTTGCAGCGGATTTGTATGCCCACCCGAACTGCATGTGTGCATGCATTCGAAAATACAAATGTACAATGAGCTCCCAGCAGCGTTGTAATAGCCAGCCTTCAGTTAAGTGTGCACTCTTTGAAAAAGTAAATTAAGTTTTAAAGCCAATCTTGCGTGCTGGCTACGGGTTCACACTCCGTGAGATCAGAGAAATAATGGTCAACATTGATGAAACTGTATTGATCCATAATCATGAAATTTAAGATTTTTCTGGTGTTCATGTACAATGACAGTTTGTCAGTCTAACAAAAAGAATGAGCCACTTATGGTGTTCGCAGCAAATTTGACTCCTGAAGTTCTTGCTGCCAAAACAAAATCAGAGGATGCAGTAAAATTAGCAGGAACCATTTGAAGAAACGTCCTGAAAGATTTAGATTTTGGACTTAATGACAAATTTTCTGATGCCTCAGAGCTCCCACAAATCATGAGTCAACAAAAATCCCTGATGTTGTCTTAACATTTTTACATCATTGTTTAATATTAGCAAAGCAAAACTGCTACAAACTAAAGTTCTTGAGTTCGGAACAGAAGCTGACAACATTGATGATTTTAAAGACATAAGTGAAGAAGTGGCAGACAATCCCATGAACCGACAGATTTATGCTGCGCAAGTGTACTGTCGTTTCCAAACCATATTTTATGAATCAAATCATGGCAAAAAGAAAACTCCGCTACACATGACTGCCTATGCAATTTATGACAAGTGCAGAAGTAGAGAGCTGATCACTTCAATGAATAGAATTGGTGTATCAACAAGTTTTAATGACATAGTACAGAGCAGAAATTTGTTAGCAGCTCATGCTGTAAAATCTTGTGAATCCGGCAGCACACCACTTCCAAGTCACTTTACCATGAAAGGATTTACAATTGCTGTTCTCGATAATTTTGATTTTGAAGACAGCTCTTCTTTGTCTGGAACATCCACACACATGATTCTGCCATGGTGCTTTTTCAAGCCTATACCAATGAAGTAGCTGCTGGAAAACAAGCTGTCAGCTGTAGGCATAAACAAATGAAGCTGCAAACTTATAACCCAACTGCGTTGCCACAGTGTGCAAAATCACTACAAGCCATCAACACGTCTCCTTCTACCAGAATGTTTCAAAGTGGCTGAGGACTACCTGATGCTACGGTCTTCAAAGCTAATTTAACTGAAGACCGTCCTAATGAAGAAGGTTGGTTTTTATAAGTAATACCATCTACAGTCACAAACTGCACAACAGTATACACAGCTCTAAATAAATTCCAAAACATGCATACTCAGCTGAAGACCAGCCTATCCTGCCAACTTTCTGCGATGAACGTGTTTTTTGTATTGTAGCTGACGTTTTTATGAGCAATCCAGTAGAATTTGATGATCTTTATACAATGATGGGCATTTTTCACATGACAAAAGTTGCGTTGCTGTGTAAGAAGTTATCTCCGTTGATGTGCAATAGACAATGCACTTATTGAGGCTGAAATCTTTAGAAGCAAAATTGTCCAGTCTGTATTGAGCGGAACTCATTATATTCGTTTGTTACAAGGTATGCTCATCATAACTGAGGCTATAGAAACGTTGCGTTGGAAGATTCTTTGGAACAAGAATGACAAATTCGGTTTTGCATATCTTATTTCAGAAGTGAACAAGGCACAGGGTGCACTTCATTCAAAAGACATAATGCAAAGCCAGGCAATGTTCAAAATCAGAAAACCAAGTTTGTAGAGTTTGTCAAAGAATGTGAAGAAACTTACTTTACAAGTACTGGGGCAATGTTTTACACATGATGGCTTTAGTGAAAAACATGGTACATGCTGATTGGGAAGGTGATTGGGAGCTGCACATGAAGACTATGGAGTCACTGATTTATATGTTTCGCGAATTCGATTGCATATATAGGTCCTGGTATTTGGAAAGAATGAAGAAGCTAGAGGAGGAAAAACCATACCTCTACAGACATTTTGTGGTGAAAGACAGAGAGGGAAGGTTCAGTGTTGTGGCTCCAGATATTAAACAGACAATTCAGAGATCACAGAAAAGCTCTAAGGAAATTGTTGGTCAGACATGTAAAAGTGAATATGTTGCTCAATGGCAGCTAGTTTACCATGAAGTCTTTCTGTTTGCAATGTTTTCAGAGAGATGACAAATTAAAAATGAAAGGACTATCTGAAAGAGACACGTTAGTGATAGATTCCTTACCTTAGAATATCCCCAGGCGTCAGACTGGATCCGGAAAGTTTTTCGTCAGCAATACCCCTGCGCGTCGGTAGGCGTCGTCGTACTGCTCCGCGTACGTCGCTGGCGTCGTGGTCGCCGAGATGACGTCATGGGAGCTATTTAGACGCGCCCATGCGCGCTGACGTCAGTTCTTTCTTTTTCCGCTCCAGCAGCGCAGATCCGAGAGAGAGCAGTACCCCTAGTTAAAAGTTTTAATTTGGTAATTGTTTGTCGAGTAATCGACTCTGGTGCAGTAGGGATGCCCGGGTTTAAATCCTGTGGGGCCTGCCGCCGCAACATGTCGGTAGCGGACCCGCACGACGTGTGTCTCTTCTGCTTGGGGCACGCCCATGACCCCGAGGTGTGCCCCGATTGCCGGGCCATGGCGCCGAAAGCTTTGCGGGAGCGTTCCCGAAAGTTGTTGGAGGCCCAGCAGTCAGCTCCGCGTCGATCAAGGTCCCGCTCCCGTGGGAGGTCGAGAGACCGGTCGCGGAGCCGATACCTTCGCTCGTCGGACTCTGGGACAGGTAAGTCACAGCGCCATAAAAAATCAAAGAAGCGACGTCATTCGTCTTCTACCCCTCACCGGTCCCAGGACATGGTGGAGGGGGCGGGGGGCCACTCCCCCGCGGCTCCGCTGGAGCCCCCGTCGTTGCCTGCGGCGTCCTTTCCGGGCCCGCACGCGACGGAGGAGATACAGCAGGTCTTCCTGTCGACCATGGGCCGTTTATTTGCCCCATCGGGTCCCTCCGGAGTGCCCCCGTGCCGCCGCCTTTGGCCTTGGCTACGCCGGCAAAGTACCCTGCGGCGACGCCGGCTCCGGCCTCGGTGCCGGATCCGGTGTCTGCGTTGGATCAGGCCTCCGCGCCGCCTCCGGTGCCGCAACTGACGCCGTACGGCGCCGAACCAGAATTGGTCTCTTACCCCCCCCCCGATTCAAATTCTTGGTACAGAGTTTCTCCCATTTCCCCGGGCACCTCGTCCTTGCCGGCCAACACCGGTAACTGAAGGAGAGTACTGGGAGGGGTCTGAGGACCCTCTTGCGGCTCAATGCGAGAATGAGCCTGAATGGGAAGAAGACCTGGAGGGTCCTGTGGATCTCGATTTCTCTCCACACCCTGGCACACTGTCCCCTTCTTCCGTGGCTACGGAGGAGGTGTGGACTTTTTCAGTGGTGCTGCGTAGGGCGGCTCAGGCTCTTAACCTTGAGCTCCCTTCTGTGCCTATCAGAACGAATCTTCTGACTGAGGTGCTGCAGCCACCGTCCTCCTCTGCGGAGCCGCTGCTGCCCTTCAATGAGGCACTCACTGATGTCCTATTGAGCACCTGGGGCAAGCCTAACACAGGGGTTCCTGTGGATAAGGGGGTGGCACGCCGTCATCGCCCGGCGCCGGGCGACCCCAGCTTCCTCACGCAACATCCAACACCTGAGAGTCTGGTTGTCCAGGCCTCTGCCTCTCCGAGCGCATTCCCTTCTGCCCCCCGGACAAGGAATCTAAGAAGCTGGAGCAGTTTGGAAAAAGATCTTCACTTCTGCCAGTTCAGGGTTGCGGGCAGTGAATACAGCGTGCCTGTTGGGCCGCTATTCACATTCCGTATGGGACACCGTGGCACAGGTGCTTCCTCAGTGCCCGGTGGAGGCTCGGGCGGTGCTCTCCCAGGCTGTTACGGAGGGGAGAGATGCTGCAAAATTCACCATCCGTTGTGGACTTGACACAGCAGATTCCCTCGGCAGGGCGCTTTCCACAACGGTGGCGCTCCGTCGTTACGCTTGGTTCAGAACCACTGGCTTCTCCGGGGATGTCCAAAACACCCTGTTGGACATGCCTTTTGATGCCACACGCCTGTTTGGTGACCAGGCGTATAGTGCCCTGGAACGCTTTAAGGACTCACGGGCTACGGCCCAGTCCTTGGGTCTCGCCACCACACGCACTCCCACGGGGTCTGCTTTTCGCTCCTTTCGAGGGCAGGGTCGAGGCGTCCAAACGCGTTCCTCTCAGAGCCGCCGGCCTGCACAGCAGCAGTCTCAGCGTGGCCGAGGTCGGGGGGCCCGCCAAGGTGGGTCACGGGGCCAGCGGGCGGGTCAGTCCACCGCCGCCCCCGCCTCCAAACCTTCCTAGTCTGGTCTTTCAGGCCCACCAGATGCCAGTGGGTGGCAGGATTCGCCATCACCTCCCCCACTGGCGCACCATCACTTCAGACAGGTGGGTTCTGCAGATAGTCCGAAGGGGCTATTCCCTCCCCTTCCAGTCTACCCCTCCAGCCATGCCACCTCAGTGCCACTGCATGTCGGGGGATCACTTGGCACTTCTCCAGCAGGAAGTCGCGGCCCTCTTAGCCAAGGGGGCCATCGAGCGCGTTCCGACGTCAGAAGTAGGTCGTGGTTGTTACTCCCACTACTTCGTGGTTCCAAAGAAGGACAAAGGTCTGCGTCCTATCTTAGACCTCCGGAACGTCAATCGCTTCCTCCGGAAGGATAAGTTCAAGATGCTCACGCTTGCTCAGGTCTTGTCTGCCCTAGACCCGCAAGACTGGCTGGTAGCGTTGGACTTGCAGGATGCTTATTTTCATATTCCCATCCTGCCTGCCTGCCCGCCCACCGGCATTACCTACGATTCACGGTAGGCCACGAGCACTTTCAGTTCACCGTACTCCCTTTCGGCCTTACCAGCGCCCCTCGGGTGTTCACAAAAGTGATGGCGGTGGTCGCAGCTCATCTGCGTAGATCGGGGTTTTCTGTCTTCCCCTATCTCGACGACTGGCTGTTGAAGGCGGGATCGCCCCAGGCAGTCGTCTCCTACCTCCAGACTACGGCCGACCTCCTTCATTTGCTGGGGTTTTCCATCAACGTGCCAAAGTCACACCTGATTCCCTCTCAAAAGCTCCTCTTCATCGGAGCGGTTTTGGACACGGCGCAGTTACAGGTTTATCCTCCCGAACAGCGAGTCCGGGACATTCGGGCTATGATTCCGATCTTTCTGCCCTGGTCCTGGGTGTCGGACAGGAAGACCCTGAGGCTACGGGGCCTCATGGCCTCCTGCATCCTGCTGATCAATCATGCCAGATGGCATATGCGGGCTCTGCAGTGGGACCTGAAGTTCCAGTGGACGCAGCATCAGGGGAATCTGTCCGATTATGTCCACATCTCGGAGGGCACTGCACAGGACTTGCAGTGGTGGCTCACGGACCAGCGTTGGGTCAGCGGCGGATCCCTCTCACTTCCCCAACCAGAGCACCCAGTGGTGACGGACGCGCCCCTCCTGGGATGGGGCGGCCACATGGGAGAGGTGGAGATCAGAGGCCTCTGGTCTCCGGCGGAGTCCAAGCTCCATATCAACCTTTTGGAGCTCAGGGCGATCCTACTTGCACTGAAAGCATTCCTTCCCTCTGTCAAGGGGAGAGTCATGCAGGTGTTCACGGTCAACACCACCGCCATGTAGTACTGCAACAAGCAGGGCGGGGTGGGGTCGTGGACCCTTTGTCAGGAGGCTCTACGTCTCTGGACGTGGCTGGAACGTCAAGGCATTTCCTTGGCGGTTCAACACCTGGCAGGTACCCTAAATGCCAGGGCGGACGAACTCAACCGCAGGTGCATGTTGGATCACGAATGGCGTCTTCACTCAGAGGTGGCACAAGGTCTCTTTCAACAGTGGGGAGAGCCTTGGTTAGATCTATTCGCCACCGAAGAGAACGCGCAATGTCAGCAGTTCTGCGCGTTGGAATTTCCAAGGCGGCACTCGCTCGGCGACGCTTTTCGTCGCGAGTGGAGTTCCGGTCTATTGTACGCCTTTCCGCCTATACCACTTCTACCCAGAGTGCTGAAGAAGATCAGACGTGACCGGGCTCAAGTCATTCTTGTGGCGCCGGACTGGGCTCCAAGAGTTTGGTATCCCGAGCTACTCGGTATGAGCGTGGATACCCCGATCCGGCTGCCTCTTCGGTAGGATCTCCTGTCGCAGCACCAGGGGACGGTTCTCCACTAAAACGGTAAACGCCTGTCGGTGGAACAAATTTGTGGCATGGTGTGCAGCAAAAGCTGTAGATCCTCTTGCTGCCCCTCTTTCTGCCCCTCTTTCTGACGTCCTCTTGTTCTTTCTCTCTTTGGCCCAGCAGGGCTCTGCTCTGGGCACTATCAAGGGCTACCTTTCTGCTCTTTCAGCCTTTCTTAGGCTGCCTGATCAGCCCTCTCTTTTCAAGTCCCCTGTTAACAGATTTCTCAAAGGCATTACTCACCTTTTCCCTCTTGTTCCTTTTGTCATGCCTCAGTGGGACTTAAACCTGGTTCTCACATACTTAATGTGCGTTCCCTTTGAGCCTCTTCATAACTGTCCTTTGCGGTTATTAACTTTGAACACTGTGTTCTTGGTGGCCATCACTTCCGCTCGGCGGGTGAGTGAGCTCCAAGCTCTTTCCTGTAAACCTCCTTTCCTGGCGGTTCATCTGGACAAGGTGGTTCTTCGACCACGTCCCTCCTTTCTACCAAAAGTAGTCTCTGCCTTTCATCTCTGGCAAACTGTGACTCTGCCCACTTTCTTTCCGCCTCCGCACCCTTCAAGAGAGGAGGAGAGGCTCCACCGTCTGGACCCAAAAAGTGCACTTTCGTTCTATCTCAACCACACACAGCAGTTCCGGGTGGATAACCAGCTCTTTGTTGGCTACGTGGGCGCCAAGAAAGGCCGGGCTGTGCACAAGAGGACTATCTCAAATGGGTTGTCTTGTGCATTAAAGCCTGTTACTCTCTGGCTAACAAAGAGCCTCCGGTTGGGCTGCGCGCCCATTCTACCAGGGCGACAGCAGCTACTACAGCATTGGGACGCGGTGTCCCCCTGCAAGACCTGTCAGGCGGCCACTTGGGCCTCGTTGCATACTTTCACAAAGCACTATTGCCTTGACAGTCAAGTCCGGAGAGACGGCTTCTTTGGCCGGTCGGTTCTCCGTGACTTTCTGGTGTGATTTCACTTCGCAGACCCACCACCGGGATGGTATTGCTTGGGTATGTATTCTAAGGTAAGGAATCTATCACTAACTTGTCTCTTTCAGATGCACAAGTTACTTACTTGTGTAACGATATCTCTGTAAGAGACATTAGTTAGTGATAGATTCCTTACCGCCCGCCCATCCTCCCCGTTCTGCGCACTGTTCTCTAGGGTTCAGGTCATCCCTTTCAGGGCCCTAGTTCTATTGCACCAGTAGTCCGTCTCTGGCATGGCTCTGCGCTCCTGGCGTGGAAAAGTTGTGTACAGAACTGACGTCAGCGCGCGTGGGCGCGTCTAAATAGTTCCCATGATGTCATCTCGGCGACCACGACGCCAGCGACGTACGCGGAGCAGTACGACGACGCCTACCGACACGCAGGGGTATTGCTTACGAAAAACTTTCCGGATCCAGTCTGACGCCTGGGGATATTCTAAGGTAAGGAATCTATCACTAACTAATGTCTCTTACAGATATATCGTTACACAAGTAAGTAACTTGTGCAACGTGAAACTGTTCCTCATCACGAACTCGTGGGAAAGAGAGGGGACCGTTTTAATAAAGCTGTTGTCAGCCTTCTTAATTTCATGTAGCAGCAAGGAAACCCTTTTGAAATGACTGAGCCTGTATGACTACACTACTTCGTGACCAAACAGTATGTGGATAACAATATAAAGACATGTCTACTATATGTCCTGGAACATGGTTCAAAACTATACACAGAACTGAAGCAGGAGAGTTTTGTATTGAAAGAGAAAAAGCAATTTGACATAATCAGTAAAGCTAAACTTCCACAATTTAATTGCCATAGTAAGCGTTTCGTCCAAGCAGCCACTGCAAAACGGGTTACAAAAAAGCAACTTTCGCAAGCACATAGAGAAATGAATGTAACAAAGAAAGGGGTGAATTTATCAAGGGCTTTCTGTTTCATGATCTTCTTCCAACAAACGCATTATTTGATGGAGATGCTTAACCAAACAAGTGAAGCACAAACTCGTACAAGAGCTCGAAAAGAAACTTTCTCCTGAAGAATTCGAAAATGTGTCTTCATTGAAAACTGCTGTTGTTGTGGACTTTATATCACAATTGTGAATTGTCAAGATTTCATCCATGCAAAGCTTCGGAGAGGTCTTTCAGACTGTTCTATAGATATCAAAGTCAGTGTGCACGTTGCAAGAACTGCACTTTGTCTTTGACAGTTATCTTGAACTACCTGTCAAAGAATGTGAGAGAATCAGATGAATGTCTATAAGTGGAACAATTGACCTTGCCTGCATCAAAAATTCAACACCTATACCTGTGCAACTTGACTAAATTCTGGTCATCAACATCGAGCAAGATGAACGTGGAGATGTTAACTCGTCAAAACGTTGCTGATGCTTCAGTAAACACTGAATTTCCAATTATTGCAAGTGGAATGATTGTCAATGAGCAGTTGGTGCCTGCAGAGAGAGATTCAAAAGGTACGGGCCATTTTGTTCAAGAACTTAACAGCATATTGGAGAAAGCTAACCTTCATGTTGTGCCACATGTTGAGTGGGCTGTTCGAAATGGTTCCAATGGAGTCGTTGTACTGTCAAATGAGACAGATGTTATTGTGCGACTTAGATCTGTTGCAATGTTCATAAGTCAAGGAGTGTCAGAGTTATGGGTATGTTATGGAACACGCAAGAAAAGTCACTTAATCCTGCTTCATGTTCTGTACAAGAAACGTGACCCAGAGATGCTCAGTGTTCTTATCAAGGCGCACATTCTTACGGGTGATGACACTATGAGCAAAATTGGAACAAAGCTTGGAGCTTTAACTGTTGAACCTGTGAAGTTTCTAAAAGGATTTGCTGAGATGGAAGAAGAATGTGACTTTCAACGACATAGAACAATATCTTGTGCGTGTTAGGAAAATGAGTTCTGACTGTTACACATTTCACGATCTTCAATACAGTGAGTACAAGAGATCAGTCCCTCTAAATGACCTTCCACAGACGTCACATTCTGTGCGTGGACACATTAAAAAAGCGTTCTACTTGATCAGAAGATGTATAAATGTTTTTGATCATGCATATGTATTGAAAGATCCGTGTGAATTTGGTTGGGAAGATGTTGATGGGATGCTAAAACCTAAGAAATTTCTAAAGACTCTACCCACAGAACTTACACGTACTTGCAAAACCTGTGCTACATAAGGATGTCCCTGTTGATATGCTCTTCTCAAATGTTCAACATTCTGCAAATTTACCATAAGAGATTGCCGAAACAAAGTGAACTATGAAAATGTGTCTAAAACAGGAGTGATGAACATTATTTTTTCATATCATAAACATTGTTTGGTGTATATATAAAAGGATTAAAAAACATTTGCTTCATTTCTATATATGTCTCTTCTTCCTCTATTATAGAGCTGCCATTATGGAAAATGGCGGAAGGGTTGCTCTGAGGAGTTGTTTTCTGTCTCTATAAGACTACTTGACACCCAAAACCAATGTTTTGACAACAAAATGAAGTATATAGGTCTCATGGTTCCTGAAAAATGACATCACTGCAACACATCCGCCATTTTTAAAAATGTCACCCAGAAAAATTTGGCCCGGATTAGCAATGTCTATCCAAGCTAAATTACTTCTCTAATGATCCAAAAACATTTTTACAGAGGTATATCAGGGCGCCGGGATTAGTAACCATACTTTATTCCTTGATGCAGGGCTTTTTCATTTCTTAGGATTCAAAGGTGTAAACCAAAACTAGGTTTTTGTTGTTCTGCCACACTCAATCTTGCAACATTCAAAATGGCTGCTTGGTCCCTAGTTGGCGGGACACAGCTTGACCAGGCCCCACCAGTGGGTCTTAAAGTATTGTAAGCCGCATCGCAGACTAAGGCAAGGGAGGCAGAGCAAGGGCCTTTGTGATGAATTCATGCTCTGGGGTCGGTTCCTGATAGTTTTGCAGCGTGAATCTTTTCTGGATTCACATGCTGTGCATTATTCCGCCATCTAGTGGGTGGGTCCAGAATTGCTGTATTTGTCTCATTTTTAGGTCGAGCCTAGAGCAGCGCATGCGCTGCTTGCTCGACTTTTAGTAAGGGGGTTTTCAAAGTGCTACCAGAGGCTTTTGCTGGCCTCAAGCTTGCGTGCATGTGCGCGTGAACGCGCGCAGCCGCCATCTGTCTTTTCTCCGTCACGGGTAATTAAGTGCATCGCGATCACTTTAACTTTCGGCGCACGCGCGGCCAATGCTTTTCGCGCGCGCTTGTTTACTTTCCCACTGGGTGCAGGTACAGTAAATCTCCATTCTCAGCATCGTATTGCAGAACAGAAACAGCAAATGAAGCTGGAGCAACTCCCAAAACCAGCTTACAAAAACAGACCGAATGCTGCTAAAATCAGTTTAACATTCACAGCCACATCTGTTTTCTATCTCGCTGTGCTGTTTAATTAACATCAATCTTGCACATTCACACGGGCCCTTTCCAGAGAAATAGTGCTTTTCAGGAAGTGGCTTTTTGTTGAAATTATAAGAAAAAGTCAGGGTAACATGGGCCTGATGATCGTTATTCTAGATTTAATTTCATTTCGGTGTCAGTGTCTACTCCCTTCAACAAGACGTTTTTGAGGGAGACAAAGGCTTCGCCAGATGTTGCGTCGTTCAAGCGCCCCGCGCCGCGGCCACGCTTCTGTGAGACCAAAAATGGAAGAAATTTTTACTTGACAAAGTAGCGCCTCGACAACGCGGAAGTTTGGTGCTGTTTACCTCACAATTGCAGGCCAGGCCCTCTGCCCGAAGAAAGAGTTGCTGATTCCTGTTCTTGTACAAAGCCCTAACTGCTTGAAGACAGAGCTCTGGTCGCCTTCAATCCTAAATTAAACATAAAAATACTTAAACCGACTGTGTCTCGCGCTTGCTTTGGGTTATCCCTGACATTTTTACAGACAAGTCTATCGATCGTGTGACACTTGGAGATGAAGCTTTAGTTCTCCCGAGAAGGTGCCAAAAGATTTGTTCTCACTGTAAGAGAACTTGTGTTTTTTTGCATTTTTTCCATCTGTGAACACAGGCGGTGTCCAGCAGAGGCCGCAGAGCCAAAGTCAGGGACGGATTTCCAAAAGTCACTGCAAAGAGTCAGATGCAGGAAAGCATTTTAGAGTAACCAGTACGGAGGCTGAGGTGAAAACAACTTGTCTTTGCGCCTCATTCAGAAAACGCATTGTACATCGATGCGCAGCCTGCCCTTGGCTAAGGTCACAATGTACAAAGGCCACATACATATGCATACAACCATACACACACAAACAATTCAAAGTGACACAAGTGAACAGAAATAGCTACACGTAGTTTACAAAATCAGGATTTTTTTCTCATGCACTGACTTGACTTAGGGGAAAAATCTGATTTTTAGGGCAGATTTCTCTTCGTTGTCGGTTAAAGATAGGGGCAGCAAAAAATAGTTATTGGTAAACGTAGCATATACAATTCCCTTGGTTTTTTAGCATGCTTACTGTAGTCAGTTATCAAATTGTTTGGTCAGTTTTGGACTACTGCACATCCTTATGTGCTTTATTGGACAAAACAAAAGTACATTATGAGATTTGTAGCTTTGCATTTTCATGTCTCTGCTGAAGATCTTTCCCCCATCGCTCATTTTGTTGTTGTTTATATGCATCTTGAGAGGGTTGGGGGCAAGGACACACTGGGAAGAATTCAGTGGTTGGCCAACATCTATCATTTTTATCTTAGTCCCAGATCCACTCTCAAATCAAATGTTAAATTAAGTACATACAAAAAAATAGTGTCCCGTTCTTATCAAATTCAATTGAATTACTTGCCAATATACTGGCAAGCGGGGTAGGCTTACAGATGTGTCCAAAACGCACAAAGCTGTAGCTAAATTTTCACCTCCTCCTGGAAGTTGTAAGTGGCCCAATAAGCATGAGAAAGTGTTATATACACCCATGAATTTTTTAGGTCGAGCCTGGGCAGCGCATGCGCTGCTCTGCTAGCCTTGCTGTATTCGAGTATGGACTTGAAGCTCCGCCCACTCTCCGCCCATATTTTTAATTGGCTTGTGTCATTGCCCTTTGTAAATACTGGCTTCTGATTCATGAATAGGCTTGTTGGTCCCTCCTTAGTACCGCCTTGTCTTCATTTGTAACCTCCCATGAGGACTGGCCCTTTTACTTATATTGTTAAACGTTATGTCTTATTTAGTCTGTAAGCACTATTGTCTTTAATGAGTTTCTCCTACTGCAGGCACAACATGCTTTCCTGCAACATTTAGCACGCCATGAGCGCTTTAACTTTCCAAGCATCCTGTGACAAGGGCGGCCTCTTCTTTGAAATGAAATAGGTCTCGCATTTGCAGGAGTTTGAGCTATTGGCATTGTAAATGACAATGCCTTTTATTTATGTGTTAATTATCAACACAGATAAATAAAAGGCATTGTCATTTACAATGCCAATAGCTCAAACTCTTGTTTATACACTTTCTCTGTCTTTCACTATTTCCACACACTCTCATTCTCTCTCTTCACCACAGCATCACTCAGCACCACCACAGCATCACTCAGCACCACCACAGCATCACTCAGCACCACAACACCACTCAGCACCAGCACAGCATCACTAAGCACCACCTCAACACCACTCAACACCACCTCAGCATCCCTAAGCACCACCTCAACATTAGAATAGGCTGGAAGAAGTTGCCAACATTGCAACAACAAAAAAATGACAAGACCTTTCTTATGTTTATTCTTTTTTTAATTGGGTCATTCAGTTGTACATAATGTCGTCTTACTTGTATATAAAGCAACAAAAATTCTTAAGTCTTTTTTATTATAACTTTTCAACATGCTGCACAGCAGCCACAATGCTCTTAAAAACATTGGCAAAACCAATACCTCTGGCTAAACACATATACGGTCCCAAAGGCGAGACCTATTGGCTATGCCAATGCTTGTTTTTTTGTGGTTGGTGGGCGTCGACATACCACCATTTGGTGTCCTTCTGTGACGTCGACTGGCTTCCTCTGGAAGCTCCCACTTTTGGTCGCCATCTTCATATTCTTTTTTTCTGCCGTTGGGTCTGGATCGTTCCGGAAGGACCTCCTAAGATTTGGAGAGAAAAATCCAAGAAAGTTGAAGGAAATAGTTCTACAGGTCAGCGATACCTACATTCGACATTCCGGTCGTCGATTCAAGCAGTCGGAGTACGCTGAGAGGAAAAACACCAAAACTTCGACGAACAACCGGAGAATGCCCATGCAGGGGGCTCCCTGCGCAAGGTAATGGACAAGACACCATTCAAGTTCTGCAAAAATTGTCTCCACAAGTACGCGCAGAAAGAGTATCCAGTTTGCAACCTTTGCCTGCCGCTGGATCATCAAAGTCAAGGCTGCAACGCGTGCTCGGCCTTCACCCCGAAGACATTGAGGGTGAGAGAAAGGCAGAGAAGGGCCAACTACAACATGCAGGGCCAGGGCCCTCCACCATAGCTTCGAGACCTGGGCCTCTCCAGCGAAGAAGAGGACAACATCGGCGAAGGGCCTGAAGTCGATGAGGACACAGACATCCAGGACGTAGTTGTCGAGAAGAAGACTTCTAAGGAGGTAAGAGATACGTCGACCTCGAAAAAAGTTGACGAGTCACGAAAAACTGACTCTAGAGCCTCGAAGGGAGCCTCTGCGTCGAAGCACTCGACGACCGCAGAAGCATCCAGAGATAGGCACTCCGTCGGATCCTTGGACAAGGACTCCAGAACGGCAAATACCCTCGAAAAATCAAAGACGTCGAAAGACGGACACGATAAAGACGCTTTGACGTTGACAAAGGAGAGGTCGAAACAGGCTTCAACAACCACATCGGCAAGCGCGAAAAGAAAGGCCGAAACTCTCGGCGTCGAAACGCACGCAGCCGAGGTAGAGAAAGAGGAAGCGCCTCGAAGCTGAAATGGCGAGCATACTACAACGCAAGAAAGAATTCGACGAAAGCTTGAAGCAATTCAAGATACCGCCGAAAACTTCAACAGAAGTAGAGAAAGTCGTGTCGGAGTTGCAGCGCCTAACGACACCCGAACTGCTCGAAGAAGAAGAGGAGGAAGAATTCTTCGAGGAAGAGAGGGACGTAGATGAACACACGTATGTGGAGTCTGCGAACTCGGAGACTCAAGACTCAACGCCGAATCACCAGAAGAGGCGATTGATACATATCCCTCAAGGCCCTCACCACCAGATGACATTTGAATGTACAATCAGGTGATTAAAAATGCAGCTGAAACTTATGGAGTGCATTTGGAAGAAGAGAAACCACAATCATGTTTTCTGTTGGAAACTTTGATGCCAACACAGTCAAGAAACCAATTCCTTCCAATGCTGCCAAGTGTATTGGATCAAGGAAAGGAAGCAATTAAGGAGCCTGCAACATGCAGAGCAGTCACACCAAGAGCGGAGAAGAAATACAAACATTCTTCTAAAGATCCAATTTACATCAAAGGGTCAGTAAAAGCTGACTCTATTATCACTTCCACTGCTAGGAAAAGAGCAAATGTGCCAACCACTGTTGGACCACCACCAGACAAAGAGAGTAAGAGGATGGACCTAGTGGGAAGAAAGGTCGAGAGAAGTGCAGCAAACCAGTGGGGCATAGCTAACTCTAATGCATTGCTAAACCGGCATGCATATCATCATTGGGAAGAGGTAGGGGAACTACTGAAACACCTACCGGAATAGTTCCTAAAGAGAGCTACCCACTTAGTGGAAGGGGGTAAAAACATTGCGAATACATGCTTAAAGTCAGCTCTTGATGCAGCAGAAACATACAGCAGGCAAATGATGATTGGCATCACAGAAAGAAGACCTGCTTGGCTGAGAATCTCGGGTTTCAAACCAGAAGTCCAAAGCAACATAATTAACTCACCATTCAATGGAGAACAACTGTTTGGGAGCGTTGTTGATGATCAACTAAATCAGTTGAAAAAAGACAACGAGACAGCAAGGTCTATGGGCGCTCTACAGTTCAGAGGCATGCGTAGGGGCACCCTGTCAAGAAGACCAACAGGTAGAGGTAGTCACCAACCTACTACCTCACACCAAGCATACCAGCAAACATACCAGCGATCAAGCCAAGGTTAACAGCAGGGCCAACAACAGAACTGGCAGTACCAGCAGGGAAGACAGTCCTTTCGGGGGCGCCCCCGGGGAAGAGGCCAGGCACAAAGAGGCGGTCCACAGACCACAACCAAGTGACTGCATTCCAAAAGTGGCACACTTAATGAAAATATCACCAAGTGTGTACACAGCATTACAACCTTCACAAACGCAACATCCAGTAAGCGAACAGTTCAGTCATCATACAACACCAGTGAGAGGCAGACTAAAATATTTCCTCCTGGAGTTTAAGGAAATAACTTCGGACAGATGGGTGTTAAACATAATTCAGTACGGTTACTGCATAGAGCTAAGCAAACAACCTCCCAACAAAAAAACAAAGAAAAAGATACATTCACAAAGGGAATTATCTCACTTGCTGCAAGAAGTGCAGGAACTTCTAACAAAACATGCAATAGAACATGTGCCTCACAAGGAGAGAAACAACGGCATTTACTCCACGTACTTCCTAATTCCAAAGGTAGATGGATAACACTACGTCCTATATTAGATTTAAGATTCTTAAAAAAGTTCATAAAGACACAAAGGTTCAAAATGACTACGCTGCAGGAGGTGATACCTCAATTGCAACAAGGAGATTACATGGCAACCATAGACTTAAAACAGGCTTACTTGCACATCCCTATGAACAAAAGACACAAGAACCTATTAAGATTCGTGGTCAACAAAACACACGATCAGTTCAAGGTGCTAGCATTCAGACTCAAATCGGCGCCAAGAGTGTTCACAAAGTGCCTAGCAGCAGTAGCCGCTCACCTAAGAAGACAGGGAATTCATGGTTACCCGTATCTAGACGACTGGTTGGTAAGAGCAAGCTCATACAGTCTCTGCAAACAGCATATACAACAGGTGATACAGACACTAGTTCAGCCAGTTTTTCTCAATTCATTGGAAAAAATCATCACTAGAGCCAGAACAAGTAAAGGTGTTCCTAGGCGCAGAATTAAACAGTGTTAGGGAAGGCGTTCCCAAGCAGCAAGAGAACATTATATTAGCCTTAATGAAGGAGACTCTTCTTTACCAGAAGGGGTGACATTTGACAGTGAGGAGAGTGGAGAAACTACTAGGAATGATGGCATCATGCTTTCATTTAATTCCCAACATCCGTCTACACATGAGACCATTTCAAGAATGGCTCCAACAACAATGGTCACAGTCAACAGGGAGTTGGGAGTATCTAGTGGTAGTCGCACAAAAAGTTCATCAGGAGATGGCATGGTGGAACAAAACAAACATATCTCGGGGCAGACCTTTCACACAACCAACCCCAGCAGTGACCATAACAACAGATGCTTTCCAAAGAGGGTGGGGAGCGCACATGAACAATCTCCAGGTACGAGGATTGTGGACACAGCAGGATGCAGTGAAACACATCAACTTTTTGGAGTTGAAGACCGTGTTCTTAGCCTTGAAAGCATTTCAGAAACAAATCTACAACAAGAAGGTGTTGATTCAAACAGACAACACAACGACCATGTTTTATATAAACAAACAAGGGGGAACTCAGTCTGTAGCTCTCTCAACTCTAGCCCAGCAACTTTGGAAATGGACAATCCCAAAGAACATAGACATAGTAGCAATACACTTACCAGGGAAGAACAATATTGAAGCGGACAGACTGAGCAGACAAACGTCATCATCCCATGAATGGGAGCTGAATCAATCGGAACTCCAAAAGATTTTCAGGAAATGGGGGACTCCACAAATAGACTTATTTGCAACATCCCACAATGCAAAATGCCAAAGCTTCGCATCCAGGCAACCGTGCAATCAGTCCCTAGGGAATGCCCTATGGATGGACTGGTCAGGGATATTTGCTTACGCTTTTACCCCGAACCCACTACTCCACAAGGTGATCCTCAAATGCAAGATCAGCCAAATGACAATGATTCTCATTGCACCACAGGGGACCAGGCAGACTTGGTTCTCTGAGATAATGGAAATATCTTAAGGAACAATGCACAAATTACCAAAGAGACAAGACCTATTAACAATGCAAAACGGAAAGGTGCTACACCCAGAGCCAGAGAGCTTAAGCTTAGCAGCATGGCTACTGAGGACTTAGAATTTGGACACCTCAAACTACCAGAAAGTACAATGGCTGTTCTCAGAGAAGCAAGAAGGCCAACAACAAGAAAATGTTATACAGCAAAATGGAAAAGATGCACGCAATGGTGCCTTAAGAAAAATCTGGCAAAAAAGATTACAAAAGAAAGAACAGTCCTAAAGTACTTGACACATTTACTTCAGAGTAACCTAAGCTACACTTCACGAAGGGTGCACTTAGCAGCAATTGTAGCGTACACAAGAGGAGAAACAGGGAAGAGTTTCTTCACTTCTCATGTGGTCAAAAGGTTCCTAGAAGGAGCAAAAAGAATAGCACCACCAAAAATGGTGCTAGCGCCAACATGGAATCTGAACATAGTTCTGACACAATTGATGAAAGCACCATTTGAACCGCTACACAAAGCAACGCCACAAATGCTCACTCTAAAAACAGCCTTCTTAGTAGCAATCACATCTCTACGCAGAGTTAGTGAACTACTGGCACTGACACTACAGGAACCCTATTTCCAGATACATAGTGACAGAGTGGTCATGAGGACAGATCCACATTTTATGCCAAAGGTGGTATCAAAATTCCACATAAATCAGACGATACAAATACCAAGTTTCTTTCAAAACCCAAAGACAAAGGCAGAAAGAACTCTGCATACACTTGACGCTAGGAGCGCAGTCATGTACTACGTTGAAAGAACCAAAGGATACAGGAAGACAAAGCAATTCTTTGTCTCTTTTGCTAATAGCTTTTTGGGAAGACCAGTAACCAAGAATACTATCGCAAGATGGATTGCACAAGCCATTCAGCTAGGTCACAAACAAGCAGGTCAAACATTACAAGGAGCACCACGGGCTCACTCAACAAGAAAGAAGGCAGCTACAGTCGTATTTCTGGCTAATACACAATTCAAGACATTTGCATGGCAGCAACTTGGTCTTCAGTACACACATTTACAAAGCATTACTGTGTGGACATCCAAATGAATAAGGAAGCACAAGTGGGACAAAAAATCTTACATCATCTATTCACAAACCAACGCTCATCTTCCACCCAGCCACCACAAGACTAACAAACCGCTACAAAGTCTATGCACAGCATGTGAATCCAGAAAAGATTCACGCTGCAAAACGAATAGTTTCTTACCTGTCAGTGTAGTTTTGCAGCTTGAAGAATTTTCTGGATTCACTAGCGAACCCACCCTTCTCCGCCAGGAAGAATGAGACAATAATAATTAAAAAAAAGAATTCGAAGATGGCGACCAAAGATGGGAGCTTCCGGAGTAAGCCCATTGACGTCACAGAAGTACAGCAAATGGTGGTATGTCGTTGCACACCAACCACAAAAAAAAAGGGACAAATACAGCAATTCCAGACCCAACCACTTGGTGGCGGAATAATGCACAGCATGTGAATCCAGAAAATTCTTCAAGCTGCAAAACTACACCGACAGATAAACTATTCGTTCCTCCCCTCTCCTTTAACATTCCCCACACTTGCAGTCTATAGGAATGGAGCTGGTGAAACTTCTTTTCCAAATGTGGTGCATGAATCTGGGGTGCTATCTCCCATGATTGTTCCTCTGGCCCGTATCCTTCCCAGTCCACTAGGTATCACACTTGATTTTTCCACTTTCTTGAGTCTGGATTTCCCCTATTTTATATGGCTTCATTCTTTGTTTCAGTATTGGCAAAATGGGAGTAATAGCTTCGATAGCAGGATGAGCAGAATGGCTTTCTTCAGGACCCGTGGCTCAGAGTGAACCCTGAGCTCACGTATACCATTCACACACGCTAAGGTGTGCATAGGATTGTAACGTGCGTAACTCGCAGTTTTCACCGTCAGAGTTTCTGTACTTCGATCACGAGTACTTCTTGTGATATAGATCCTTGAGGGAGGCGTCTTCGCCGAGATAGGAACTAACATGTTTGAACGCAGGCAGTCGACCTTGATGCAAGTGTGACAATAGGCGCCACCTCCCTCCAGGATCTATGTCACGAGAAGTACTCTGAGCCACGGATCCTGAAGAAAGCCATTCAAGTTGACACTTTAGGCTGAAACATGTAGACCACCTCACATAAACTCACTTTTCACATATTTTGAGGAGACATGCAAGACCAGTGTCTTACTCCAGTCCAGTGAATTTTAATTTTTAATCCTACCCTAGGGACCATATAATAAAGGATTAGGTACCCTGTAGGTAGTTTTAATCTTCCACTCTCACGGTATCCACTATTCACAAAATGCAACCAAAAACCAGCTCCGCTGTAATCAGGCGTTGAAGCACACCTAGGAGGCACCCGGCCTCCTGGGTGGGAACCTGATGATGAAGCATGCTACCAACTAGGTTGGTGGGTGAGGGTCCTTCTTGAAAGATGACATGTGAAAGACTGGGTGCATTCGCATTGGAAGTGGTAAAATGAGCTTGATTGCAGTGGTGCTGATCATGTCTTTTACCAGGAATGGATCAGTGAATCGGAGACTTAACTTAGTGGTTCCTTTCAGGGTGAGGTGCCGGGTGGAAAGCAAAATCCTGTCTTAATTGGATGGCCTGTGTTAATTGTATGACTAGGGCTACATTGCCTTGTGTACTAGTAAGGATTAGACTACTGAGCCTCCATTTATTCTGTTGGGCAAGAAGGTCATTCGTAACAATTTTTTTTTTTGTGGTGTTTTTATTGATAATTCAGGACAGCAAAACATAGTAAAGCAATGCTTCCTTCAGTACATAGTCATTATGCTTATGTTGTACTTAACCTCTTAGAACATAACATTTAACAGCGAGAGGGAAGCATCATAACATTGCTGCTTATATCGACCATGTTACAGCACATCAAGATGTGGGTTTATCAGTTTTAAGTGCAGGACATTCACATCAAAGTCCACATTTCAAGTCGAATATAGTTTCCATCAGCAGCGTCACTGGCATCTCCATGCGAGTGGCAGCGTAACCCAATTGACAACCCCATTACATTTTATGCTAACCATCTGTCAAGCAGTCACTCCCTCACAGGGGGGACCCTGCTGGGGAGGGGATCTGCTCTCCCTTTTCCCTTAGCCAGACTGAATATGGGGCCCATCATATATCCTTTGGTCTAGAGGCAGGAGGGATCAGTTCCCCAAAAATTGGAGAGTTGCTCCTCGCAGTACGCTACAGCGTCTATCCAGGAGTCAATGGATGGGCCCTGTTTCCTCCCCCAGCTCATAGTCACTTTTATTTTGGCCATCAGGAGTAACATTGCGGTCAGACGGCTATGTGCGCGAGGAACGTCCTTGACATATCCCATGAGTCCCACTAGCGGTGTGCAGTCAATGTCTACCCCAGTGATTTCTTTGATCGCGCTGGTCACCTTGTCCCAATAAGCTGCCACCAGAGGGCAGTGCCATGCCAGGTGCAAAAAAGTAGCATCTGACGCCTTACACTTCCAGCAGTTGCTGGATGCCCTCAGTCCCATTTTAAAGAGTTGCATGGGGGTTCTATATAGCTGATGAAGAAATTTAAAATGAATTAAGCTTAGCCTATAATTGGGGGACAGTAGCTCCAGCTGGCCACAGCAATAAAGCCACTGCTCCAGCGTGACAGTCATTAAGCTCTGCGTTCCAGGTGTCCAGTGCGTGAAGATGCGTCAATGGGTGTTTTTGTTGAGTGATAGTGTAGAGACGGGTGACTAGTTTCTTGGATGACGATTCTGACAAGGTATTCCAATGGGGCCAGTGTAGGCGGGGGGATGAAGGGGGGTGGGAGGGCCTAAATGTGGCATGTAGTGTTTGACAAGTTGCTTTAAGCTGGTAGTACAACAATATGTCTGATAAGTTTGGGGAGACTCTGTCCGCCTGCCAGGGAGGGGTCATGAAGACGTCATTCTCATAGAGATCTTCAAATCTGGCTATGTGAAGTGTGCTCTCATTGTTATTAGATTCTCTGCCCTTCAGCATGGGAAAATGTGGGTGTTGCGTCAGTGGGACAGAGGGGGCAAACCGGACTGGTGTCCTCGCTTTTTTTTTAACCCGTTCCATGCCCACCTCAGAGCCTCAACAGTGTCGATCTCCCCAGTGGGATGTTTATAGTCCTGATATAGGGCCGTAGTCAAGGGGAGTGGGGCAACCTTGTCCAGTTCAATGGCCATGTGTGGCTGAAATGGCGTGGGATATAGCCAGTAATGTAGGAAGTGAGCCTGCGTGCAATATGCCTATACTTGGAAGTCTGGCGCTCCTAGACCACCCTGACAGAGTGGCAGAGTCAGGGTTTCCCAAGCGATTCTAGGTAGCTTGCCCGCCCAGATCGAAGTGATCATATTCGATCTGAGTCTCTTGAAGAAAGCTGCTCTCAGCGGCATGGGTATATTTACAAACAGATACAGTAATTTGGGCAGCGCAATCATCTTTGCGATAGCTATTCTACCCACCATGGAGATGGGCAGCCTGGCCCAAATGGGGATCTATTCTTCCAACCATGTCATCACGCGACCATAATTCTTCTCCCAAATTTCTTTTATATCCTTGCTCACACATACCCCAAGGTACTTGACAGGGCCCTCTGCCCATTGTAGCGGGAAGTCCAATGGAAACTGCACCGTTTGGTCCGTGAGTGGTAGCGATATGGATTTGGACCAATTTATCTGAATACCAGAGAATTGTCCGAACCTTAGCAGTTCTCTTATCATGGGGTTTAGATTTTTAAGTGGGTCAGCAATGTATAATGTGATGATATCGGCGTAGAGGGACGCCACCAGCCCTCTGGTCGTGAATCCTAAGCTGCGTTGCGCATGATGTTGCCTCAGCCTCGCGGCCAGGGGCTCCATCGCTATGGCAAACAGCAGAGGCGACAATGGGCACCCCTGTCTGGTGCCAAGCGAAATTCTGAAGGGCTCAGTTATTAGTGTTGTACCTGATATGAGCCGTGGGGCTTGTGTATAGCAGTCTAATCTGTCGCACAAACTGTGCACTGAGGCCAACACGCACCAGAAATGCAAATAGGTAGGACCACTCCAGTGTGTCGAACGCCTTAGTTGCGTCAAGTGGGGCAGCAATCACGGATGTTTGGGGGTGCAGGTAGTGCAGTGTTGCAAAGAGTGTCCGCAAATTATGGGAGGTCGATCTACCCGGTATGAAACCAAATTGATCTGGGCGGATCATCAGGGGCAGCAGCGGTTGAAGACGGGACACCAAGAGTTTGGCGTAAATCTTATTGTCCACGTTAATCGGATATAGTGGGCGATACGAGTCACAATTATTTGGTGGTTTACCCGCTTTGGGTATTATAGTTATTAAGGCCTCCTGCATGGAAGGTGAAAGCCTACAGCAGTCAAAAGCCTCTTGGTACACTTTGAGAAGGTGTGGCACCAATATCGAGGCCTATGTCTTATAAAAGGAAACAGAGGCCATCTGACCCTGGAGCCTTATGCCCGGGCAGGCTTTGTATTACTTGTATGATGTCCTCTTCAGTGAAGGGGAGATCTAGATAGTCTCTGTGTGCCCTCTCCAACCAGATCAGTTCAATGGTGTCCCAGTATTCGATCATCGAGGCCGAGTTATGTGCGTCGCAGGATGTATATAATTTCTCGAAGTAGGTTGGGACCACCTTTTGGAGATCCTCATTAGTAACAATTCTGGTGAAGATCTAGCATGATGTTCATAAAGAGCAGACAATGGTGAAAACAGGTGTGCTTGGCATTATTGTAAGTAAATTCAGCTATGCTAGTGCTGTTTAACCAAAATCCCTCCACACTGAATTAAGAGACATCGCAAAAATTGCTCCATATATTGGTTAGCCCTCTGATTGTCCATCTGTGTGTGGATGCCAACTGGTGGAGAATTTTAATTGCATTCCAAATAGATTACTTGATGCTGTCCAAAACTTGGAGGTGTACTGTGTTCCCCAATAGGAGACCGCACTAGTGGGAAGGCCATGCATTTTAATTGTTATTGAGGCATTTGGCAGTTCGGGCTGGACTGTTCCCATGAGGAACAGAGTCAAGACTGATTTGCATATAGCTGGGTCTGAACTGGGGTGACGAAGTGAGCTAAAGAACGATGATGGATTCAACCCAGATCTGTGACTGGGGTTGTGTTTGAGTGCTCCGTCCATAATCTTGTGTTTGCCTTTCACTGTATTTTAATGATGTTATAGAGGTAGGTAGCTACTTTTTGGGCCAATGGGATTTCTTTAGAAGGAATAAAGTAGGCTATCTTGGCCAAGTAATCTATTGCTACAAGTATTATGATGTACCCGCGAATCAGTGGAAAGTCCATAGATAGGTTACACCATGGTTGTGCTGGTATGTGCATTGGCTTCAACAACCATTGCGGTTTTAAAAAAAAAAAATATTTTTATTAACTTTGTAATAAACAATACAGGTCATATTGGCTTCTGCATAAATAACAGTTTTACACAAAATTCCAAGGACGTTTTTCTGAAGGGGCTTTCTTTGAGGTGTATATAATCATGTGTCCACTCCCTCGTCTTTCGTTCAGCGCCATTTCAGTGGTTGGGGAGATAAAAATCTCTCCTCGGTAAATGTTCCATTTCCCCCACTTTTTATCCCATTTTTTGGGACACCCTTTATTTTTAAACACTTGTTCTCTGCGCTCATACATTTATCCATTTCTTTAGCCCATCCTCTCGAGGTCGGCACCTCCGCGGCTCCCCAGCGCATTGTTATGTTGCGTTTGACCATTGTGCACCCCAGGGTGACCCATTGTTGTTCTGTTGTTGTGAAATCTGTTGCATCCCATATGTTGAGAAGTCCCAACTTTGGTGTTAATTAAATATCTTTACCTATAGCCATATGTAGGTGTCGTGTAGCTTTCCCCCCAGAGTGGCGCTATGTTAGGGCTTTCCCATAGTATGTGATAGAATGTGGCCTCTTCCGCGCAGTGTCTGAGGCAAAGTGAATCATCTCTGCGCCCAATCTTGTTGAGGGTGGTCCCGGTTAGGTAAGTTCTGTGTAATATCTTGAGCTGGATAAGGCAGAGTTTTAGTGGGCTAGCCGCTTCACGTGGTGACATTAGTGCAGTTTGCCATTCCTCGTCCTCAAGTGGCCCTAGATCAGCTTGCCATTTTTCTCGGAGACGGAGTGGGTCGGGCAGATTGTTGCCTATTTTCCTATATGTCAACGATATGGCTTTTTTCCCTAAATGTGTCTGATAGTAATCTATCTTCTAATGGGGATGCCTCGGGTATCTCCCCTGGTGTGGGAATCGCGGCAGTCCGAGCATGACAGATTTGTAGGTATCAAAATACTTCCCTCTGGTCTAGGTCGTATTCTTTTTGCAGATCAGAGAACTTTATAATTTTCCCTTTTTTCCATAGGTCACCTATGTTAGAAATACCTATAGTGTCACATTTGTCAAATCCCGGTCGGCTACATAGAGTCCCGAGTCTCTGGGTTGACCATAGTGGCGTGGTTTGGGTCAAGGTATCCTGCCAGCCAAGTTTTTTATTGGCCTGGCGCCAACCCTTGTGGTTTTTGATGATTTGCTTTGCTTTGCTTGAATACAAATTACAAAATGAACAATTGATGGACAGAATGCTGAACAATACTAAACATCTACCCCAGTACAGAGATCTGGGCCTAAATCAATCGTTTTTTTTGCTCCCCCTGCAATTCCAGTTTAAACCCAGCCATGTGCAAAATAGTCTTGACCTTGCTCCCCATGGGGGAATTGCCAGGCCAGGTCCTCCTTGGATCGGAAAGAAACATCCTTGCATGGTTTCGGGGTATCACCCCTCATCAGCCAGGCTAGCTTGACTCCAGTGGCCTAGAGAACATGTGACCCACGTTTGAGCATACCCGTCCCACTTGAGGTGACAATTGCAAAAAGAATAATTGATGGACAGAATGCTGAAGAATGTCAAACATTCACCCCAGTACAGAGATCTGGGCCTAAATTCATCGTTTTTTTGCTCCTCATGCCATTGCAGTTTAAACCCAGCCATATGCAAATCAGTCTTGACCTTGCTCCCCATGCCCGTCCCGCCCGAACTACTAGGCCAGGTTTTCTCTGGACCGCAAACAAGCATCCTGGGACCAGTTTTGGGGTATCGTTACATTTTAAACAAAAAAAAAAACAGAAATTCGCCAGTTATGGCTAATTGAAATACCTGTAACTCGCACCCTCGCCATGTGCTGCTTATTACCTCACATATTACATCACTCAAGGCCTGTTCTGTGACATCATTGATAACATCAATATGTCATCTGAAATGACATCATTGATGACAACACTTTACTTGGGGATGGAGCAAGTTATAGTTATTTCAGTTAACTATAAATAGTGAATTTCAGTGGCTGCTTCTGTTTCAAAGTTAAAGTTTTAACTACCATTTTTACCGAACTATAACGTAATTTTAACCTTTAAATTTATCTATATATATATGTATTATGTATTATATATGTATTATATATGTATATATGTATTATATATGTATTATGTATTATGTATTATATATTATATATGTATTTATTATGTATTCACATGCTTACTCCTCCCAAAGGAATAAGCACTCGCGGGGTGAGTTCATCCATTGTTTATTCTTAACAACACGTCCAGACGCAGGGCGAGGGGGTGCAAGTGCAATGGTAAAGAACATCTAGTAACTGAATTGAAATAGCATGTTCAGTGAGTCAGGACGCCGGGAAGCGGTATTGGACATTTTTAAAAAGAGGTCAAGGATAGATCAACACATTAGTGAGAGTACTTCCAGAGCTAATTCAAACCTGGTCTCTAAATATGCCACCCTAGAAAGACTCTACGAACGTGAGACATGCAAATGTTGCGGAGCGACCTCCCTTCAGAGCTATATTGACATAAATCGCGTCCCAAGGGGACTAAGAATGTATACAGTACCAGCTTATGAGAACCCAGATCCGCTCCTATTAGAGGAATGGCCGGATCACACGGCTAATTCATGTAAGGGGATGTTGTTTATATTGGTGAAGTTTGCATGGAGTGACAGATAAATCCCTAAAAGAAATACAGGAGGTGGAAAATGATATAGCAAAGGATGAGGACAAGGCCAAAAAGAAGAACTAAAAGAACAGATGAAGAAACGACTAATAAACTATGAACAGAAAATCAAACAAAGCAAACAAGACAAATTTGAAAGGGACGCCAAGGATTATGCACAAGGAAGAGTGCTAACTTTCGCAAAGAAATTTGACGGACCAAGGAGGGAGCTATTAACTAAGAAAACATTGTCAGTTCTGGACTATAAGGAGACATCTGAATCAGATGTGACAGACAACGAACAATCAGGAGAAGAAAGCACTAGCTCTCTGGGAGACCAAGGAAAGAAGATCCCTTTTCACAAAGAGTTTCGCCTTATATGCCAGACATGGCTGAGAGTAGGTAAAGGCAAACCACCGAAAGCAAGAACCACTGACAGACAAGAAGGGGGTGGGGGGAAGGGGGATGTGATGCCGGAAGAAGCAACATGTCTCCTCGAGTCACAAGGGGCAAGAAGACGAACACACGGAGGTAGCCATGAAAAATCTTACCAATATAAATCTGACTCCGAAGGTACTAACAAACGCGGAGGAGACGGTGCTGAATCTTGGTTTGACCTTTTGCACAAAACAAATTTGAATATACCCAGACTAGAATTGACTTGTCTAAGTTCACTAGGAAACTTAAACTTCATAAGTTCTTCAAATTGAAAACAACAACGGCTAAACCTAGAAAAACATATAATAAAACTATAGCAACAGATATTCTGACAGGAGAAGCTCTTACAACCTTAGAAGCTTTGTAAAGTCTGCAGACAGGGTAAAGTGATACATCCAACATCTCCCTGGACATTGTACAAAGAACGGCACTGGTAGGGATCGAACAAAGTAGTGTATGTAGTCCTTTCAAACCAATATCACAATTTCTACCTCAAATGCCGACGAATCGCACCTGAATACTGAAGCTTTTTTCGCCGCACGACAATACTGCCGGTCTCGGCGTACTGGGAAAGGACGGAATTCTACTCCTAACCCAGTTTTCGATTCCCAGCGCCCTGAGGAAGCCCCAGGCCAGATGGCCGGTGTAAGGGGGTGAAACACGTGTTGGCTATAAATGTTCTTCCTCTGTTACGAAGCACCACAAAATAAATTGGAATTGATTCCACGGAACAAGTGACTTGCCTTACTCGTTCTGACACATCGATAAGATGCGATAGATGTATTTGCGGAAGCGGTAAACAAAGATCTTTTACACCTTAGAATGAAGAAGACCAACTGTTAAGCTGCGAACAATATCATGCAAGAGCAAAGACAAGCTTTGGATAATTTACGGAAGGAAAAATCCATCTTATACAAACCGTTGGATAAGGGCGGAAACATTGTGCTACAGACACGAGCAATGCTGTGCGGAGGCACAGAGACAAATATCAGATGCCAACTGTTATCATTAAAGACCAAGGAAGAATATAACAAGAGTATTTCGGAATATCATTCCTTGATACGGTGCCGGTATATGAGGAACATGTTACAGACAGATGAGTATTTGTTTCTCCGTTGCTTGAACCCCATTACACCTACTTTCTATCACCTACCGAAAATTCATAAAGATGGAAAAAATCCCCCGGGACGACCTATAGTCTCATCTCAAGGAAGTCTCACTGAACATTTGTGTGTGTGTTTTTATTTCAATTTGTGACTGGTTTGAGTTCGTATATCAGGGATACGAAAGATTTTTTGCGTCATATTGAAAAGCTGACATAGGAGGCTGATTTCCAAATGGTAGTCCTAGATATATCAAGCCTCTACACGAGCATATAGATGGTCTGAGAGCAGTTGTCTTTTTAAAAAAATCGATCTTTGAAATTCACGGAACATAATCAAATGTTGATGGAAGTTATAGAATTCTGTCTAAATAATATTTTTTTGTTCCAGGACCAACATTACAGGCAGATATCTGGGCCGGCCATGGGCACCTGCTTCGCCCCCAGCTACGCGAATTTATTCGTGGGCTGATGGGAGAAGCAGGTGGCATGTTCGGCCGAAAATGCAGGTTGTATGGCCAATATAATATCATGGCATAGGTACATAGATTACCTTTTTGTGGTTTGGAAGGGGCCCCCAGAGTCAGCGTGGGAGTACATCAAATATTTGAACAACAGTGTAAATCTAAATTTCACTGGTGAAGTAAGTTCTACAACAGTGAACTTTCTAGATCTTAGAGTGTTTGTATCAGAGGGGAAACTGTGTACCGCACTGTACAGAAAACCAACAGCTGGGAATTCACTCCTCCATGCCACGAGCAGCCGTCCACATAAACTGATTAACAGTATTCCGTTTCGTGAGTTTTTAAGATTGAAGAGAAACAGCACTAGGGATTGTCACTTCCAGATGGCGGCACAAGAAAGCATAGCCAGATTCATGGCTAGAGGATATGGGAAACAGCTGTTAGTAAATACTCTGAGAAAAGTGAATTCCATTCCTAGAAAAGAATTGTTAAGAGACGGATGTAAAGACACAAAGGAGACGGGAAAGTTTAGAATCAATCAATCAGGGGAATTGTAAGCGCGCTACTCACCCGTGAGGGTCTCAAGGCGCTGGGGGGGGGGAGGGAGAGGGAGGGGTCCGCAGACCTGTTTAGCCGAAGAGCCAGGACCTTTTCGGAAAACGCCAGAGAACTGAGAAACATACTACAGAAAAACTGGCGTACTCTGAAAACGGACCCAGTCATTGGATCGGATATGTCTCCGGCCCCTTTGGTCACCTTCAGAAACGCCAGATCTTTGAGAGATCATTTAGTGCATAGCCACCTTGAAAAAACAGGGAGAAGTGCGACCTTTAAGGAACTACAAGATTTCTTTCCCTGTGGCAAATGCAAGGCCTGTGCCAACAGTAGTAGAACTCTGTCTTACAAGGTACCAGGACTGAAGAAACCTAGGGCAATCACTAAATTCCTGACTTGTAACACTGCCTTTACAGTCTATTGTCTCGTGTGCCCCTTGTGGGCTGAGGTACATTGGTAGCACCATCCATTCTTCTAAAACTCGTATCATGGAACACATGAGGGCCATAGTCAACAAGGATGCTAGATATCCAGTAACCAGACACTTTGAAAATATGCACCAAAGTAATAGGATCCTCCTACAATACTATGGTATTGACCATGTACCAGTGAGCATTAGGGTTGGTGACAGAATTCTGAGACTTCATAGGCTGGAATCGAGGTACATCATTGATCTGCAAACCAAGGCCCCACTAGGTATGAATAGTGGGGAGGAGCTAGCAGTTCACTGTGGAAGCTGAAAATGTATTTAGAGTATGATTGAGGATTAAATGTCCACTTATGTCCACTAGTGATTAGCCATACACTTCTCCTTAATTTATTTACAATGAATAAAGCGTAGGATGCACTCTTGATGAAATTCTAGATAAATGTGATTAGTTGATTTGTGTAGATCCATAAAAGTATAGGATTTCCTATATCAGCCCATACACGGCTTGATTGTGTTGCAGACTTCCTTTTTTTGCCTATATATGGCATGATTGTGTCATAATTCCACAAATATATGTTGGTTAATTATGAATGTAATACTTTAAAGGTCTACACCTTGTGATAGAATTAATTCATGCATTTAACATATCAGGATGGCGCCCATAAATTATGATTAGCAGGCAGCATTTTGAATGATGTCTTGAATACAACATTGATGTATTGTACGTCATTCAGTTTCATCAGTAATTTTTCTTTTGCCCATTTAAGGCTACATCAGGCAAGTCTAAGTATATTAACAACAACAACACGCCAAGATGGCGCTATTTTTGTAATGGCATACCGCTATGGCCAACCTCTGTTCATTGCACTGTAAGATTTAAACGTGTCGTTTCTGGCCTGCTTGACAACATTGACAAAGACGTCTGTGTGTCTGCACGTGTTGTTAAGAATAAACAACGGATGAACTCACCCCCGCGAGTGCTTATTCCTTTGGGAGGAGTAGGAGCGTGATTTTATTTCGCGGGTACACCCCAGCGACAATAGCACCCGCTCGAGAGTGCGCAGGAAAAGGTGGCAAGGAGTGTTGAGATATAGATATAGAGATTTATTTTTTACTCTGGCCATGGAGAACAGGTGTTTGTATGTCTATAATACTTATGTAAATGTGTATCTACAGAGATAATGCCTATTTGAGAAACACATTGATTGGATCCTTAGGATCAGGTCTTGTTGTAGAATCCCTGCTGACAGCCATGAGGGGGCTTTAAAAGGACGATTATTATTAATGGGAACACACATTCTGTACACTTGAAGGAACCAGACTTATGATAATCATTTTGCCTTGGACATAGACTACAACCACTTGTTGCTATTCATATTCTGCTGTCATCCTACAGAAAGGTACTTTAGTATGGGACTGAAAAAAGGTTTGAGGCTACTCTACAAAGGGACATCACCTTGCCAAATACTGGACCAGGTACTTTACCCCATGATGCCAAAAAATAAGCAGAATATGAGTGGTACTAGTCGACATATAATCCAAGTCAAATTAGATTTCTTTTGAGTTTTTTCGCAAAATTACTTAGTGGGATATCCCATTTACGTTTATTAGTCTGGTCCGGTGGTAAGATTGAAATCATAAAAACCGCACAGGTTGATCCAGGAAGGTGATTATTACACCAGCATTTAAAGATCTACATTTTACGGCCATTTTATTTGTCCAGACCCTCAGACTGCCTTCGTGACGACCAAAGGTCCCTAGCAATTCTTTTGTTTTTGTGAACTCAACTGTAGTTCATTTGTGAAGGAGACAGGCACACATTAATGCATACGTAAGCTTTAAATGAATGTAGGGTAAAGAAATAAGAACCATTAAGAGAATTTAACGTTAATGAGCAGCCTTTAGTGCACACCAAGCAAGTGATGAAGTTTTTTGAAGCCACACTTAGTGATTTCACAGGAAACCACACTCTGTGCTGTTAAGTGAATGACACACAATCCAAAACTGAACATAAAAACATTTATAGCTGTAGAACTCTGTTGTATGACAACTCGCCTCTGGTAGGGTTTCTTGACCCATGAATGACGAGAAAGAGCGGCCGTTGTAATCGCACTATATGTGCCAAGAAAGCAGATATTTACCATTAGTTTGGTGCTGTGGTTTCTGATGTGGGATGGGAGGGGAGGGAGTAAAAGAAGTTTCTCAGCACTAGCCTAGGTCAGAAATGTAATTAGTTCATCAAAGAAAGAGACTGTAAATTGCACTTATCCAATTTCTGGCGCCTGAATATTGAAGAGAGCGAGATGGTGCATTATATTTGAATGCAGTCGTCATGCAATATTGTTTGGTCACATGCTGCGGTGCCCTGGCGAATGTTGCACAATTGCATCACATGCCTTCTGTGTATCTGTGTATCTCGTGTAGCACTTAGCCGACCAATTGATGGTTGTGCCACGCAGCCCATGACTAGGTTATGTCCTACACCAATTTTTAGTTGCTTCGTTATGTTACAAAGTGGATGTGTGTAATTTAAAGAAAGGGGGCTTGGAAAGCTGTCACCCCTCACCTGGTGGTACAGTTAACAAAGTTGTAATTTAAGTTGGGTTATGCGTCGACTCCTTCAACTCATTTTGCTCATTTTTTGGGGCACAGGAGTAAAATATATAATACAGTATATGGCAAAAGTGTCATTGATCTATTTGCAATCCTTTTTAAATAATACCCCTTTTTAGAGCGTGTGTATAATATGACAAAGCAGGATCTAGAAAAATGTCATCCCTTACCCAGTAGTACAATTGGTAATGTTCTCACTTCGGCCAAATTATGCTACAAATCTATCTAAGTAATGCAGCAAAATTGAACTTTTCAAAAATGCTGTTGAAGTATTTTCATCCATTTGAGCTAGAAGCTAAATTTGTGTTGAATCTACAAATTGGCAGGCAAATGCACTTATCCCCAATAATGCAGTGACCACTGCAGCCAAAGACACTCACAAATGCACTGGATCTCACTATTGTCCATAATGTAATGTAAGCCCATAACATTCTAAGACCTATCAGTGACTATTTTCGGCTGCACTTTAAAGAAAATACCCTTTTCCAAGATTACTACCCAACAGTAAGAATGAGATATAAAAAATAATTATATTGCTGGTAACGTTATTTGGTCCAGTATTACCCTCTAGGAGTACTGGTGAATTTAGTAACCCCTCTGTTTATGAACCCTTTGATAGCAATATTTGGACTATATTACACAGGTACCCATTAGGGGTATGCTTGTGTGTATGAATGTATACACACACACACTCGCACTCTCTCACATGTTTTGGTGCTTTACTGAGTGCACAACATACGGTGTGTGGTATCAAAAACATATCACAGGGAACCGTGAATATGGAAAATATTTCACGGTTGCCTCTGAAATACAGATTTCATCATCCTACTGGAAGCTCCGAAAACACACTGCAGAGTCGAGGCTACTGGAATTATGCGGTGTGAAAGACCAAGTTCTGGCCAAGGCTATCTAAATTCTGTGTCAGGACTGGAGGCTTCTATTGTACTTTTCTTTATTCATTTTTTTTTTTTTTGCTCAGCAGCCCTAAATTAACTTGAAAAGCAATATGAAAGCGTAGGACTGAAAGTTCTATCTAGGAGAAGAAATAAAATGTCCACCAATCAGAAAACACAGCCATCACGTAAAAACATCCCAAATGAAGAGCACTTCCCCTTTCTTCACTGCTCAGCAGCCATAGAAGTGCCTTTTCTTGTAGATCTTTCTATTTTGTAATATTATGCTTGTTTCATAATGCATAACCTGTAATGTTCTTGCTGTTTTTCTCTTGCTAGCTTTCACAAATTGTATAATGTGCTATTTAAGTGATACTGTTTGTTGTCTAATGCCTACAATGTAGTGAGTGAGGTTCGGCACCACTTCTTCCTTTTTGACAGTTCAAACTCTGCGCGCTAGAGTGTTTCCTTTCTAGCCTCCCTACACGCGCAGTGCGTTGGAGAGGTGAGAGTGCTGTAACATGTCAACATCTCTAAGTGTCCAGTGAACATGAGCCCGATCACACTTTGTGTCTTGTCCATCTCCTCATCCGGTATTGGAGACTAGATGACAACTTGCCTAAAATGGATCCATGCATGTAACCAGTGTCTTTTCTGCCCCAAAATGAGCGTACCACTCTGTTTTCCTTCACAAGTGACATAAAGGCAAAGGGATTTCGCACTAGCGTGATAGCACCCCTTCTCTTTGCATGGATCCTTAACTGGCCCTGTGGGGCCTAAATTCAATTTGGGCTGTTATATCAAAGGGAGCTTATAGATATAACAGCCTCTTGCTGTCTAAAAGAATCAGTTAAGGTCCCTATTTAATTCTTCACTTGTTAGTTTAATCGGTATCCCTCCTGATGAAAATGACATTTGCAAGGAGGCAGAGTGCTTATCACAAGACCGTCTCGCGCCTTGGAGCCCCAGAGCAGACAAATTCTGATGCGAGCTGCAAAGCACAGCATGAACTCCCCTATAAGGGATACCATTTCCCCAGCAGCCCCTTCAACCTCAGGCAGCTCTAAAGCACATAAGGCCAAGGCCAAAACGTTGGCCTCCCCTCCTTCTGATGCCTTCGAGAGGCCCATAAAGGTGTTTTTGAAGAGGCAAGCTAGTATCTTTGAGGACCCCTGTAAGCATTATTTCCGTTGGAATACCCCCATAGACGACTGACATTTTCCTCTACCAGAGGGCCTTGACGATCGGGACCTTGATGAGTATAACGACTCCGGAGATGAGTAGGGTCCTGGTAGACCATGGAGACCTGAAGGCGGTCACAAACATCTCAGGCTGGAGAGCTCTCTTAAGGAGGTTGCAGTGAGGGTTAAAGGGCCAATTGGGATGTTAGGTCCTTTGGGCATTCACCACCTGCACACAACAGAATGAACTCTGGCAGCTAAGGTGGCTCAGTATATGGGCAGTAGAATCAGGAACCCCATGGATAAAGGAGGTCAGGGGTGCCTGAAGTTAGAATGCCCAAGACCGTCTTTGGAATGCACAGTGACCTTAATCCCTGAAATAGATGGCAAAATGGCCCCATTTATAGCTAAGTTCATAAAGGATACTAAAAAAGCGATAGAATATCTCTGAAAAACTTGGCAGTACAAGCTGCTAGACATCCTGGCATGTCCTAACAAAGATTCTAGATATGGCCAAGGATACTGACAATTTGTGCCCATTCCGAAAATATGTCTGGGGATATCAGAGTGCAATGTGCATTCTCTGGAATGCCAACTGCACTCTCTCTACCAAGAGAAAGCGCCCCTTACTGATAAAAAAAATGGATCCCAGGTTAGGGTAGTTAGCCACCTTCGAGGCAGGTTTAGAGGCAGAAGGGGGTCTCTTTGTAGATCCCTTCATAAAACAACTTAGCAAGTTCGTAACCACCTTTTCTTTGATGACTAAGGCCCAGCAATCCATGAAAAAAGTGTTAAGCAAAAGGATTTTGTTGGGGCTGGTAGAGACAGGGTTTGCTCAACCAGCCGGCATTACTCCCCAACCTCCCAGAGATAACAAGGAGCAAGGCAACTCCAGGACCAGAAATGGTTTGGAGGTGTCTTTCTGACCTGAGACAGGTCGAGGGCTCAGTGGCAGTTGGAGCTTCCGCGGAGTAGCCAACACCCCAAGAAGAGCATCAGAGAAAGACTGCCCCTTGTTTCCATCCAAAGGTGCTAGGAATGCTAGGACTTTTAATTCACAAATGGAGGAAAATAACAGGGGACTCTTGGGTCCTCCAGACAGTGTTCGGGTTTCAGATAGAGTCCCATAGAAGTCTGGTTCAGGCCAGAAGACAAAAACCCATTTTCTTTTCAGAAATGGACGTGCACCTCATCATACGATATGACCTCTCTCCTGGGCAAAAGAGCGCTTGTTCCTTCAGTTTAGACCCTCAAGGGTAACAATCTTATCCAGGTAGAAAAGAAGGACAAGGACCTGGGCCCGGGGATAAACTTAAGAGTTCAACCAATGACTAGTTTATCAAGAGGGCCTCCATCTTCTGCGGGACATTCTATTACCAGGCGACTTTGAAAGGTTTGAAAGGCGCCTAATTCATGATCTCAGATTTCTGTCCCATTGGAGATTTCTCAAACTCATGTGCTGTCAGCAGGTGTACACTCCCCTTTGGGCTATCTTCTGCTCCTTGGTGCTTCACCAAGGTAATGAGAACCGTGGTGGAACTGTTATGGTTCAGAGGCGTCAGATTGATAATCTCTCTGAACTATATTTTGCTGATGAATCTGTACTCTCTGTCTCCAGAATGATCAGGAAATGGTGTGGTCCCTCCTCAAGCCCTAGGTTTGGTCAACAACGATAAATCTTAATTTCATACCTTCACAATCAATTAACTTTCTGGGGTTCATGGACTCCTTTAAACAGAAACTCGAGCTTCCATAAATGAAGATGGCGCTCATCAGGAAAGAGCTGAAATTGTCACTGCTGAGGAACTTCTCCTTAAGATATTTAGCCAGGATAGTCGTGACTCGTGGCATCATTGACCGAAGCGATTTTCCTAGGCTCCTTTCATTATTGGGCACTATTGCGGATAAAATCAGCTCACCTTTGGTAAGCACTAGCCTTGGCGAACAGATCCGACTAATGGAGGAAGATAAAATAGAGATCCAGTGGTGGTTGGATCACATTGTGGCTTGCAATGGCAGACTTTGGATCAGCATCAGATATAGTTATCGAGTCAGAAGCATGTGTTTTGGGGTTAACCGTTTCGGAGAAGTTACTATGAGCCCCGTGGTCAGAGCAGGAAAGAGTTGCATATAAACTGTCTGGATTTGCTTGCAGGATCCTTCAAGATGCAATGTCTTACCAGAGACAGACTGTCGTGCGCCATCCTTCTGAAGATTGACAATGTATCGGCGGTCCATCTCTGGCCTTATTCGCAGATTGCATTGGCTTCCTGTGGATAAGCGTGTTCACTTTAAGACCTTGTGCACAGCTCCTAAGATCTTCTCCGAGGGGCCGCCCCATTTTGTCCAATCTGCTTTTTCCGTATCTTCCTTCTCGGCCATTGCACTCTGCTGATCTAAACATGGCTTCTGTTCCTCGTGTTAAGCGAGTAAGAGCAGGAGGTCGCTCTTTCTATGCTAAAACTCCTGTCCTTTGGAACGCACTCCCTTTATTCTGTATTCTCTATTTCAACTTTATTTCGGTCATAGACCATAAAAGTGCACATCTACCTTCTAATTGCCCACATGTGTCCCAAAAACTTGGCAACAGAGCAAATGATCGCCATGCTAGAATCTGATCTTAAAATACAAAGTCCCTCAACATGGCGACATGTGCCCAGTTGCTTATAAATTGGCTTCAGCCATTTGCCTCTTGGGCAGGAGTATTTAGGACAAACGAAGAATACATGGGCAATAGACTCTATTGCAGAAGTGCACCTGGGGCAAAACTGAGAAGAAATAGATGACTGCTGCCAGGTGCAAGTAAACGAGTTCAAAGGGAGTGAGCCAATCCAAAACTGCATATAGAGTTTCCTGTACTGGGGTGTAGTGATGATTTCAAAATATTGTTCATATGAACCAAACATCTTAAAATTCATGAACTCCGTGGTTAGGCATCCCCACGAGGGGTTAGTTGATAGACCCTGTGCTACCCAATCCCAAAAGTGCTTCTTAATTACATCTTTGCCAAGAGGCAATGGTTGGACCTTTAGTGTCCCAGTAGCCCTCTAAACCTATTGCTCTTAGCAGGGATTTCACACTACATATCCAGCCAATCTTCTTAAAATTGTCGAGTGCGGGCAGCAGCATACAAGGACAACTCCGGGGTGGACCTAATGCGCAGCCAAAATAAAGCCTTTTCGATAATAGTAGCTCTGCCCATGTTCAGCCTTAACTGGTGGAGTGACGCATTCTGCGGTAGCGAAACCAGGGACCTAAGGAGCTTATTCTCGGAAATCAAAAGGGCATCCATTTTTTCAAACACCCACAATTCGGCTCCATAAAGTGTGGAGCCTACAGCTTCGGCCTCATAGATCAGAAGTGGAGCTGCCACCGGTTTGCTAAAAGAGGTGCTGTGTTCTTTAATCAAGGCCCCTACAGTTTGACTATGCTTGAGGGTCTGCTTATCTACATGGGGCTTCCATAACATATCATCGGAGATGGTAATGCCCAAGTAGTCAAAGGTGTTCACCCTCTCCAAGGGGATCCCTCCTAGTGTTAATTTGCCTCTAAATGACTTATGAGGATTGAGCATTAGATGCTTCGTCTTTGAGGTGTTGACCTCTAAACCCTGTGAATCGCAGAAGGTTTTAAAACTGTTTATAAGCAATTGGAGCCCACCTGGTGTTTTTGATACTAGCAAGGTATCGTGTGTGAACAACAGGGTTACGACTTTATCACCCCCCAGATTTGGGGTGTCCGCAGGGACCTCTGAAAGATACTTAACCACACTGTTACAAAGAGGGAGAAAAGTGTGGGTGCCAGAACGCAGCCCTGATGTACCCCCTGATGTATCTGGTCAGTAAGCTAGCCTGACACCCCCAGCGTACCCTAGCAAAATTTGCCTCATGGAGTCGAATGATAAGTGATGGAATCTCCAAGGGAAGGCCCATATCATTTAAAACGTGCCAGAGTTTGTTCATGGGGACAAGATCAAATGCTGTCTTAAGGTCGATGAAGGCTACATAGAGACTCCCGCGACCAATGGCTCCAGTCTTCCAGGTGAGGATAGGAAAGCGGAACACCTGGTCAATAGTACTCGTTTTTTTGCCTAAAACCAGCCTGGAATGAGGAAAGGATGTTATGTTCACTCATCCAACCCTGAACCTTTAGGAGGAGTGCCCGGGCAAACACCTTTTGAATGCAGTCTATAAGGCTGATTGGCCTGTAATTGCAGGGCAGGGATCTATCGCCTTCATTATACACCGGGATCACCTCTGCACCCTTCCAAGAGCTGGGTATTGGGCCTCCTCGGCTATAGCATTGACTAGGGTCAAGATACAGTTTGCTCAGTTCTCGCTGTCATGCTTGAACACATCACCAGTGATACCAACAGGGCCATCAGCTTTAGCCTTTGCGATGGAATTAATGGAGGTCATGATTTCGCTTAAAGAGAAAATGTCAGTTGCTGTAACAAGGGCAAGGCCATGGGGGGCATCTTCTACTTCAAGTACACAGGGCATAGAATATAGCAATGAAAAGTGATTGTACCATGCAGTAATCGAAATATTGTTAGTAGGGGGTGGAGGCCTATTGGCGTCCCCCCTAGTAACAAGTAGCCAGAACTTCTGCGAGTCCTATCGCAGGTCTCCCTGATCGGTGCCCATCTTGCTTCTTCCCACTCCCTTTTGGGCCTCTTTTGTGCTAGCTTGTACTCTATCCTCAGATCCCTCACTAGAACCAGGTTATTCGCTCTAATTTCCTGGGCTAGTAGTCGTCTGAGGACTCTGCACTCCTTGTTAAACGAAGCCATCTGTGATCTTGGGTTCGAGGCAGGCTTACAGGGGCGCAATGGTTCAATAAAGTACATGGCTAGCTGCTCAAAGAGAACGATGTGGCAATCCAGAATCTTGCCCATCCCTCCCGGTTGCTTGATTAAGCTTCGAACTTCGACTGTGGTTGACAGCAAGCTCTGTATAATAGATTCTAGCTTGCCCTCATCCACAGCCACCAGAGGCCACTTGAGCCGACGATTATCATTGGAAGGGAGTAGCTCTTTTGAGGATAAGGCTTGTTTTGGAGAGCTAAGTGGACCCACCCAGGGTGACCTCAGCGAAAGTTGTAGGGGATTGTGGTCACTATCCACGGTGGAACCCACAGCCATGTCAAACACTTTAGGCCATAGCCTGAGGTCCACCAGGAAGTAATCAATACAACTTGAATTACTGGTCCTGTTAAATGTATTGGGCCCCCTTTTTGTGTGACCTGGTACTGCCATTTGCTGCCCTTAAAATAAACTCCAGGAAGAGGGCTTTTAGTTGGAGTGCCGATTGGGCCCTTTTTTTTATGGGGGTAGATCGAGGTGGGGGACATGCCACATCATGTCCTCGCTAGTCCCACAGCTATCCTCCCTCTCTAACGGTTCGAAGGTAACATTAAAATCACCAGCTACAATCAGGAATGGTGGAGTAGCCCTGTCGTCCAAGAGTGCCTCGAGCTCGTCTAGCGTAGCTGATCGCCTTCCCGCCCTGGTTCCTCTAGCATAGACATTGTAGATGTCAAGCAAGGCACCATTCTGATCTTTTTGTTGCACAGCTAGGATATCTAAGCTATTGGACGGGAGCTCATGGGCTGTACAGTGGCATGCAATCCTAATCCCTGCTGGTCGTCCTGGTTTATTAGACGTTGCAGTCCGAAAAAAGGTTACATAGCCAGGGACATAGCCGGGGGTGGTACTCCATGTCTCCTGCAATATACAGATGCCGAAGGATTCGATGAATTGTATCCAGTGCCGGAAGGTCGTTTTCGATCTTACCCCGACCACGTTCCATGATACTATTTGGAGCATACTACACACTTCCTGCCTACTAGTGGGATTAGGTCGTAGTACAACTAGGGAATTCTCTGTCTGCACATGTAGCTGTGCTTTACTTGTAAGGAGAACTCCTGTGGTCAACCTTCCGTAGGTAGGGGGGAGCTCATTAAGGTTTCGAGTACCATTCAGCGAAGCGGATATGGGGCACTTTTCGATAGATAGATTTATGTATGTGTGTGAAAACTGAGTATTTGAGAGATTTTGCATTAAGGGCTCTGGACTTGGATGATTGCTATGAGGTGCAAGTCAATCATTGGCTACTAGGTTGGAATCCGAGTCTAAATAAGTAACTGGAGGGTAAGCGGTAACAAATAAGGAATTATGCGGTAATCTGTACTTGAATTGACTGGAAGAAGGTGTGGAAGAGCTAAATCTGGCTTCCAGAGCTATTAAATTATGAGCAACCATATCATCTACCAAATTCAATACAATCCTTATGGTTACTGATACGAGTGAGCCTTCTGGCTCCTATAATGCCATCTCTTGTAACTGAGCGACAACCCCTCACGTGGCGTATCCAATGTATAGTTTTATTTATGAGTGAGTCTTCCTCTTCATGTCTTTGTTTGGGCGGGAGTTTGGGGACATTGGTCATGTAGATGCATTTAGGGGGGGATATAGGCAGCGCACAACGCCTTTGTGGATTATTATAGAAGTGAACATCCCTACGGGGTCTGGGCAGGTGTTCGGGATTCGGAGGTGGACCCTTCTTAGGCTGAAGCTTAGTTCTTTCGGCACCAGGTAGATCGTTTCGGATGATTGCAGCAGTGGGATTTGGCTTTAAGCTAGCAGTAACCGCTCTTGCAGGAATTTGGATCAAGTCTGCTTGTTCTCGGGAGTGTTAAGTGGCACAGTGGCTACAAGGCAGGGTGGGGAACTGGGTGCTGCTCACGCTGCTAGCTACAAGTAGATTGACCTGGTCTGTAAAGTCTTTAATTGCTGATTTCAACAAGCTAACTTCAGTCCTTAGGTCGGTTATGATTCTGAAGGCCGAGCGATTGAGCAATGATGGACCTTCAAGTGAAAGGACACTTTCAACTTCACTTCTTGCCCCCCCCCCTCCTCTCCCGCTAGCGTAGTCTTCACCCCCCTTCTAGCTCCCTATAACTCATCCCTTCCCTCTTGGACGCCACTTAGTTCTAGGAGGGGTGAAAACCTATTATAAGGGTAAGGTCGAGGGCTGTATGGATTTCAAATGGAACTTGGTGTTCGAACTCACTATCAGCATCCATAGTAGTAATATTAGAATTAGATTGAATCAATTTACTGCTATGCGCGGTGGGCTTCCTAAACATCGAGGGAATACGTTTTTGGGCCTTTTGTTTGGAACCCGTTGGAATGTCCTCCGGGGTGCGAGTTGTAACAGACCTGGAGGGGGCTAGGATTTCCTCGCACTCGACCAATAGGTCGTCAATGCGATCTAAGACACAGTTGTTCCCAGCATTCTTGCGGGGCAGCTTAGCTTTATTTGGTTTTGCTTGCAACTAACCCCCGCCTCCCCCCCGATTCATAGATTTTCTTTTCCCCATAAGTAGCCTTTTCAGGCTGGAGAGAAACGGGGCTTACAGAGATCCTTTGGCCCTGCTGCGCGTGGTGGCTAGGTGGTACCTTAATGCATAGGGTACCCACCCCAAACGTCGTCACCCTCACCCTCGAGCCCTGCCAATACACAATGAGTCTTCAATAAGCAAGCAATTAGTGATAATAGGTGGCCCAGGGGATTCTATGGGCTAATGGGCAAGTCCACTGAGGGAATGTAAAAGCAGTTTAAGGTCTATGGTGTCTTGATCCGGCGTAACGTGTAGTACAAATTATTGGAAATCCAGTCCCAAAAGATCAAACCGTATCCATAAAGGCACAGTACCTTGCAATGGAACAACAAGACCCAAGGAGTTCCAAGTTATAGAAGCAAGGGGGGTGGCTCTGCCCGGCCTCTTCCTGGCAATGACTGCAAGGACGGGCCCTCCCTTGCCCGCGCGCGGGAGATGAAGCGCGCTAAAGAGCACGATGCGGAGGCAGCAGTCCCGCCCTCTGGGCAAAACAGGGTCCTGGGAAGCAGAGTCCCCAGCCAGGAGTAACTTCTTGGTATCCCGCGCAGAGGAAGATGAAGCGTGCTAAAGAGCGCGATACGGAGGCAGCAGTCCCGCCCTCTGGGTGAAACAGGATCCTGGGACACAGAGTCCCCAGCCAGGAATTTTATTAATTAGGAGTATTCCTAACCACTGGTCCTTTACGAAAATGTTTACGATCTGGATGTTATTATCTTAAGTGCTTCTTACAGGCCGTTTTATTAGTACGATCTGTCCAGCTTGTTCTTTCTGAGTCTAGCGATGGGACGTCCTGTTGCTGGGGCAGCCATGCGCTCTACATATTTTATAGCATAACATTATATAATCCATCTCTGTGGGGCAAGATCAAAGGTTTTGGAGGAACTTGCCAAGGACAAATTTCAGTCACAGCAGAGTACATACCAGGGAAGATTAGCCCCTTAGGGAACTGGAACTCCAGATACCTTAAGCACTTCAGTTAGTGGAAACAAGATCCTGTTGTCTTCGAAATCATCATGAACTAGTTCTTGCCAGGTGAAAGCTGTTAGCATTTCACCTCTATCACCAGCTGCCTCACTTCTTCAGCTGTAGACTGGACCTCCTGGTGTTAGCACCGGACGCGTTCATGGATGACTGGAAGCAATAACTCCGGTATGTGCTCCTGCCCATTTTGGTAATCACCAGGTTGACAGCAGAAGTTGGGAGACAGAAGAAAACCCCAATCTTGGTGACACCGGTTTGGAAATTGCAAGCTTGGTTTCCAGTTTTCTGGAGCTTTATATGGATTCTCCGATCCTACTTCTCCTTAATTCAAATATTTACGGCCCAGGGGACAACCACCTCCTTGGAGCTTGGGCGCCATATATTGAAAGGGGCCGCGCTGCTCCCCTCCGGAGTCATTTTCGGCCCCCGGGACCACCACCTCCCCGGGGCAGGCCCTTGAATAGTGCTGGCTCCCAACCAACCTCGGGACATAGAGGTTTGCTCTCGCTTGGTGGGAGCTTTGACAGCTCCCACTAAGTGAGAACAAACAGTAAGTCTGCTGCCAGCGGGTGGGAGCAGGAAAACTGCTCATGCTTGCTGGAAGCAGACTTTTTATCTGTTTTCCAGCCCGCTGTGAAACCGGCAGGAAAACCGATCAAATGATTGCTCATGCACCCAGGAAGCAGCATTTTTGTTCGCTCCCTGCATGCAGGAGCAATGCCAGCTCACGCTGGAGGCGGTGATCTGGCGGGGCCACTGGGGCATTAAGGCTTTCCGCGGTCCCCAGCCCTGCATGCTGGATTGCCTGGCTGGAGCCAGGACACCTAGCATCAAGTGGCCGTTCCCCGGGGGATGGGTTTCCCGGGGCCATAATCGGCCAGGGACCCCACTTCCCCATGAATGCATCCTGATCTGTTGGAGCTCAATCTGTAGTGACTGTGATGAGTGGATACTTTCTTGGCCTCTCTTGGCGAGATCAGAGTCCGTGGTTCTGCCTTTAAATTTCTATGAGTATAAAAATGTGCAAATCACCTGGAAGCCTCGGCTGTTTGGCCCTGACCTGTCCACCTTAGTAATTCGCTCACACACCCCCAAAAAACTTATCACATGTCATACACATACACACACTCGCGCACCCACTCACAGACCCATACAGCTACTCATACACCCACTCATAGACCCATAACTCACTGAAAGGAACAAAGGTTACAGGGACGTTGTAGGTAGGAGATACAATAAAAAAATCCTTAGAAATTCACTGAAAAAACCATAGGTTACAGCAGTGGTTCCCAAACTGTGCACTGTGGCTCCCTGGGGAGCCGTCAAACCTAGCCAGGGGAGCCACGCACCAAGCACTTCCATGCATTTAATGTTGAAGGGTCTGTTGGATTCAGTTGAACTAATTAGACTTAAACGCATGATGTAGATGATTTGTAAATGACATGCCTAAAGCTGTAAACGTAGTGCTTAATTGATGCTATGTCGAGGGAGATGACCTCCATATTTCACTGGATCCCCGAATTCCAACACTCCCAAAGTAAGCGGAAGATACCTGATTTATTTTGTTAGACTCGTTAATAGTTTGGTTTTTTCCAAATGCATTTTACACCAATGCAAGTTATCAGGAAAGTACTGTTGTCCTGTCTATTAAAGACACTATGGGGCCGATTACGATGTCGGTCGGAAAGTCTTTCGACTGAATCGGTTTTGGAATCGTTTCTGACCGAATCGGGTTCTGCGAGTCCGACCGATTACGATGCTTCCCAACATCGTTCGGTCGGACTCGCATTGACTTCAATTGGAGCCTGTGTTCTGAACGAGAACACAGGCTCCCATTGGAAAAAAAGGGTGGTTGGGGAAAACCTTGCACACTGTGCATGGTTGCAAAGAGAGGACCCATGGGTACCCCCACGGGCCCCAACCGGAGGCCTGCGGGTGAAGGGAGGCCTGCTACAGGTCCCCAAAGTCAGATTCCTACAGCCGAGTGTGTCGGGCAAACCGATTCGGAAGGGCTGTCAGAAACGGCCATCTTAATCGCTCGGTCAGAAACCGTGTCCATAGAGCTGTACGATTCAGCTCCGAACGACTCGGGCTGTCCGAATGCTGATCGGAACCGAATTGGACAGCCCGAATGGTTTCCCTACATCGTAATCGGTCGGTCGGTAATGTATCTGATTCGTTCGAAAACATAGGTTCCGAATCTGATTCGGAGAATCCGAATCTGATTCGGAGAATCCGAATCTGATTCGGAGAATCCGAATCCCGTTCGGAGCCTTTCCGACCGACTAAGTATTACGTTTTGACATTTGTACTTGAATCATAGGTACTTCCAGTACACATTTCTTTCAGTACACACACATTTCCAGACAGGCCTGCTCTCTCCTTGAGCACAGGGAAGTAAAACACCACATACGGCATAATGCCAACATTTGGAAGCAAGAAAGAGGGACGTTTAAAAAAAAAAAAAAAAATCAGGGGAATTTATTTTACTTTGCATTGATTTGGAGGCAATTTTAGAGAAGGAGGCAACAAACTTAAAGCTGTATGTGGTTTCAAAAATCGTGAGTCACCCTGCTGAGACAGGTGCGTTGTCACGTATGACATGGGTAGAAATGGAAGTGCATGCAAATATTCTTCAAGCGCAGAAACACTTTGGCAATGGAGCCTTCATGCATAGGTTTGCTATCTAGCACTAAGTGGGATAAAAATATTTGAGAGGGTACTATAAAATAGGCATGGACAAAGAAGTGTAGCTAGGAATATTTTATTAGAGGCGCCGCGTTAGTGATACGAAACACCCTGCGTATATGATTATAATACCGTCAGCAGCTTCACCCCAATTATTTTCAGGGATAAAAATGAAAGTACTCCTGAGGCCGGGCTTACATCCACCCCACCCTCCAAAAAAGTGACAGTGCGGAGCCACGGGCAATGGCCAATGGGTCAAGGGAGCCGCGGGTCGAAAAGTTTGGGAACCACCGGGTTACAGGGACGTTATAGATAGGCTCAGATTTCACTCGTACAACACCAGTGACATTCAACAGTTATGGTTACTTGAGCTCACTATAACTTACGGCCCGCAATGCTCTGCTTATGACCTCACATATTACATCACTCGTGACCTGGTCGGTGACCTCACTCGTGACCTGGTCGGTGACCTCACTCGTGACCTGGTCGGTGACCTCACTCGTGACCTGGTCGGTGACCTCACTCGTGACCTGGTCGGTGACCTCACTCTTGACATGGTCAGTGACCTCACTCTTGACATGGTCAGTGACCTCACTCTTGACATGGTCAGTGACCTCACTCATGACATGGTCAGTGACCTCACTCATGACATGGTCAGTGACCTCACTCATGACATGGTCAGTGACCTCACTCATGACATGGTCAGTGACCTCACTCATGACATGGTCAGTGACCTCACTCACTGACCATGTCACTCATGACATGGTCAGTGACCTCACTCATGACATGGTCAGTGACCTCACTCATGACATGGTCAGTGACCTCACTGATGACATGGTCAGTGACATCACTGATGACATGGTCAGTGACATCACTGATGACATGGTCAGTGACATCACTGATGACATGGTCAGTGACATCACTGATGACATGGTCAGTGACATCACTGATGACATGGTCAGTGACATCACTGATGACATGGTCAGTGACATCACTGATGACATGGTCAGTGACATCACTGATGACATGGTCAGTGACATCACTGATGACATGGTCAGTGACATCACTGATGACATGGTCAGTGACATCACTGATGACATTGTCCATTGAGTATAAGTGCTTTCTAAGAGTTTGATTGTAAAACAACTATACTTAAGCTACTACAAAAGATAAATTAGTATGCTATGTGTACTACTGAGTGATACTACTTGTAACATATATTATGTGATTGGCTGTGTGACTGCATCCGTGTGTGAGTGGCTGTATGGGTGAGTGAGTGGCTGTATGGGTGAGTGAGTGGCTGTATGGGTGAGTGAGTGGATGTGTGAGTGCTTGTATGGATGTGTGAATGGGTATGTAAGCTAGTGTGAGAGTGCTTGTATGGGTTAGCGAGTGGCTGTTTTGAGAGGCTATATGAGTGAGTGGGTGTGTGAGTGGCTGTTTAAGTGAATGCTTGGGTGTGCGATTACCTGTATGGGTGTATGTGTGGCTGTGTGAGTGGCTGTATGGGTGGGTGACTGGTTGTATGAGTAGCTGTATGGTTGCCTGAGTGGTTGTGTGAGTGGATGTATGAGTGAGTAGGTGTGTGAGTGGCTGTGGATGAGTGAGTGGTTGTGAGTACTTCTATGGGTCTGTGAATGGGTATGTGAGTGGTTGTGTGGGTGTGTTAGGTGGTGTATGAGAGGTTGTATAGGGGTATGAGTGGTTCTGTGGATAATGTGAACAGCGATGTCATTTGAGAAGTCATCAGCGATGTCATTTGAGAAGTCATCAGCAATGTCATTTGAGAAGTCATCAGCAATGTCATTTGAGAAGTCATCAACTATGTCATTTGAGAAGTCATCAACTATGTCATTTGAGAAGTCATCAACTGTCATTTGAGAAGTCGTCAGCGATGTCATTTGAGAAGTCATCAACTATGTCATTTGAGAAGTCATCAACTGTCATTTGAGAAGTCGTCAGCGATGTCATTTGAGAAGTCGTCGGCGATGTCATTTGAGAAGTCATCAGCTATGTCATTTGAGAAGTCATCAACTGTCATTTGAGAAGTCATCAACTGTCATTTGAGAAGTCGTCAGCGATGTCATTTGAGAGGTCATCAGCTATGTCATTTGAGAGGTCATCAGCTATGTCATTTGAGAGGTCATCAGCTATGTCATTTGAGAGGTCATCAGCTATGTCATTTGAGAGGTCATCAGCTATGTCATTTGAGAGGTCATCAGCTATGTCATTTGAGAGGTCATCAGCTATGTCATTTGAGAAGTCATCAGCTATGTCATTTGAGAGGTCATCAGCGATGTCATCAGCGATGTAATATGTGAGGGCACAAGCAGTGCATTGTGGGGGCGTAATTTATAGTTCGCTTGGTAACTATAACTTCTAAATTTCACTGGTTTTGTACAAGTGAAATCTGAGCCGAACTATAATGTCCCTGTAACTATTGTTATTTTCAGTGAATTTCTGCATTTTTAAAAATTCTATTTCCCAACTATAACGTCTCTGTAACCTTTGGTTTTTTTAATGAATTTTGAAGGTATTTTTATTATTGTATTTCCTAACTTTAACGTCTCTGTAAAGTTTCGTTTTGTTAAAGAATTTGTATGGTTTATTAGAGTTCTTGTGAGGTGTCTTCAATGATGTGTTAGATATTTATTTATTTTTTTAATTTTGTGGCCGTGGACCGATCGCGACTGGGTCAGTCGAGGGGTAGCAACTCCTGTGTGATTTGTTTATCAGTATTGAAAAAGATATTTAGAGAGTTTTAATGTTTTGTTGAAAGTAAATGGTTTTCTGATAAAGTATTAAAAGCAGTATAAATACTGCGAAAAAATATTTTAAAGGTCGTTTTTAAACATTTTGCAGAGTTGCGATGCTGTCGCAATTGGTCCTGGTAGGTGTTTCTGGAGTTGCGGTGTGGACGCAACTCCGTTGTGTTTTTAGCTGTAGTAAAGTCATAGTTACACACCTTTTAGGTCTTGTTCAAAGTAAGAGCTTTACTGATAAAGTCACAAAAGTGGTATCATTATTGAGAAAAAACATTTTAAAGGTCATAACACATTTTGCAGAGTCGAGACGCCGCGATCCGTGCCTGCGCATATTTCCGGAACTGTGGCAAGGCGACGCGACTCCAGCGTTTTTTTTTGCCAGTAATAAAACTATACTTACATTTTAAAGGTTTTTTCACAGTAAGGGATTTGCTAAAAGAATAATAAAAGTAGTGTAATTATTGAGAAAGGGCATTTCAAAGGCTGTTTTAACACATTTTGCGGAGTTGCAAGGTCACTGCGACTCCCATGTGACATAGAAACCAATAGATTTATTGGTTGATCACCTTTCTATAATTAATAGTGCAAGGCCCCACTCATTTTCCTCTATCTTTTTGGCGTGTCTCTGGAATTTCACACCTGTGTAATGTCTCCAGCAGTTCTGTGTTTTTTTGTTGTTTTGTGTTTGTCATTTTGTGGAGATGAAGATGGCATCTGATGGTTCTCAGAGTCCGGAAGAACATGGCAACTCGTCCCAGGATGAAGACCCACCAAAGGTCGAGAAAGAGAGCATAGTATGGACCGTCTTTACGATACCGGAAGGGGAGAAGGTCAATGCCAAGAAGGTGACATGTATTCTTAGCAACAAAATCCTCTGTAGATGATCTGACAAAAAGTATTCCTGTGGCTCTTCATCGATGATGAAACATCTGCGCACCATGCACTCCACCTGCCTTCTGACAGAAAGAGAGAGGGAAAGGAGGGTCAAACATCTCGTAGCGATGGTGCACAAATGAGCACCTCATATGGTCCAGTGCTGGCAATAGAACCACATCTCATTGTCCAGGAATTTGCTGCAGTTGCAAACTGTTGCCTGAAATGTAAGGCTATTTTGATCATGGGGGAGTAATCTATCCCTGCTAATATTCAGAGCATTAACACTCATAAGTGTTAGATTTTTTCCCCCCAGTTGCTGGTGCGTGTTTTATGGTTTTCATACAACGCACTGTTTCATTTTTTTTTTTTTTACGTAAAGAAAACCACCACAAAACACCTTAAATAGTTAGGAAATACAAAAAATAAAAATAAACGATTCTTGTTGGAACCATCAATTCTGGTTTAAGAAAGCATAATTAGATGTTACATGTTTGTTTGTAACAGTGTGAATACGTCTTGTTACGTTTGTCGTTGTGTGAGTGAGTATATTGGTGAGTGAGTGGCTATGAAAGTGTGGGTGAGTGGGTGCGTAAGTGGCTGTATGGGTGAGTGTGTGTGTCTGTTTTGGTGAGTGAGTGTGTCAGTGGCTATATGGGTGAGAGTGGGTGCGTGAGTGGCTATATAGGAGAGAGTGGGTGTGTTAGTGGTTGTATGAGTGAATGACGAGGTGTGTGAGTAGCTGTATGGATGAGTGAGTGAGTGCGTGTTAGTGCCTGTATCGGTGAGTGAGTATGTCTGTGAGTGGCTGTATAAGTAAGTGGGAGAGTGAGAGCTATATGGATGTGTGAGTATCTGTATTGGTGGCTAAGTATGTGTGTGAGTGGCTGTACGAGTGAGTGCGTGTGTAAATGGCTATATGGGTGAGTGAATGGGTACATGAGTAGTGTGTGTAAAAGTGGGTGTGTGACTAACTGAGTGTGTGTGTGTGTGTGTGTGTGTGTGTGTTGGTGTGCGAGTACCTGTATGGACGAGTGAGTGGGTGTGTGTGCCTATATGGGTGGCTGAGTATGGGTGGCTGAGTATGGGTGAGTGGGTGGGTGGCGGTCTGAATGGCTGTATGGGTAAGTTAAATTATGCATGAGTGCCTGTGTGGGTGTTGAGTGACTGTATGGACGAGTGAGTGCATGAGTGGTTGTTTGAGTGACTGACAGGGTGCATGAGTGGGTGGGTGGGTGAGTGGGTGGGTGCATGAGTTATGAGTGAGTGAGCAGGTGAGTAACAGGGTGCATGGGTGAGTTAGTGTCTGAGTATCTGTTTGAGTGTGTGAGTGAGTGCTTGTATGGGTGTGTGAGTGGCTGGATGCATGAGTAGCTGTATGGGTGAGTGAGTGGGTATGTGAGTGGCTGCATTGGGGAGTGGGTGGCTGTTTGAGTGGGTGTGTGAGGCCATATGGGTGAATGAGTGCATGTCTTAATATCTGTATGAGTAAGTGAGTGGGTGTCTGAGTATCCCCATGGGTGACTCAGTGGGTGTGTGAGTGTCTGTGTGAGAGAGAGAGAGAGGGTGCTTGACTGGCTTTATGGGTGAGTGAGCGGATGTCTGGTGAGTATCTGCATGTGTGACTGAGTGGGTGTGAGAGTGGCTGTATGAGCGAGTGGGTGTGTGAGTGGGTATGTAAGTGGCTGTATGGGTGAGTGACTTGGTGTCTGGCTGTATGAGTAAAAGGGTACATGGATGGCTGTATGGCTGGCTGAGTGAGTGTGTGGGGGGCTGTATGAGTGATTGAGAAGGTGTGTGACTGACTTGGTGACGGAGTGGATGTTTGAGTATCTGTATGGGTGACTGACTAGGTGTGTGAGCGGCTGTATGATTGAGTGAGTGGATGCATGAGTGGGTGTGTGAGTGGCTGTTTAGGCTGAGTGCATGAGTAGATGAGTGGGTCAATGAGTGGTTGTCAGTGACTATAGGTGAAAGAGTATCTGTATGAATAAGTGAGCAGGTGTCTGAGTATCTGTATGGGTGACTGGGTGTGTGAGTGGATGTATGAGTCAGTGAGAGGGTGCGTGACTAGCTGCATGAGTGAGTGGATATCTGAGTATCTGTATGGGTGACTGGGTGTGTGTTTGAGTGGCTGTATGAGTAAATAAGTGTGTGAGTGGTTATATGAGTAAAAGGGTGTGAGTGGCTGTATGGGTGAGTACGTGAGTGGATGAGTGGCTGTCAGTGACTATATAGGTGAATGGGTGCATGTCTTAATATCTGTATGGGTGACTGAGTGGGTGTGTGAGTGGCTGTGTAAGTGAGTGAGAGGGTACGTGACTGGCTTTATGGGTGACAGTGGGTGTGTGACTGAGTGAGGGAGTGAGTGGGTGTGTGAGTAGCTGTATGCAGGAGTTCGGATCAGTTGCCAGAGCTCAGGAAAGCGACAATAAGTTGCATGGGAGCTTTCTAGTATCCTGTCCTGGTAAAAGAAACTGGTGGGAAAGGCCATCAATTGCTCTTTATCCATGAAGAGCCTCTGCACAAGTATGCCAAAGAAATATTTCTGCGGCACTAAGTGTATCTTGATACATCTAAACATGTATCGCTTCAAAACCTGTTATCAAACAAAAAGAATAGAAATATAAGTTAGTATTTGATTTACAAAATTCGAGAAACGTAACAATACACATTACTCATGCTGTAAAAGTATATCACAATATAGTAAAACATTTCAGTTTCCTTTTTACTGTTCTCACCTTCCATACTTTTACACTATAAATGTTGTACTATATGAAGCTTCTTCCTTGAACAGTGGGGCAAAAACAATGGTATGCATCGTATATAAAAACAACCCATAACTGTACAGTACATCACTGTAAATATGTGACACTATGCATTGCACTCACTGTAATTCGTTAAACAGTTGTTTTGCCTACACTTACTACACAAATGTAAACAAGCCTACCTTAAAACCTTTCCCTTTATTATCATACTTGGTACACTGCTACTAATTAAAGTAAACCACACTTGAATTTTGGAGATCCTTTTGAAAACATCACCCCTAGAAAGGCCGGTGTCTAAAACCAGGATGATCCACGTAGATGAAATACAGTACATTACTTTTTTCCCCCAGAGATAGTACATAGAAGTTTGGTTGAAGAAACAAAAGCTGACCATTTGTTTTTGTTCAAAATGTACTTTTGGTTTCAATTGCAGGTTGCTGTGATTCCATTGTGTCCATCCAGTTTCAGTTATAATTAGAGAGTGTAATATCCACATGCTATATTTACTACTTTGTGGAAGACAAAAGGACTGTTGAATTTTGGTGAACTTTTTAAAAGCCTCACCCCTGATAGGCCGAATGATGTCTAAAACATGGACGATCCATGTGCAAGAAACACCATACTTTACTTTGTTCACAAAAATACTCCTTAGAACTTAAGTTGAAGAAACCAGAGGTAAGAATTTGGTAGTTTTAAAGGCAGTTTTTGTTTAAATTTAAGGTTGCTGTCATTGCATTCCATCCATCCACTTTCACTCTTTAATGTAGTGTCCAGATGTTACATTGACTCCTTCATGAAAGATAATAGCTTTAGTAGTACAAGTTCTTCCAGAAATTGATATTTGTCCAGCTTTGAAGTTTGTAATTTTGATTTCCAGTTTAAATATCTTTTTTCTCGAGCTTCAGTAATTGTTCGTTGAAGTTAGAGCACTTTTGAAGTGTAGGCATTAACAGACTATAGATTTGTCTTTTTCTTTGAAATTGTAAGTTCGTTGTGCTGCTGTGCTGGTAGATGAAAATAGTTTCTTGGTAAGTCGACTTTCCAAAGCACGTTTCCCCTCTTTTGTCAGAACGCCTACTCTAATGTCCTTCAGGATATCTCCATATTCCACATTCGATGCTTGATGCATATTCTTCTCTAGTCCCTTGTATTTGAAGTTCAACCAGATATTTACATTGTCAATACTTCTCCATAATGAAACAAGAAATTCTTAGGAAAGTGTCTGGAAAACAGGCTGCCCTTTCATGGGGGTGAGTTGCAGTAGGTCACCGAAGACAATTGAATGCTTTTCTCCAAACAGCACGTCATACTCTGTTTTTAAAATCTGCTGCATTCTTAAGTGTACAAAGGTAAACATTAAGTTTGAAACCATGCTCACCTCATCAATGCTTAAAAGCTTCAGTTTCTTCAATATTCTTGACACCTCATGACAAGCTTCATCAGATAACTTCTGGTATTCCAGTTTATTGTCATGTCCAACAGGTACCATAAGTAGTCGATGTAAAGCAATTCCTTTAATGTTATGTGCAACTAAATCTGTTGGTGCTGTTACTATGCATGATTAATTTGATTTTGTAGTCCTCTGTAGATAAACAGTTAGAACTTTAATTAGAAAGCTTTTCTCAGCACCAGCTTGACCACTGATGTATGGGAGTATTGGCTTAAATGACGAGCATTCACATTCTTTCTTCTTGTGCTGAAATCCATCCTCTATTTTATGTTTTACTTCGATATAAATTTCTTTTTGTTCGTAGTTCAGTTGTGCTACCTAGTGTTCGGAATCAACACTTTCCTTTCTTGCTTGTTGCATTGCAGTCTCCACCTAACTCAATGCTATGGCTGCTTCATTTTAATTAACTAGTTGTCCAGGATGATCTTGACTCAGTGGTCCAGAACTTTGACTGCTTTGTGAACATTCCTTTGCTGCCTCAGCAGCAATAGTTTCTTCCTGTTCAATTTCATCTTTCAACATTTGCAAGTAGTTTGAAAAGACTGGACACTGAATGCTGTCTTTTACAGCATTGATCGAGTCTACTTAGCAGTTGTAGTCTCCAAGGTGTTCCGATTCAGCATGCCAAGGCTTGAACAGTTGCAGAAGTGCCATATAGAAAAACTCTCTTCTGTCTGAATTTTGGCAACTCAGTTTTCTATTGTTAATTAGATTTCCTTTGCTATTTCTCACCAAACAACTGTCACATCCAACTACCACATATTTTCCTTCTTCTATGTTTTCTGTTACATTCCTTTTAGTTGAAGTACTTCATAAAGGCACATATTTTCTATGTGTGGATTCCTTCTTGGATAGTATGTATCCAACATATTTGACTTCACAATATCTGTGCTTTCCAGATCACCTTCTGCTAGATGCTGAATTTCTGGGAAACAGTCGGCACACTATTTTGCGTGCTCGCAAGGCCTAGACTTACCCAAACAATTCCCCTTGACTTCGAGAAGAAATTGGCCAAACTCAACTGATCAAAACACTCATAGCATCCTATGTCTTTATGGGAAAACATTTTCAAGCTGAAGCTGTTCAATTTCTCAGTAAGACTCTTTTCTGCAGAAATATCTTCCCATATCTCCTTCATCTCTGTCTTTGATTTTGTAATGTATGAAGTGACGTAACGCGCAATAGTGATGGAGTTGTCTGCATCAAACTGTATGTCTAAGTTTGCAGTCCACATTTTCAGAATGACTGAATTATGGTCATTAATATACTTTGAGGCCCCTGTTCTTGTCAAGTTGTATGTGTTTTTTTGGTGATTTCCGTGTCAGTGTATGTCTTCCTAGAGAAATGATAGGTTGTGGGAATCCAAACGACTTCTTGTGTTAAATTTTCCCTTGCATCGGTACTTTCAACAGTACTTCCCACATCTATGAATTTGAAAGCGTAGCACTTGCTGTCTCAAGCCTTTTTCACCATCTCTTGGGATGGCGCATGTCACATACTGTTCGATGAAAGGCAGGACAGACTCGTAACTGCCTGTTCCAAATTTTAGTGCTTCTTTTATCCATAACAGCATGTGAATATGAGGAGCACCTCTTGCCTGGTACTCTTTTCGCTAATAGAAATCCAGTTACTTCGCCAAGAGGAGGATTTCTTTTATTACAAATGAAAGACATCATAGCTTGAAACCGGTTGTTAAAATATCTGCAAATATTATTGGGATCCAAGGAGTAAAGTTCTCCGGCTGTCTTCACTTTGATAGCTTTAATGTCATCCCAGGCGTACTCAGCACAACTGAGAGTCAGAAACCATGTAGTTGCACCTAGATTTCTCAACATTCATTTCAGTTCTCCATGACTGCGAGACCAATAATATTTGGTGCCACGTGGCATGCCATCAAATTAATATAGCTGTATTCGGAGTTTGAATCCTTTCCTTGAACTTTGTCAATGAATTTCTTTGCAGAAAGATTTTGAACATTAAGGGCCTGATTACGAGTTTGGCGGAAAGGCACCGCCGTTTTGGTGATCTTTCCGCCCGCTGCCTTGGCGGTCCGTCCGCCCGATTAAGATTCTGGCAGGAGATCGGTTACAAGACCACTGCTGGACTGCTTCCACCGGCGAGACTCCTGCTACCATAGGAAAGCCAGAGGCGGGACTTTGAGGCAGTTCCACCAAGGTTCCCGCCGTCCGGATTATGGTCTGCCCTTCCTTCGAGCATTCCTGGCGGGGACACCACCATGCCCAAGTCGGCGGAAAGGCAACAAAAGAGGTGTAAAGTCGCCTTTTTTCAGGGTCCCACTTTGGAATCTGTGTCGGACGCCATTGTCCAGGTCCCTCCTGTGCTGCTGCCACCAGATCATGATGCTCTGCAACCCCAGTGTCGCCAGATGCAAAGGTGGGCTTCACCATCACTTCTCCTATATCAGGCCTCGAAAAATCCACTCGCAATGTCCAGTGAGATTTTATCAGATCGAGCAATTTTTAGCTTTTACTCGACCTTGCTGGTGAGTTAATTTAAACTGGAAGGAACAGGTGTTCTGTTCATTCAGAAACTGAATGAGCAATAAAGAGGCCATTAAATCTGTTTTTGTCTTGACACATTTGCTGTCTGTTCAAGGACAGAGGTCAAATGTCAGTTTGTCTTTTACTAATTGTTGCTTAACTGTTCCTGGAAAAAAGCTGTTTACTTTTCTTTCTCTTACTTAGTGCTTTTTGTCAAGTGAATTATCTGTAAATAATTGTCAGCAAAAGGCTGTAGAATGTCAGGTTTTTTCTAACACAATAGTTAAACAGCTTGTAAATGAATAGTACAGTATTTAAAAATATATCAGAAATTATGAAGAAAAAAAAAATGTAATTCGGAAGTGTGATGCAAACAAAGATTTACATGGGAGTAAAACAAATCACAACACTTGGCGATGCCCAAATGACAAATATTTGCAGAAAATCGATTTCCAAACATTGTACACTATATAGTTTTAAAACCACATGTCGGTGGGAAATTCTTTGGGATTTCAATGTAAAATCTGCTGATTGCAAATAAGTGTGCTGCTACTATATGGTTTAGTTATGTATTTATTAACAGTGACAGTTTATAAACATGAGTTCAGAAACATTCCTGCCCCTGCACTGATGATAATTTGGTTAATGAACTGAGGCAAGTCAGTGGTCATGTGTATCCCGTGTGGCTAGATTTGTATTACATATGGAGCAAACGTTAAGTCTATTAAACCAAACGAGTTGCTGAACTTGCGTATTTAAAGGGGCTCTCATATGTGATAAAGAAGAAAATTAAAATACTTGCCAGGATCACCTAATTTGAAATCAGTTTATGGGTCAAAAGCATTATAATTAGGCCGAGTAGATTATTTACGTCACTAGACCTGCAGGTCTAGTAACATTTTTAGGATTTTTCGAGGCCTGTATATAGTGCATTATAACAGTTCGTTATATTTAAGATGCAACAAAACATACAGTACATATGACCTACATATACATTATGACACATACACAATATAAATATGTATTTCAGATATGCACATGTTGTACTTACCTATGTCTCCAGCAGCGAAACGTCACTCCGTTGGGACACCGTTGCCAAGAGACTGCCGGCCTATTGGGAACATCGTAAAACAGCAGCGGGAGACCACTGAGCTGGCGGTCTTATTGGGACCGCTGCCACGGCGATACAGCAGGGAGTCCGCCAAACTTGTAATCAGGCCCTAACTCCTGTCTTCAGTATGTGGTTAACAGCTTATGAAAGTCGAGACAGGTCACTCTCAAACAGAAGATGAAATATGAAGGTAGTACACTGCTGAAATCTTTGATCCTCTGAGTATAATCTGGTTGCCCGGTATTCAGCTGCGGTCATCAAAGCGTCCATCTTCTCCAGTTGTAGAAACCAGCGAGCTTCCAAACCTTTCTCCCTCACACCCATTGGAACTCCTTTTGCTTGCTTCATTTGAAAGAGACCAATAGCATCACCGATAACTACTTGAAAATGCAGAGGATGAATGCTGTAGTGTTTGTAAATCTCTTCTGATCTGGATCGGATAGATTTACTTTTTAAATCTGTCCACTTGATGGTGATGTGACGTATGTAGAGGATGAAACATCTCGAACAACATCAACATTTTTTATAATAAACATTATTTTGTACCAGGTCTATTGTCTCTTTTTTTACTTTACTAACATCTACTAACTCTTGCCAGATTTTTTTTATTTTATTCTACGTAGGCATACCATTTACTAGAATAACAACTGGTTCATGATCCTCTCTTTGTACACCAACAGTTTCATTATTCTGTTTAAAATCGAAGCTAAGTAGACAACTCTTCCTTTAAGGCCTTTCTTAAGGTCAGTTGGTGGCAGTTCCCCCGCCTTAGGCTCCTTACGGACTATATCATGAAAAATGGGTGTAAACATTGTATAAAAATAAATTTATAAACATTTAAATCACGTAGTTCTTCTTGAATAGATACTAATTCTAACTAACTTCTTATGTACTGCTCTAACTGGCATTTTGTTCTCTTATTTAGAGCAGTACTTGCATATAATCTGCTGTGTAGACAACTCAAACCGTTCATCTACAAATAAATAAACAGCAAATTCTTGCCACTTATCTCAGTTCTCCTTTTCAGTTTTTGAGAATGCAATTACATTGTGAGTTTGGCTTCTGTAGTGAGTATGTTGACAACAAATACAAACACAGTTTTATTACTCAGAAGAAACTATGTTAAATTCCAAATCTATTCTGTAAAGTTATCTTCACAATTACTTGTGTTGTGTCCCTCTACACCTCCAGATACCAACTCCTCATTTTTCCTAGAATCCTGCTCAGGATCAAAGAGCCGAAAACTGAACATTCTCACAAACATTTTCTACCTCTGCTACTAAAAGGGCTCTGTTCATTTCCCCTAAACACAGGGCATGAGTTTTGACATGGTTAAGCTTCCTAACTAAATTTCGCATTTTAGAATCGTGAACAGCTACCATTCTGAAGTGATGAAAGCTGCTTTGGCTCACTTTCTTTGATAGACATGCTAGTGAATGTCCCTGTAAATTTGTATACTTCCTTACTTTGCATGGGTTTAATCCTTGCAAAATCCCTTTTTTCTGTTTCAGGCTTTTTCATGGAAAAATACGTAGACATTTTCTCAATATATCAATTGATTCCTGCCGAACACTGCAAATACTGCTACAGTTCCATTTGTATACAGGGGCCTGTCTACCTTCCCCTGTACCTCTTCCGCTATCCCTTCTTCAACATTCCTAGGAACCATCTCCTCTTTTGGAATGGGAGTACCATCCTGCACCTCGTAACATTGACAATTTGTTTGAACCGCATGCACTAATGTGTTCTCTTGAAAATAGCTTTCCTCAGTAAAGAAAGTCTTAGTACTGGAAGTATGCTTCCACTCGCCACTGAAAATGTTCTCCTTTTACACAGTTTCATAGTTCATATCAGATTCGGCGTTGCCCTCTCTGTCCCCTTGTTAAATTATCTCCTTCCTTATGCGATTTATCGGTTTTGCTGTCACTTCCTATTTTTCCTTTCTTAGCTGATGTGAGACTTCCCATTTTATTAACTGCTTTTGCTCACTCTTCAGTTTTCCACATACTATTTTAAGTAACTTCTTAGTTTTCTTACCAGCAGTTCTTTTCTCCTTCGCCAGATTGTCCACATTTTGTCCCTTTTGTTTCTCTGTTGTAAGTAAATAGTATTCTTTCCTCTGTTTGTTTCTTCTTTCTGTTTCTGGCATTATAACTATCTGGTTTTATATACAAGTAGATCTATGAAATAAAATAAAAAATATATTAAGTTTCCATTATAAGGTATTTAAATTACATATCATAACCATTTAATGTCTAATACCGTCATATCACTATTTTATAGGCATTTCTATTCTTATTTGGTTTGTTAAAATAAGAGTAAGCCTTCTTGTGCCAACATATACATTAGTGTGTGACTGATTATATCAGTGTATGGATCAGTGTGTGTTTGGCTGTGTTAGTGAATGCATTACTGTATTTGAGGCCGTGTCACTATTTGCATCAGAGTGTACCTCGGCATGTTAGTGTATGCATACCTGTGTGCCTAGGTGTCTGTGTGTGCATCAATGTGTGCCTGGGTGTCTTAATATGTGGGTAGTGTGTGACCGCTTGTGTTAGCATGTAGATCACTGTGTGCCTGTGTGTCTCAGTCTATGCATTTGTGTATGTGTAGCTGTATCACTATATGCATGAGAGTGTACCTTGTGTGCTTTCTGTGCGGCTCATTGTGGTTTTCTCTATGTTAGCCTAACTGTGCACGTTGTGGGCCTCATTTTCCTTTGCACACTTTACTATATAAACACGCTTGCTTTTGTGCCACATGGTACTTATACACGAAACCTGCATATGTTTTCGCTGTCTGTTCTTTTCCTGGGATTTATTTTGAACACCACAGAAATCATTAAACAGCAATGTCCCTTGTTCTTTCTGGCCAGACACTAGCACCTAAACATGTCACAAGAATGCAGCTGTTTATGTACACACATGTTCTATCATATGGATGAGCACATGTGCCAAAAACATACACATGGAAAGAGTTCTAAGGCAAGAGCACTGTGTCTGCTGAGATGTAGAACGTCCATCTGTGAATGTTCAGGTTTGGGGTCCGCCAGTAATCCCAGAGATCTTTAATATATAATCATTTAGCTTCAGTAGCAAAAGAAAGGGGGTTTAGCTTCCTCTGTCCTATAAAATGACAGGGCTTGTCATGGTCTATGGATAATTAACCATGCTAACAGTATTTTTGTATGCATTTGTTCTCTAATTGTGGCATGTATACTGCATTTCAGAGCACAATAGTTTAAATAAATATTCTAAACTTCCTTTGTGTCTCCTGGCTATTTTACTGTGGACAAGTACGAGTGAGAGAGCGAAAGGGTGTGTCCTGTTACCACGATTCCTGAGAGGGTCGAGAGTGTTGTGTTCTGGGGTGTCAATTCACTTGTTTCTCTGGTAAGGTTAGGAGGGCAAGTGAGGCGCTATAGCTAGTCTGACTCTGGCTCATGGATACTGAGGTAGTATGGTGACTCAGTCCCTACATACTGATGTTCTGTGTTTCCAAGCATAGTTCTGTTCCAAAGCAGATTCCCAGCAACAACCAGAGTGTGACATTGTATATATAAATGTCTGCATGAGTGTGTCAGTTTATGGATTACTGTCTCTATGGATATGGAACTGTATACATCAGTGTCTGCCAGGGTTTGTTAGTGTATTCATGATTCAGCTACTGTATGGCTCAGTGTGTCCGTGGATGTGTGTGTGTGTGTGTACATGTGAGTGGTTGAATGTGTTAGTGTACGCATCAGTGTGTTTGGGTGTGCTACTATATGCTTTACAGTGTACCTAGGTGTGTCAACGTATGTATCAGTGTGTGCCTGGGTGTATCACCGTATGAGTCACTATGTGCCTGGGTGTATCAGTGTATGCATTAGTATGTGCCTGGGTGTATCAGTGTATGCATAAGTATGTGCCTGCATCATTCAATCAATCAATCAGGGGTTTCTAAAGCGCAACTACTCACCCGCGAGGGTCTCAGCGCTATGAGGGTGGGGGCGACTGTAGTGTGCTGGGGTCATCCGAAGAGCCAGGTCTTGAGGTCTTTCCTGACCTGGGGCAGTGTGGGGGTTTGCCGGAGGGGGAGGTCATTCCAGGCCTTGGCTGTGAGGTAGGAGAAAGACTTCCCTCCCGTTCTGGTCTTGTAGATGTGTGGGATGGTGGCCAGAGAGAGGTCAGCTGATTGGAGGTGTCTCTTGGGTGCATGGAAGGAGAGGCGGTCGTTTAGGTATGCTGGTCCGATGTTGTGGAGGGCCCTGTAAGCGTGGATGAGGAGCTTGAAGGTTTTTCTTCTTTCGATGGGGAGCCAGTGGAGATAGCGGAGGTGTTGGGTGATGTGGTGGTGGCGGGGTATGTCTTGGACTAATCTGACTGCGGCGTTCTGGAAGATATGGAGCCTGCGAAGTAGTTTCTTGTTGATTCCGGCGTAGAGAGCGTTTCCGTAGTCCAGTTTGTTGTTGATGAGGGTGTGCATGACCGTTTTTGTGGATTCAGGTGGGATCCATCTAAACGTTTTTTTGAGTATGCAGAGGGTGTTGAAGCAGGCCGAGGATACTGCGTTGATTTGGTGGTTCATCGTGAGTGCGGAGTCTAGTATGATGCCGAGGTTTTGTGCATGGTCCGTCAGGTTAGGGGGGTTTCCGAGGGCGGGGGCCACCGGTTTCCCAGGCGGAGTTGAGTTTCAGGCAGCTCATCTTCATCCGCGTGGCGATGGCTGTCATCCGTTCTTGGAAGTTGTGCCTGGTGATGTTGGGTTCTTTGGTGAGGGAGAGGATGAGCTGGGTGTCGTCGGCGTAGGAAATTATGATAGTGTATGGATCAGTGTGTGACTTGGTTTGTCCGTATATGCATAAATGTGGCGTTAGGTGTCTGCTTGGGTGTGTTAGTGTATAGATCAGTGTGTGCCTGGGTGTGCTACTGTATGCATCTGGGTGTGTCAGCCTATGCATCACTGTCTTCCTGGGTGTGTCAGTGTATGGATCAGTGTGTGCCTGGGTGTTCTACTGTATGTCAGTGTGTGCCTGGGTGTTATACTGTATGTCAGTGTGTGCCTGGGTGTTGTAGTGTATGGGTGTTGTAGTGTATGGATGTTGTAGTGTATGGATCAATGTGCATAAGTGTGCCTGGATATGCGTTAGTGTCTATGTGGCTGTGGCACTATATCCATCAGTGTGTGCCTGGGTGTATCAGTGTATGCATTAGTGTTGCTCTATGCATCAGTGTGTGCCTGGGTATGCTACTATGTGGATTAGTGTGTCTGGGTGTGTCAATGTATGTATCAGTGTATGTCTACCTATGGCCTACATTAGAGGTGACATGTAGAAAAAAAGGGATTTTACATCTTGGCAATGCGTTATAAATGTCTACTCTACCTGGTAGTAAAACTACACACACAGACTATACAGTAGCAGTTCCATCACATGTTTAAAATGCCTGCTTGTCTGCATACGTGGCTTATAATATCCGTACTTGAGTACATACCTAAATAAGTGCATCACTTCCTGTCTATGTTTCAAAGCATGTTATGTTATGTTAACAGTATTTATATCTCACACAGCTACTCCAAGGAGTGTCCCGGCGTGTGCCCAGCAAAAGTGGTAAACAGAGGAGCAAACTAATTAAAGAGGAAGGTCTTCAGTCTCTTCCTAAAAATGTGTAAATAGTTATGTACGTGTGTCACTGGCTCACTTAGTTTCTTTATAAATCTGTATATATTGATTACTGACTCTATTACAGAGTGTTGGGGTATATATGTGTATGTGCAACTAGCTGTGTTACTGCTGGATACATAACTGATGTATGGGTGTGTGAAAGAATGTGTAACTGCCTCGCTCTCTGACTGGATGTGTGAGTGTCACTATAGTTTTGTATATATGTATGTCAGTTGCAGTATGGTGGAACAATGATGTTCAATAGACATATGAATCTGGAAATGTGCATGTAACTCACTAAACCTTCAACCTACATGTCTTACCTTCTAAGCACATACCACCCTACCCTATTGCCTACCTAAAGCCTAACTTATGGGTGACTTATATGTAGTAGAACAGATGTTTAAAGCTTGGCAAGTAGTTATAAAATATCAGCCTGATCTGGTAGTAAAAGTGCATATACAGCATCTGCTGTAGCAGGCCTAACACGTTTACAACTGTACTAGTTTGGATAAGTGACCAGCAGTATCACTGCTTCACTACATATCTAAATAAGTTATCAGTCTCTCTGGCTGTCTTATTGGATATATAACTAACTAACTTCTATATTACTAGCTGTTGCGGTATCTCAATGGGTCTTTACATGTGTATCCAACTGCCTGCATATATTATTGGGTCTGTTCCTGAGTGTTGCGGTATACAATTGTGTGTGTAACTAGTTCTGTTACTGCTAGATACATAACTTCTGTATGGGTATGTCACTGAATGTGTACGTGATTCTTTCTGACTGGGGCGGGGGTGACTATCTGTTTGATTTTGTAAATACATATCTGACTTGCAGTATTGGTAGAACATTGAATACTTAACTTGGCGTATAGCTCTGTAAGTCTATATGTAACTGACTAAAACTACAACATGCATGCGTTGCAGTCTAAGCACATACAACCTGCCTACACTGTAGCTTATGGGTGACTTGTATATAGTAGAAATGAACTTTAAGGCTTAGCATGCAGTTTTAAATGTCATCTCAACCTGGCAGTAAAGCTGCACACAAAACCTCTGTAATAGCAGGCCCAACACCTATTAAAACATCTACTTGTCTAGTAGTGACAGCATTTCACTATACATGGAAATAAGTGCATTAGTCCTTCTCTGGGTAAGTAAGTGACTGGATGTAAAAGTAAACATCTTGCTGTATTTCTGGCTCTCTTACTTTCTGTATAGATCTCTGTGTATATATAACTGCTTTATATATTTCTTACCAGCTCTATTACGGAGTGATGCGGTTTATAATTGTGCGAGCATCTGGTTGTTAGTGCTGGATAGATAAATAATGTATGGGCATGTGACTGAATGTAAGTGCCTGTGTTTCACTGGGTGAGTGAGTGCCTCTATATTTATGTAAATATGTATGTGACTTGTCTTATGAGTGGCAGACTGAATTTTTAACTGGGCATGTGGGTCTAGAAGTACATATGTAAGACACTGAAACTTCAAAGTACATATCTTGCCATGTATAACTCAATAAACTTAAAAGTACCTCTCTTACGTTTTAAGAATATGGCACCCTCCCTATGGCCTACCTACAGCCTACCTTAAGGGTAAGTTATGTATAGTACAAGGGAGTTTAAGGCTTGCCAAGAGCTTTTAAAAACCAAGTCGGCCTGACAATGAAACTGCATACACAGTCTCTACAGTAGCAGGCCCAAGACGTGTTTAAATGGCTACTTGTCTGGATGGGTGACTTTGTTGTCAGTCCTTCATTACATATTTGACAGAGTATATCAGGCCGAGTGCGGGTGTGTCACTGGATGTGTAAGTAACTATATCGGTGTACGTCTGGCGCTCCTACCACATCCACTGGTCTGTAAATGTATATGCAAGTAGCTGTATGGATTGCTTACTGGCTGTCTTAGTGAATATTGGAGTGTGTAACTGTGTGTGCAACTGCCTCTGTTACTGCTGGATACATAAGTGGTATGTCAGTGTGTGAGTGAATGTCTGAGTGCCTCCTCCTCTGTCCAAGTGGCTGTGTGAGTACCTCTACGCTTCTGTAAACAGGTTTATGAGTTGCAGTATTGGGTGGGAACTGGATGTATAAGTGGGCATACGGGTCTGTAAGTGTGCATGAAACTCACTAAAGCTTCAAAGTGCATGTCTTACCTTATAAGCACATTCTACCCTCTATCCCCTAGCTACTGCCTCCTTTACAGGTAACTTATATGTGGTAGGAGAGGAGTTTAAGGCTTGGCAAAGAGGTTTTAAACATCAAGTTGACTTGCCACTAAAACTGTACACACAGGCTCTGCAGTAGCAGGCCCATGACATGTTTAAAGGGCTACTTCTCTGGATGGGTGACTTGATTGTGTCAGTACTTTAGTACATATGTGAGGGAGTGCATCAGTCTGTGAGTGTGTGACCGCATGTCTAAGTAACTATATCACTTTTTCACTAGCTTTAGTAGTAACTCTTATCGGTTTGCAAAACTGTATGCAAGTGGCTGGATGGATAGCATACTGGCTGTGTTAGTGAGTATTGGGGTATGTAAGTGTGTGTGCAATGCCCTCTCTTACTACTGGGCACATAAGGGGTGTGTGCATCTGTTAGTGCATGTCTAAGACCCTCTGTCACTATCTAACTAAGTGTGTGAGTGCCTCTATGCTTTTGTATATAGGTGTGTTAGTTACAGTGTTGGGTGGCAGACTGGATGTATAACTGGGATATAGTTCTGTAAGTGTGCATGTAGGTCACTCAAAGTTGAAAGTGCATGTCTTAACTTTTAAGCACATACCACCCTGCCCTACGGCCTACCTAGAATCTACTCTACAGGCAACTGATATGCAGTAGGAGTGGAGTTTAAAGTTTGCAAAATGACTGTAAACGGCAACACGACTCACCAGTAAAACTGCACACACAGGCTCTGTATTACCAGGCCCAAGTCACGCTTAAAAGTCTGCTTGTCTGGATGGGTGTCTTCATTGTGTAAGCATTTGAGTAGATATGTGAGTATTTCAGACCCTGTTTGCGTGACATGTTATGTTAATAAAACTTATTGAGCGCACGAATACCCGGAGGTGTCTTGGCGCTAAGACAATGGTAGTCCTAGATGAAGCAGCTAGTTCTGAAAAAGCCATGTTTTTAAGTCCTTTCTGAAGGTGATAAGTGAGCCGGCATTTCTAATGGCAAATGGTAACTTATTCCATAATTTTGCTGTGCCGAACGAGATACTACAGCCTCCCCAGCATAAGGTCGGTGACTGTATGTGAAAGTAACTATATCACTGTTTGTGTGACTCTGTTAATAACTCTATGGGTCTGTTAATCTCAATGTAAGTGGCTGCATAGTTAGCTTACCAGCTGAGTTAGTGAGTGTTGGGGTATGCAACTGTGTGTTCAACTGATTCCAGTCCTGCTGCATACATAACTGCTGTGTGTGTGAATGTCTAAGTGTCTTTGTCTCTGTCTAACTGGCTGTGTGACTCCCGCTATGCTTCTGTAAATAGGTTTATGAGTTGCACTATTGTGTGGCAGACTGGATGTATAACTTGGCATATGTATCTCCAAGTGCACATGTAACTCACTGAAACAGCAAACTACACCTCGAGTTTTTAAACCGAAAATTCCCTGGACAATGGCCTACCTACAACCTACCTCAGAGATGACATGAATATAGAAAATGAGCTGATTAAAGCTTGACAAATAGTTTTGAATGCCACGTTGGCCTGGTAGTAAAACTGCACATACAGCCTCTGCAGTAGCAGGCCCAATACATGTTATAAGGGCTACTTGTATTTATGGGTGACTAGGAGTGTCTGCATTTGAATACATATGGCAGTGAGTGTATCAGTCCCCCTATGAGTGTCTAATTCTATCTGTAAGTCACTATGTTAATATAAGATGGCCTATCTTAGTAACTCTACAGTTCTATAAATGTACATATAACTAGTTGTATGGATTCCTTACTGTGTGTGTGAGTGAGTGTTGGCATGTGTAACTGTGTGTACAACTGGTTCTCTTATTCCTAGATATGTAACTGTTATATAGCTGAATGAAAAATTTCCTAGCTATCGTAACGGAAAGTTTCAATTCTATTAAGGACTCGGAGGCGAGGATTATGCCTTCTTTCTTCACTTTATTTCAAATACCAGCATTAAGATTAACAAAGACTACGTTTCCCATGAACCATAGGGAAAGGTAGCAAAAACAAACACATGGTAACATCCAATCCGATTAGGGCAGCAGTGTCCAATCAGGGGCTTCCCAGCCCAACATAGTCCTTTGCTAGTGTCCCCCCTTCCTCTTTCGGAGCACGAAGACAGCCCATCTACTCTGTTCAGGCATCCTGCTTGTGCGTATCAGAACCTGCAAACAACAGGGACACATTACCGTATGAATCAAACCACTAAAGCCTGCAATTAGAGCAATAAGCGGTTAACCTGATCACAGCAACAATAATACATGCAGTCAAAACCTGAAGTAAAGTACTTACTGTAGTACGGATAGGGTTCTACTGGAGCGTAGGGCGGGATAATCCTCGCCTCGGAGTCCTTAATAGAATTGAAACTTTCCGTACGATATCTAGGACATTTTTCATTCTATGTCAGGACTGGAGGCGAGGATTATGCTTGCTGGTGATCCAGTCGGGATGCAAACAGGTCCACTGAGAAGGGTCCCCAGTGGTCGTTCAGCATCGCAAACACGGACTGGTCCAGCCGCCAGAGGCTGGAATCTCGGAAATGGCGAGATTGGAAATCCGCTTCCAAGTTGTCGCGCCCGGGTAGGTACTCTGCCTGACCGAGATCTGGCTGTCCAGGCAATACTGCCAGAAACTCGCCGCCAGGTCCGAGAGGGCTTTGGACCTGGTGCCCCCCAGGTGGTTCACGTACCGGACCGCTGAAACATTGTCCATTTTCAGGAGAACGCACGACTGTACCGAGTCTCTCGTCCAGCAACGTACGGCGAAGGACCCCGCCAGAAGCTCTAGACAATTTATATGCAACTTCTGTTCGTCGGGTGACCACAAACCTCCCGTAGAGAGGTCTCCGCACCTGGCTCCCCAGCCAAGTCTGCTGGCATCTGATTCTATAACGAGATCTGATGCGGAATCGAAGATCCCGCAGCCGTTCCAGGCCTCCATATGGTCCAGCCACCAATGAATCTCGCCCCTCGGCGGACAGGGCGACTTTGTGGGAGTACGGGTATCCTTTGCGGAGGAAGTACGCCTTGAGGTGCTGGAGGGCCCTGTAGTGGAGCGGGCCCAGGAAGATGGCCTGTATTGAAGCTGATAGGAGGCCCACCACCCGGGCCAGCTGACGGAGGGACACGTGTTGTCTGGCAAGAACGCGTCGCAACTCGTGACGGATCCTGGTGACCTTCCTGGAGGGAAGACTGAGAGTAGATGTGGTCGAGTCTATTACGAACCCCCAGAAGATAATGGACTGAGCAGGTTGTAACAGATTTCTGCTCGTTGATCACAAAGCAGAGGTCCTGGAGCAGGTTCACTACCATCCGAAGATGAGCCGTCAGCTGACGGGGGCAGGAAGCCATCAGGAGGAGATCGTCTAGATCACGGGTACTCATAGTACGGCCCGCGGGCCGGCGGCGGCCCGGCAAGCCTTCCTTGGCGGCCCGCGGACCTTGCAGATATCCTACCTGTGTTTTTTCTTTTTTTTTTTTTTTAAGTGCCAGCAAACACCGCCGGTTGCAGCAGCGCTCTATGGGGGCCGGGCGATTCTTTAAAAAACCATTCACTTGTTAATGAGGCTTTGTTGTATTTCACCTCTTTTTAGCGCCCCTGCATCTCCATGCAGGGGCGCTAAGAGGAGGTGAAATACAACAAAGCCTCATTAACAAGTAAATGGTCTTTTAAAGACCTGAGGCTGTGAAGTACTCGGGTGCGGCTGTGTGTGCGGGGAGGCTGTCTCAGCCCGGGCTGACACACACGCGGGGTGACGTGACAGAGCGAGGGAGACAGACAGAGGAAGGGAGACCGAGAGAGGGAGACAGAGAGAGAGGGAGGCAGAGGGAGACAGAGGGAGGGAGTCAGGGGGAGACAGAGGGAGGGAGAGGGAGACAGACAGAGGGAGACAGACAGAGGGAGGGAGACAGAGGGAAGGAGACAGAGAGAGGGAGGGAGACAGAGGGAAGGAGACAGAGAGAGGGAGACAGGGAGGGAGACAGAGGGAGACAGACAGAGGGAGACAGACAGAGGGAGACAGACAGAGGGAGACAGACAGAGGGAGACAGACAGAGGGAGACAGACAGAGGGAGACAGACAGAGGGAGACAGACGGAGACCGAGGGAGACCGAGGGAGACAGAGGGAGACAGAGGGAGACAGAGGGAGACAGAGGGAGACAGAGGGAGACCGAGACAGGGAGACAGAGGGAGACAGAGAGAGGGAGACAGGGAGGGAGACAGAGAGGGAGACAGAGGGAGAGAGAGAGGGAGACAGACAGAGGGAGACAGACAGAGGGAGACAGACAGAGGGAGACAGACAGAGGGAGACAGACGGAGGGAGACAGACGGAGGGAGATAGAGGGAGGGAGGGAGACAGACCGAGAGAGAGGGAGGGAGACAGAGCTAGAGGGAGGGAGACAGAGCTAGAGGGAGGGAGACAGAGCTAGAGGGAGGGAGACAGAGAGAGAGGGAGGGAGACAGAGAGAGAGGGAGGGAGACAGAGAGAGAGAGAGGGAGGGAGAGAGGGAGGGAGAGAGGGAGAGAGGGAGGGAGACAGAGGGAGGGAGACAGAGGGAGGGAGACAGAGGGAGGGAGACAGAGGGAGGGAGACAGAGGGAGGGAGACAGAGAGAGGGAGACAGAGAGAGGGAGACAGAGAGAGGGAGACAGAGAGGGAGACAGAGAGAGGGACAGAGAGGGGGGGAGACAGAGGGAGAGAGAGAGAGAGAGGGCGACAGAGGGAGGGAGACACAGAGGGAGACACAGAGGGAAACAGAGGGAGACAGAGGGAGGGAGACAGAGAGAGGGAGACAGAGAGAGGGAGACAGACAAAGGGAGACAGACAAAGGGAGACAGACAAAGGGAGACAGAGGGAAGGAGACAGAGAGGGAGACAGAGAGAGGGAGACAGAGAGAGGGAGACAGAGAGAGGGAGACAGAGAGGGGGAGACAGAGAGGGGGAGACAGAGAGGGAGACAGAGGGAGACAGAGAGAGACAGAGAGGGAGACAGAGAGGGAGACAGAGAGGGAGACAGAGAGGGAGACAGAGAGGGAGACAGAGAGGGAGAGACAGAGGGAGAGACAGAGGGAGAGACAGAGGGAGAGACAGAGGGAGAGACAGAGGGAGAGACAGAGGGAGAGACAGAGGGAGAGACAGAGGGAGAGACAGAGGGAGAGACAGAGGGAGAGAGAGAGAGAGAGGGAGACAGAGGGAGGGAGACAGAGGGAGGGAGACAGAGGGAGGGAGACAGAGGGAGGGAGACAGAGGGAGGGAGACAGAGGGAGGGAGACAGAGGGAGGGAGACAGAGGGAGGGAGACAGAGGGAGGGAGACCGAGAGGGAAACAGAGGGAGACAGAGGGAGACAGACAGAGGGAGACAGACAGAGGGAGACAGACAGAGGGAGGGAGACAGAGGGAGGGAGACAGAGGGAGGGAGACAGAGGGAGGGAGACAGAGGGAGGGAGACAGAGGGAGGGAGACAGAGGGAGACAGACAGAGGGAGACAGACAGAGGGAGACAGACAGAGGGAGACAGACAGAGGGAGACAGACAGAGGGAGACAGACAGAGGGAGACAGACAGAGGGAGGGTGACAGAGGGAGGGAGACAGAGGGAGGGAGACAGAGGGAGGGAGACAGAGGGAGACAGACAGAGGGAGACAGACCGAGGGAGACAGACCGAGGGAGACAGACAGAGGGAGACAGACAGAGGGAGACAGACAGAGGGAGACAGACAGAGGGAGACAGACAGAGGGAGACAGAGAGAGGGAGACAGACAGAGGGAGACGGAGAGAGGGAGACGGAGAGAGGGAGACGGAGAGAGGGAGACGGAGGGAGGGAGACGGAGGGAGGGAGACGGAGGGAGGGAGACGGAGGGAGGGAGACGGAGGGAGGGAGACGGAGGGAGGGAGACGGAGGGAGGGAGACGGAGGGAGGGAGAGGGAGGGAGACAGAGAGAGAGGGAGGGAGACAGAGAGAGAGGGAGGGAGACAGAGAGAGAGGGAGGGAGACAGAGAGAGAGGGAGGGAGACAGAGAGAGAGGGAGGGAGACAGAGAGAGAGGGAGGGAGACAGAGAGAGAGGGAGGGAGACAGAGAGAGAGGGAGGGAGACAGAGAGAGAGGGAGGGAGACAGAGAGAGAGGGAGGGAGACAGAGAGGGAGGGAGACAGAGAGAGAGGGAGGGAGACAGACAGAGAGGGAGGGAGACAGACAGAGAGGGAGGGAGACAGACAGAGAGGGAGGGAGACAGACAGAGAGGGAGACAGACAGACAGGGAGGGAGACAGACAGAGAGGGAGGGAGACAGACAGAGAGGGAGGGAGGGAGACAGAGAGAGAGAGAGGGAGACGGAGAGAGGGAGGAGGGCGACAGACAGAGGGAGACAGACAGGGAGGAGGGATACAGAGGGAGGGAGACAGACAGAGGGAGGGAGAGGGAGGGGGAGAGAGGGAGGGAGAGAGAGGGAGACAGAAAGAGAGAGAGGGAGACAAACAGAGTGAGTGAGACAGAGAGAGGGAGGGAGAGAGAGAGAGGGAGAGAGAGAGAGAGGGAGAGAGAGAGAGGGAGAGAGAGAGAGAGGGAGGGAGAGGGAGGGAGAGGGAGGGAGGGAGAGGGAGAGGGAGGGAGATGGAGAGGGAGAGGGAGGGAGACGGAGAGAGAGAGAGAGAGGGAGACGGAGAGAGAGAGAGAGAGAGGGAGAGAGAGAGAGGGAGACGGAGAGAGAGAGGGAGGGAGAGATAGAGAGAGGGAAGGAGACAGAGCGAGAGAGAGAGAGATAGAGAGAGAGAGATGTGTGTATGCCGGGTCTGGTGGCTCACTGGACGAAGGCGTCCGCTGCAGGGGCCTGTGTTCAACCTCATGGTCATAGTTATTTTTTTTTGCTCTAGCCCCGGCCCCTCCCCCACTGACCCCGCCCCCACCGGTGCGGCCCTCGGCCACAAACCACACTGTAAATTTGGCCCCCGAGAAAAAGTTTGTGAGTACCCATGGTCTAGATACACCATCATCCTGACCCCCCAGCTCTCAGGAACTCCACCACCGGCTTGAGCACCTTGGTGAAGCACCAGGCGGCTGAGGAGAGCCCGAAAGGAAGGGCCGTGAACTCGTAAATTAGGTGTCGCCAGGCAAACTAAAGGAACCGTCTGTGGGGGGGGAAAACCGGGATCACCAGGTAGGCGTCCTTGAAGTCTAAGCGAACCATCCAATCTTGGGGACGTAAGACATCCCGGCAAAGGTGAATCCCCTCCATTTTGAAATGGCGATAAACCAGCCATTCGTTGAATTCGCTCAGGTTTATGACTGGCCTCTTGCCGCCGTCGGTTTTGTCGACCAAGAAAATATTGCTTAAAAACCCCCTGGGGTGAATAGAAGTGAGGGAGATAGCGCCCTTGTTGAGGAGGGATGCGACTTCCTCGTCCACAAGGGCTGCGTCTTGTGCGGAAACATTAATGGGTCGGGGTTTGGACCTCTGAACCGGGTTCCCCCCCAAACTCTATGTGAAACCCTCGCACCGTTTGGAGTACCCACGCATCGTGCGTTATGGACACCAAGCCTGGTAAAAACTTGCCAGCCGCCCCCCGATTTTTAGTGGGGAAGAAGGGAGAACACTCACCGGGGCTTGAGGTGGCAGCTCCTCCTCTGAAACCTTTCCCTTTCCCGCGGCGTCCTCTTGTGGGATAAAAGTTCCTGAATCGGGACTGGTCCTGGTACTGTCTGGAGCCTCTCTGGTTGTTCTGACGGGGTTGACGACCGGCCGAGCGGCCCCTGCCTCGGCCGGCGCCGTGAAAAACACGAGGGAAAACCTTCTTGATCGTAGACTGGACCTTGTCCAACGACGTGAAGGTGTTAACAAATTTGCCGAGCTCCTTCACGAACGGCTCGCCAAACAGACCCCCCTGGGCAATAGCGCCCGCCTCCGAGTCCGCCAGGTCTCCTAGCTTTGGATCGATCTTAATAAGAAGGGACCGGCGTCGCTCGGTTGAAAGGGCACAATTTGCATTGCCCAAAAATATTACCGCTCTTTGCGCCCAGCCTGATAGGGACTCTGGAGAAATGATGGAGCCTGACTCCTTGGCCTCTTCGGCCATATCGAGGATCTTAGTAATAGGTCCGAGGGCATCCAGGAGCTTGTCCTGGCATGCCCTCCAAGACCTATCAATCCCTTTTTTGGGATTCCCTGATAAATTTCTGGAGGAAGGTGGCCATGCGAGGGTCAATATCGGGGGTAAGGGCTATCTTGCCTTCAAGAGATGGGCGGGGGCACTCCGCCCGTAGGCAGTTACGGGCCTCCTTTTCCAGAGGCCTGCGGACGTGACTGGCCACATATGTAACGACCTTATCGGCCGGGGTCCACTCCGAAGAGTGTGGGTGGACGATGTCATTGGGATTGAGCATATCAGACGTGGCCTGGGGATTTTGGGAAGGGCGGGACGGGAGCCAGGGTCTAGAAGGGCTCCGGTCCGGGTCTCCTGCCGCGCCCGGGTCAGTAGACGGTAGAGTCGGCGGAGGAGCCGGGGGATCCCCTGCCGGAAGGGCAGGTTGGCTATAAAGGAAAGCCTGCTTTAGCCTTGCAAAGGCATCCAAATCCACCCCAGATTCGTGGGAGCGCTTGGACGTTGGAGAATCAACATTTCCTGGGTCTGCAGGGACCGGGGCTGGCAGAGCTGGAGTAGGCTGGGACGCAAACCTGTAAAAAGCCTGGGCAATCTGGCGGGAAAGCCGTTTCTCCAGAGGAGTGATGACCTGATCCACCGCCCGATAAATAGATGTGTCGATAGCTTCATAAAAAGCATCGCCCCAAGGCATATCCGCAAGAGGGTCTTCCTCCTCCTGAAATACCTCATAATCATAAGACTCCATAATACTGGGGTAACCAGAGGAGTATAAGAAAAAAGAAAAACCAGTTGTTTAATAGGGCGGTAACCCACTAGGCCGTTAGTGAGGCCTAATACTTGGGGGCTGGGTGGCAGCCTGCACTAAGTGCGGATATACCGCAGTTTCACGGGGTTCGAGCCCCAGGGGATTTAAGTGCCGGTTAGAGAATCTCGAGTATGCAAATCGCCTTATATCAAAGGTGTGACAACGCTGGTCTGGGTAAATTCCCCTTTAAGGCCTACCGGCCAATACAGACCTCTTACGAGGCGTTCAGGATCAAAATACTAACCCGTACAGACTCTGCCCCATATGTCAAGCATCGGGAGCAGAGCGTTCAATGTAAATTCAGGCGGTCGGCTGAAAGGAGGGCCGCTCACCGCCTATGGACCCGAAGGCGTCTCCCTCAGACCAGGTGTTTGAACTCGTGAGAGAGTACCAACAGCGCAGCGCTCTCGGCACAGCCTCCAGCGCCTCCTGGCGGCGGGAGGACCACGGAGCAGGGAACCAGAATAACGCCACGTAGGGACGGGGGTTAACCCGTTCCTGCGGCGGTGAAAACAACAAGGAAGCGACGCTGAGGCAAACCACATGCACTGGAAATGAAGCCGAATAAACAAGAAACGGCACCACGCGCACAGCGCAAACAGCACAAAGCAATTCTGACCAGAAAATAAGTTTAACAGCGCAAACGCGCATCCAGTGACAACAGAATACAAGCCAGCGCTACACAAATCGCTGATCTACAGCGAGATACATTCAAACAGAGCACCAAGCAGTTAAAGAACTGAAGGGTACTTATCTGGCTGCGTAGCAGCGAAGGAAGAGGGGACACTAGCAAAGGACTATGTTGGGCTGGGAAGCCCCTGATTGGACACTGCTGCCCTAATCGGATTGGATATTACTATGTGTTTGTTTTTGCTACCTTTGCCTATGGTTCATGGGAAACGTAGTCTTTGTTAACCTTAATGCTGCTATTTGAAATAAAGTGAAGAAAGAAGGCATAATCCTCGCCTCCAGTCCTGACATAGAATTACTAAATGTGTAGCTACGTCTGTCACTGTCTGACTGGATGAGTGAGTGACTGTATAGTTTCCTAAATAGCTGTCTCAGTGAGTGCATAGAAAGATGAGTAGATGTTTAACTTGGGTATACGAGGCTGTAACTGTATTTCTAACTTACTGAACTTTTGAATAACATATTTGACCTTTTAAATGCATACCTTCCTCCCTATTACCTATGTACACTTTATCTTACCAATCACTTAAATGTGATAAAAAAATAACCTTAAGACTTCCCAATACATTATAAATCTCTATTCAGCATGGCAGTCTAAACTGAAAACACTGGTTTTGGAGTAGCACCACTCATATATTTGAAAGTCTACTACTCTGAATAGTCCAAACAGATGTACACGGCATCTAGTACTATTTAATTACCTGGCTGTGAGCACAGTTAAACAGAAGTACAGCTTTACAAATAAACTAAATCCAGCAATTGCAGATAAGCTAGTGAACTCACTTACGAGGCTAAAAGATTCACTTGCCAACTATCTACCACTAATAAAGTTTTCAGTTACCTAATTCCAATTGCAAGACTCAGTATGTAACCATATTTCTTAGTGTCTGTTTCATTCTCCAAATGTTTATATAACACTGTTTAGATGCATTTTTCAGTTACAGTTCAAATGGGTCACTACTTCTGTGAGCACTTCACTTGATATATAATAAATTATTTCAGTCCATTCTTAGGTATGTTACAAGATATCTACCTAATATTTAAACTTTATTACATTTAACACAAACTTACAACTCACTATATTTTTATACATATGCGTGCACACATGAACATGCTCCATTAACATACCTGTGAAATTGCTTTGTTCTCAATTTGAACGCAGTTTTTTTACCTCATATTTCATATGAGAGAAATTGTTTAGTACCACTCTCAATAGAAAAGAACCAGTATTGTCAATCTTTCCCACTCTTTTTCCAGTGATACTCATGTAGTTAGAAAATCATAACGTACCTTTAAATTTTTTCTTTTGTAATTCCATTCTGATTGGTCACTTATTTTTAACCCCTAGTGTCCTCTAAAGATGCCCAATCTAGTAGTGTCTGGGCGGATTCGCGACTCAGTCGTGACTCTCAGTGCGGCCCCCTGTGTAACTTCGCGAAAGAGTTGCGACTCCATACGGGAGTCCATTAAAGCATTTACCATTTTACAGCTAACATTTTTTATCTGTATTAGACATTACATGATTGTAGTGTTTTGGAAATTACTATGTGAGCAGGCGTACTATATTAAGCAACAACGTTTTGGAGTTTGAAAGCACACTTTCCTAAGCTCCTCCTTCCCCCACACTGCTTTGCCTCAGTTCACACAGCAACCTCCTTTGAAACACTCTACTGTACCAGTAGGTCATAAGTTCACAGCACTTGATGTATGCAGCAGACTAGCTTCAAATTGTACTGTAGCAGGTAACGTTGGCTGTTTGACAATGCAGCATATTCACAGTAGCATAACTTCTTTAACATATCCAGAGTTCTACTTACTTCACTTATTTAAACACTAACTAGTTTTAGCTACCCAAAAAATTAAACCATCAAACTTTTTTTGTTTGTTTAAACGAGCTCTTGTCCTCCATTTTAACTGCTGTTCATTTTACCAACTGTCTCATTCAGGTCCAGACTTCTCCTGTGTGCTACTGCTCCTTGACTTCAAAATGGTTAGTGTGTGTTTTGTGGGTCAGAGCTATGTTTTTCGGGCCAAAGAGTGTGCGCTAGAAAGAGTGGCATTGACTGGGATTTGGGTTTGCCTAATGTGGACATTACTTGGATTGGCCAGAGAGGGTTTAAGTGGCAGCAATTGCTGCCTTTGATTAAAAGCATTGCAGATTGCCAACATACAGACCTCTTAATTGTGCACTGTGGGGGCATTGGGGGTTTAGAGCAGAACACAGCACCGAGTTGGCCTTAATTTAATCAACAGAGGAAGTGAGGGAGGCCTTGGATAGTGAAGGAAAGGCAATTCTGATATTGTTAGACTTATCAGCAGCCTTTGACACGGTCCATCGCGAAGTGCTGATGGACCGGATGTCGGAAGCAGGGGTACAAGGAGCTGCCTGGAATCTTTTGCAGTCCTTCCTTTCTGAAAGGACGCAAACAGTGGAATTGGGCATCCACAGGTCAAAGCCGTTCTCCCTACCATGTGGGGTGCCGCAGGGCTCTTCGCTAAGCCCGACGCTCTTTAATGTATATGTTAGTTCTCTGGCAGGCCTGATCAGATCCTATGACTTCAAACTTACCTCCTACGCAGACGACACTCAAATAGTGTTGTCACTCAGGGATGGGGAAGAGAAGGAAACAGGGGCCCGTTTTCAGGACTGCATGAAAGCCATCTCAAGGTGGATGTCGTCCAATTGCCTAAAACTCAACTCAGGCAAAACAGAGGTCATCTTGTTCGGGAACAACCCCAACCTGTGGACACCAGACTGGTGGCCAGCCGAGCTGGGTGTATGCCCCGCTCCCACCAGGAAAGCAAAGAACCTGGGGGGTGATCGTGGACAATAAGCTCACGTTTGGCGATCACATAAGCTCGGTGGTCTCAGCATGTTTCCATATTCTGAGAATCATAAGGAAAATAAAAATGTTCCTCCCTGAAGGCAGTCTTAGGACAATGATCACGGCTCTCATTATGGGGCGGCTAGACTACTGTAACAGTCTATATTTGAATGCCCAAAAACAGTACATCAATAGGCTTCAAATCGCACAGAATGCAGCTGCTAGATTGCTTACAGGGACACCAAAATTTGTCACAGTGAAAAAGGAATTAAACCAATTGCACTGGCTCCCCGTGAATCAAAGGGTACGTTTTAAGGCCCTCTGCATGGCCTATAAAGTCCTTAATGGGGTAGGCCCCGACCATCTGAGGCAAAAATTCAAGTGGTACGTTCCTGGAAGGACTCTTCGGTCCGCAGGAGCTAAACAAGCCTTAGTCCCCCCGATTAAAAAGGCCAGCTGGGGGGGCAGAAGTATCATCACCTGCGCCGCTAAGGCCTGTAATGAGCTCCCGTTCCATTTGAGGAACTCAGCCGATCTCCTCACCTTCAGGAAGGCCCTGAAAACTTGACTTTTCTCACAGTAACACCCTCAGTACTGACAACCAGCAGGCATGCTTAGCGCCAGGACACCCAAGGGTAACCGTGCGCTTTAAAAGTTCAAATAACATAACATTGACCTAGGCACTCTTACTGGGGTAGGATTAGAAATCACAGTGAAAGATACTTGGCCAATTAATGGCACTTTTTTCTCGCACTGCCTTGGTGTACTCTAACATTTGCCAAAGGCAGAAATGGTCAGACGAATTCTGTCCACAAATGGACAAATCCAGGAAACATGTTAATAAGACTGCTTCTTCTTTCCTTGGAGACCACAACATGGGCTCCATCTACAAAAACAACTTGCGCTTTACATGGAGCATACATATAGAAGTGATGGAGTACATTTCTCTGAGAAAGGCAACAGGATATTCCTTAGTAACTTGAAAGACTGCATCCTGTTTTATGTGCAGTTAACATCTAAACAATAAACCCAAAGGCTCTTCTAAGAGCCACCTTATTACCGAACCCTAAATAATTTTTGTTTTAAATCCTTTTTCCCCCAAAGAATATTTTGCAGTTGTGATTCAGTTGCGAATCCGCAAAGCAAAAGCACAAATTCAATGCACAACAGCACATTTAACATTTATAGCTCTGTTTGACTATGTACATGTGTCAATGGCTCTGTGAGCAGTTTTGTGAGTGTCTGATTGTGTTTGTAAGTGGTTGCGTAAGACTGAGTGGGCCTGTGAATTCATACCTCACTTTCTGAGTGGGTGTGTGAGTGTTTGACCGAGTGTCTCAGTGTGTCTGAGAGTGGGTGCGTCACTGTCTGAGTGAATATGTGAGTGGGTGCGTGAGTCTCTGAATGAGACTGAGACTGGGTGTATTAGTCTCAGTGGGTGAATAAGTGTCTGAGTGGATACATGAGTGGGTCTGTAAGTGGATGCATGAATGTCTAAGTGGGGCTGTGAATGGGTACATGAGCCTGTCTGTGGATCTCTGAGTGGGTGAATGAATGTCTGAGTGGGTTTGTGACTGGTTGCATGAGTCTCTTGAGTGGGTGAGTGAATGGATGCATGAGTGTCTGACTAGGTCTGCACATGGGTGTGTGAGTCTGAGTGGGCCTGTGAGTGGGTGTATGAGTCTGTGAATGGATGCATGAGTTTCTGAGTGGATCTCTGAGTGGGTGCTTAATTCTCTGAGTGAGTCTCAGCCTTCTTTATATCCAATGTTCACAGTTGTCCCCTTGTATAAGTCACCACTCAGGTGGTGAATAGAGGTGGCTGTCCTATACTGTGTCGATTCTTCTTCCACTAGCCTAGTGCCTGTTGAACCTACGTCACTATGGAGGTTACTAATTTCTTCACCCAGCACAGAGTGGAGGCAGGCTATCTGTTCTTTATTTCTTTGTGGTGTTAAGATTTAAGTGTTTTAAGGAGATTGAGCAAAATTGACTTTGTGAGCATCATGTTTTCCGTTGAGGTTGTCTTTCCCGCTGCTAGGAGATGATCCAACAACCATTTGTGGATCTCAGTCTTTCCTATATAGTTCAAAGATAATTCACTCCGTTTTCTGTGTGGACTTATTGGGAGGCATCCGGCAAAAGGTTCACTGTAGCTGAATGACGTGATCTCTTCCACAGATTAGTCCTGTATGTCCTCCAACACAGTACAAAGGGTCACACAGCGGTCTTGACTTAGGACATTAATGGATCATCAGCGTTGTTCCTCAGGTTTCAAGAGGAGATGTGGTAATTGGCTCTTCCTAGGTCAGTAGGGCTGCTGTAGGGAGTCAAGGCTTTGAGCAGGCATACATGCCGATATAACAAGGGTATGGTTCATAAATGGTCTACTGCTCATAATGCCCGGTGACATCTGTAGTGACATGCCAAGAAGGGGCATGTCACTCTGCTCTCGTGCTCCCCTGATAATGCCGCTCGCTCCTTCTCCTCTAGCTTTGGCTGCCTCCTCCTCCCCACTGCTTTTTCTTTTTGAACCACCTGTGGAACAAAGCCGATGTTATATTGCATTTTCCTTTGTTACCTGCAAGGATAGAGGGGTTGGTGCAGATAGGGTCTGTTATTTTGTGATGTTTTGAGTTAATTAGATGCGTTTCTTGTTGCGCCGCCTGTGGAAGAAAAGCAGACGTTCTACTGAATTTTCGTTTGTTACCTGCAAGAATAGAGGGGTTGGATTCTTATGTTGTGATAATCTTTTGGGTTGATTTTTTTTTTAACAGTTCTGTTATTTTCTAATTGGACTATTAAGGTAGTCTTTTTAGGTCTCGTTCAGGTAGCGTTTGAGCCCAGCTCTTCGAGACACGCTGTATTCAGAATATTGGCTTTAAGCTCAACCCATCTTCTGCCCATGTTTTTAGTTGGCTCCTTTGACTTTCTTTTGGAAATGTTTTTTTTGTTTGGTTAATTTGTTTAGTAGTCCCTATTTTTCTTCTGTTGTAACCTCCCATTAGGACTGCTCCTGTTACATGTAATCTTACTCTGTATGTTTTATTTACAATTTCTGATTACTCCTTTGTTAATGGCATCTTTGCAGCTGGTGTTGCAGGCATGACAGCTATGGACTTCCCCGGCTGCATTTCCCTGACCATAATAGAATTTTATCTTATTTGTTTTTCTCTTTACTATGTGCGGTGAGAGTTAACATTTGTTTCAAGCGCTTCAGTTGATACGTTTTTTGTTTACGCTATTTGTTTATGTATGGCGCCACTTTCATTTTACATTTTTTCTCCATGCCGCCGCTTTCAATTAAAATGTAAGGAGCAGCAGAGGTGAGTGCCTCTCTTTAACACACAGCAAGGCTGCGCGCCTTTGTTTATGAATGGCGCCGCTTTCACTTTAACACGCCTTTTATTTGTTAAAAAAGGTGCCACTTTCACTTTAAATTTAAGGAGCTGAGCGCAGCGCTTCAACACACTTACTTTTATTTCTGCACTGCGCTGTGCAGCTCCTCGCCTGTTTGCTTCCCCTGTTCTCGAAGGCGCTGCTAATGCAGGCGTAAAGCATTTCTCTACACAGGCACTGCGCTTCATTTTTCAGCTCGGCGCCCGAAACTCCTTCAAAATTTCCTGTTCTGCACATGGCAATATAACCAACAAAATGTCCGAAAGACATTTCAAGTCCCTCTTATGACTATGCCAACAGCACCAGCGAAACCTGTACTAACAACATTCTCAAAATAAGTGTAGGACTGGCATCACAGTGGAAGGGCGTTTGTGGATTTTAAACCCTGCTCTCTTGTGTGCCAAAAACACTGACTGCTTCTGCTACTTGCCTGAGCCTCTCAGTGTGCCAACTCAGTTCTATTCGAATTCGCTGCTGTTAGTTTACTGCAGTATTAATTCATATGCTTCTAATTTCTGTCTCTGCGAAAAGTAAAGTACACCCGGCAAAAAGCTGATTTTAATTTTCCCCTTAACAACCGCTCTCATGCAGGTTAATTGGTTGAAAAGTCTGCACAAGTTCCACTCCACCCCTTCACTCATGATCGCATTTTATAGCGCGCACAGCTACTCCAAGGAGTGTCCCGGCAGGAAAGCTGCTGGATCAGAATATGAAAGGAGGTTTAGACTTGTCGAAAGAGCCATGTTTTATATTTCTTCTTAAACAATAATGTATCCCTCCTAGTCTGTAGTTCCAGCGGTAGCAGATTCCAAGCTGCTGAACCCAGGTGCACCAGAGACCTTACTCGCTGAACCCTGGGGATCTCTCCCAAAAATGTGTTGGCTGATCTTAGCTGTCTTGTGAGGTTGTGAAAACCAAATCTGGCTCTGATAGGCAGGGCCAAATTGATATAAGGTATCATGCACTAATACAAGAGCCTTAAATTTAACTATTTTCCCTGATGGGCAACCAGTGAAGTGCACGCAGATGCGGCGAAATTCCTTTTCTCATGGGAACATTTAGCAGGAGTCTAGCCACCGCATTCTGAATCACCTGCAGTTTGTCCGTAAGATACTCTGGTAGGCCAAAATATACTGCATTGCTGTAATCCATTAAAGATGTTACCAACGTCTGGATCACAGTTTATTTAGCTGAAAAGGATAGGAGAGTCCGAAATTTCTTTAAGGACCTCATAATCCCAAAACAAGTGCCTACCAACCCCTTTACTTGAGGCCTAAAAGACAGCCTTCTGTCAAATTTAATACCCAGGTTTTTAGCTGAGTCTTTCTGGGGTCCATGGGGAGATGCATCATCTGGCCAAATGGTTTGCCAAAGACCTGAATGAATCTTCCCAAAGAAGATAGTTTCTGTTTTCTCTTCATTGCATTTGAGTTGGGCTTTTGCTAACCAGTGAAAAACAGCAGTCGGGCAGGTTTTAATCTTACCACCCTCAAACTCAACTCTTATTCCAAGAGAAAAGCAGTTGTGTATCATCCGCATAGGACATCACTTTAGCTCTCAGAACTTCTGCAAGTTTAGCCAGAGGGGTGAGATATAGATTAAAAAGTGTAGAACTCAGGACAGAGCCCTGAGAGACTCCCACCAGTACATCGCATGGAGTGGCAGCGCAAGGAGGAATCCAAACTTGTTGGCTCCGCCTAGCTAAAAATGTTATCCAGTCCAGTGCCTGTCCTGTTAATCCAATAGCCTGGCGACGGTCCAATTGCATCGAGTGAGGGACCGTATCGAATGTTGCTGATAAATCCAGCATGGTCAGTACAGACTGACTGGAGTGAAGCAAATTGTTTTCTTCCAGATAGCTAGAAAGTTGTTTACTCACCTGTTTCGCTAACATTTTCGATAGAGCAGGCAATGGGGATATCAGCCTATAGTTGGCAAGGATGACCGAATCTGCTGCAGGCGTTTTTATCAATGTAAGAATCTTTGCCTGCTTCCACAAACTAGAAACTGTGGCCGTCCTTATTGATGTATTTTGGATCGAATTAACCACCGGATTAATAATGTCAGCCCCAGATACAAGTAATTTAAGGGGACATGAATCAGCAGGGGAGCCAGATTTGATGGCCTTTAAAGCCTGCAGAGAGCACTCCAGAGAAATGAGCTCTATGGTACTCCGCTATGCCTTAGGAGGGCAAATCATTCTGGCTTGCTATTTTATGCAAGAGTCCTCCTCTGGTCTTAAACCCTCTGACAGGCTGGGATACTTGGAATCTTTTGTGTAAAAAAGCAAGCTGTTCACACCATTCTACAGAAAATGAATGGGAATTAGTGCAGGAGTCCAATTATAAGGCACTGGCAGCAGCCAAGTCGAGAGGGGACAGGAAAACGATGTCGGTGTCATTGATGTTCAAGCAATGTGCTCCCTCGATTCAGTTTAACAAAAAAACAAAAAAGTAAATGGCTTCAAGGCATTCCTTTCACAATAGAAATCACTTCGTCAAAGTGCACCCGGCTGACTATTTATTTTGTATTCCCCTCTATACTCCACCCCCTCTGCTTCTTAATCTGTTTTAATGGCCAGGCAGTAAATGTAAAAAGTAAAGTTCGGACTGTAACATCTCCGATCAGCATTTCCGTTCGAGATACAAATACATAAAAACATATCGACATCCCTTTGCTATTTTCCTGCTGCGAAATATTCTTTAAAACAACTTAAAACTGGAGCATTCTTTTGCGTGGGGAACTGTCTGTGCCAGTGGTATGATAAAGCATTTTCATGGCTCTTACTGGGACCCGGACCTCGGTTGGCGAAGGGTTTTTAGGGAAATGTTGGATTCTTCATGATTTCAGGGTGCTGAACCCTATGTGGCTAAAAGAGGTACGAAGAGACACATAGTAACAGCCTGTGGCACTGCACCGTTTCCCTGCTTCCTGCATTTTCTTTTATTGCTTATGCTACTGCTGGTAGTCCGAGACTCCCTTATGTCCAACGCAGTAGAACAGTAAATGTTGCTGTACCCACAATAATCTGCTGCATGGCTAAATATTTATAATGTCCCAAAGGTGAGACCAATTGCATTGCAAATGCTTATTTATTTTTGATACCAAGTGTTAGAACTATTGTTTTAAAAAAATCAAATTTGGCTACAATATAAACCGGTGCAAACAGTTGTTTGAATACATTCCTTGTTATACTTGTTGCTTTAATAAGCGGTTTGTGTTTTTCTCAGTCTGTTAACTTTACTTTGCACTATTTGTAATTTCTTTTTATCTTGAACCGCCTGTGACATAAACACAGCGAAAGACTGCTCCTTATTAAAACCGGGCTGTTAATCTTGTAGTTTTTCTCTTGCTCTTTATTTAAAGCCCGAGATCTAATGTAACAGGCTATTTCTACCAGTGCGCTTGTCTATTTGTTTGTTGGTTTTTTAAGTCAGAAAATTGTTTTCCGCTCGCTTTTGAGTGTTTTTACTGCTGATGGTTATTATTTTTCTTATTTTATGTTTGAAAAAGTTTATTTTTTTTCGAAATGGACTTTGTTGGTGTATTTTTAAGAAGTCTCCAACCTCGGTGTGAAGGTTCGCATACATACATTTAGTGCCAATTACTCAATATCTGGTGCTAACAATATCCGCATATGCCTGATAGCTACGCTAATTCTCCCTTTATTGAAGCCGAGCGGCATCCTTTCTCAACACAGCTACAAACCACTTAACCCTGTCCCACCACTCCAGACTCCTTGTCGCCAATTGGTGTTTAGTGGAAAAAAAGTTCTGGCAGATGGCTTCAAATGTTAAATGTGTACATAAATTCCTTTAAAAAAAAAAAAAAAAAAAGTAAATTAATTTGATAAGCCAATACAGAAAAAAAAAGAAAAACGGTGTAATACATTATAGGTGGAGCAAGACTGGTCATACCAAAAAATCAATTAGAATAAAGCGGACATAAAAGACTGACAGTTGCATAAAAAACAGAGAGAAAGGGAGATATAACATCACCTTACAAATGAATTCATAAAACTTGCAGGATTACAAGAATTCATTATTACATCCATAAATAAATGGTATAAAAATATATATGATATTATTACGGCTCATACATCTCATGAATCATACCTAGAAGCCCTATTACTGCGCCCTGTAGTGACTTAATAAACCTATCTTTAAACCTAAAGTGCAGCGTGCAAGATTAGAAAGCTTAATGTGCCTCCCAATCCTAGTATAATCAACAGTTCTTATTTTATATTCTGAGGATATAGATCCAATCCGGAGCAAAAGATTTAAGAAATTCATCCAATCAAACTTCTTACCCCAGATTTTTTCTTCTAATAGTCTTTTCCTAGAACTCTTAAGGGTATAGAGACTATATAGAGACGAGACTCCAGGTTATAAATCACCAGAAGTTTATCTCTCCACATTTCCTAGGTCGGGGGCTCTGTTTTCAACCAGTCTGAGGCAATACATAATTGAGCCACTGCAGTTGCCACAAAAATCAAATACCCTCCTTTCCTCAAAGTGCAACTGATTTGTGTCTCATCAATCAGTCTTAACAGCATCATTAGGGGTGTAAAGGTAACCGATGTACTAATATCGGTCAGAAATTGTTCCACCTATTAACCAACTTAATTTAGGACACATTAAGAACATATGGAGTATTTCCGCCTGTTCAGCCCCACATCAAGTACCTTTACCATCAGCTGGCCCTCACCATTTAAATATTTTTGCTGGGATATAATATAGATTAAAAATCGTCTTATAGTGTTGTGCCCTCAAATTGGATGACAGTAAAATCTTCTCTCCCATTGCGATAGATTTCTGTAATAATACCCCTTCCTGATTAAGTCTTAAACTCCATTTATGATTCTGGGACTCCAAATCGTCCATTTGAATTTCAAAGAGCCAATCATATAAAATGCCAATTCAGTTTCTCCGTATAATTGCCTCAGTTTAGGGAGTTCTTCGTCATCATTCTAAAGACATTTTTCTTTTTACACACAAAAAATCTTGAATCTGTAAAAACTTAAAAATCTGTCATAACAATGAATAATTTTCTTGTAATTCTTAAAAAGAATTAGTATAAAAATCTCCTAGTATACTTAACCCCTTTTGTCTCCATCTTTCCATAACTCTATCCCAAAAAAGAGGGCAATAATTAATAATCAAGCAGACATAGGTGTATAAAAACATAACCTACCAAGCTGAAGACGTCGTCTAACCTACTTCCAGACTTTATAGGACCTTAAATCGTTTTTTTAAATAACTAGGTTCCTGATTCTTCAGCAAACACTCCTTTGCTTCTGTACCCATTAACATTTGCTATATAGATGAGGCTTCTGCAACATCTATATTGTCCTCCCTGTTAGACAAGCCCAATAAAAGTGTAAAATTCGGTATTCCCCCCTGCCCCCCCCCCCGACCCCCCCCAAATTCTAGGAAGGGTCATACATTTCATTGCCCTTCGTGGTTTCCTCTGACTCCATATAAAGCTAGTGCAGAGCGATTGTAATTTTTGCAGCTGGATTTTAGTAATCTCCAAGGGTACAGCCCGAAAGAAATAGAGTACTTTAGGCAAAATACTCATTTTTAAAACATTACATCTTCCAACTAGTGAAAGATGGAAACATTCAACTCTATCAAGCTCACTTTTAATCTTCCCAAGCAGCGAGAGCCAATTTGCCACCACCAATTGATCCAAACAAGCTCTGATTTTAACCTCCTCCTCAACAATACTTGGGGCATTGAAAAAGGCCTGCTTAGTGCAGATAATCTGAGTTTTAGCTGCATTTAATTTATAACCTGAGAATAATCCAAACTGTTTAGCCACCATCTCAATGTCCACCACTGCCATTGCCGGTTCTGCAGTGAACTACATCTGCATATGCAAACACCCTGTATTCTTCCTGTCTCTGAAAAATGGATTTAATAGAAGTGTTTCGTTCAAGCATAGTTAAAAATGGATCGATATACAAAGCAAATAATAAGGGCGAGCAGGAACGCCCCTGTCTTGTACCTCTAAAAATAGATACTGAATCTGATTCCAGACCCATTCCACAGATTTTTCCAGTAGGTGTTCTATACAGGGCCCTTATTGCTGCTATAAAACCTATCCCAAATCCTTTCCACCGCATAACTGCCCAAAGAAAATCCCAAGAGAAACTGTCAAAGCGTTTTCGGCGTCTAGTAAAATCAATCCAACCGGGGCTTGTTGTACATTAGCAAGATAGAATAGCGTAATAACCCTCCTTTTATGATTGACCGTGCCTCTTCCATGAATAAAACCATGTTGCCTATGTAAGACTAAGGGAGTGATGACCCTGGCCATCTTTGCATAGACTTTACTGTCACTATTCCGTAAAGATATGGGTCTATACCCGTGATACTCATAGTAGGGCCCGTCAGGCCTTCCTTGGCGGCCCGCGGACCTTGCAGGTAATGTACTCATGGCCCCCCCGAGAGTGAGAGAGAGTGAGAGAGAGTGAGAGAGAGTGAGAGAGAGTGAGAGGAGAAGTGTTTCGTTCAAGCATAGTTAAAAATGGATCGATATACAAAGCAAATAATAAGGGCGAGCAGGAACGCCCCTGTCTTGTACCTCTAAAAATAGATACTGAATCTGATTCCAGCCCCATTCCACAGATTTTTCCAGTAGGTGTTCTATACAGGGCCCTTATTGCTGCTATAAAACCTATCCCAAATCCTTTCCACCGCATAACTGCCCAAAGAAAATCCCAAGTGAAACTGTCAAAGCGTTTTCGGCGTCTAGTAAAATCAATCCAACCGGGGCTTGTTGTACATTAGCAAGATAGAATAGCGTAATAACCCTCCTTTTATGATTGACCGTGCCTCTTCCATGAATAAAACCATGTTGCCTATGTAAGACTAAGGGAGTGATGACCCTGGCCATCTTTGCATAAATTTACTGTCACTATTCCGTAAAGATATGGGTCTATACCCGTGATACTCATAGTAGGGCCCGTCAGGCCTTCCTTGGCGGCCCGCGGACCTTGCAGGTAATGTACTCATGGCCCCCCCAGAGAGAGAGAGTGGAGAGAGAGAGAGAGTGGAGAGAGAGAGAGAGTGGAGAGAGAGAGAGAGTGGAGAGAGAGAGAGGAGAGAGAGTGGAGAGAGAGTGGAGAGAGAGTGGAGAGAGAGTGAGAGTGGAGAGAGTATAGAGAGTGGAGTGGAGAGAGTATAGAGAGAGAGAGTGGAGAGTGAGAGAGAGAGTGGAGAGTGAGAGAGAGTGGAGAGTGAGAGAGAGAGTGGAGAGTGAGAGAGAGAGTGGAGAGTGAGAGAGAGAGTGGAGAGTGAGAGAGAGAGTGGAGAGTGAGAGAGAGAGTGGAGAGTGAGAGAGA